>JABXJD010000212.1:85000-665000 GCA_013375575.1 Percina caprodes
CCTATTTACTGTAAAAGATAACAACGACTTTTATGACGGTGAGATGACTCGTCTCACATTGGCAACCTTTTCAAATGAAATTTACCCTGCGGTGCAATGCAAGCTGTAACGTATTTGATGAGAATGTCACAATGCCAAATTGTATAATACAAAAGTACAAAGTGAAACATATTTACATCAATGTTTTATTCTAAAACAGCACACATAGACATCAAAAGGGCTTGGGCACCTGCCCTTTTTCTGGATTCATGTTTTTTTGTTTTTATTAAGGAATATAGCCTATATGCTCCTTTGCAAAGAGCTTCCCTGCCAAAAAAATGCATTTATTTAATTAAAACATGAAAATATCAGATCGGGAGATGAGACTTTGTTGAGCTCTCTCTCTCTCTCTCTCTCTCTCTCTCTCTCTCTCTCTCTCTCTCTCTCTCTCTCAAATTTCTAGTTAATTACCCAGAAGACAAACCAAATAGTTAACTTCTGTCTTGCTAGAATGCATGAGCTACTAGCTACTGTAATAAGTTAGCTAAGGTTAAATTACAGACTAATGCACTGTACTTAATGGAGACACCACAGGTGAACCGCTACAGTAAAATCTGTGTCTAATAACATCATCACAATTGCCAAATTGATATGCAAATAATGCATTTACTAATTATAATGTGCTAATATGCATACATCTGACAAGGCACAGTTAATGAGTTAAGAATTTCCCCCGCCCCTTAAATGTTAAATATGTAGATTAATTAAGAAGAAATCTACAGTTGCAGCCTAAACAAGTACTAGTCAATCTAAATGTTTATTTTAGACGTTTTATTTACACTAGAGTAAAAGAAGACATGACCAAAAAAAGTGGAAAAAGTGTCTTGCATTAAACAGTAACTTCATTATTTTTGATTGAAGGCTCCTTATCCAATAATAATAGTGTTACTTCATTGTTGGTGCAGTGTTTTTACCTGTAAAATTAACAAAATTGCAGCAACAGCCTTTTTCAGTTTAGTGTCAAGATTTTTTATTAAACAAAATATATTTTGATGTGTTATTTATTGCAATAAAACCAAAATAATTAAAATCATGTGTTGCCATTTGCAAAATAAACAAATTCTTAGTGAAACACCTATAGTGAGTCACCTATTCTAAATATATACTTACCTGAGACATGCACACTGTGGCAGTTTCCTTCGGTGTTTGTGATTAACCTGGTGAATGCTAACTATATGTACACACTGCTGCTGACTTAACATAGTTTAACAACTATTGGATGAAAAATAACGTTGAGGTTCAGTAACCTTTGGTGAGTTCCGAACTAATTGCGGTGGAGAAAGATGCGTGCGAAGCCATTCTGTCCGAATATCCAGCAGTTAAAGCCCGAGCAAGAACAATCTTTGCTGAGTCTTGTTGGTGGCCATGATGTTGTGGCCCTTCGCCCCACGGGGTTTGGGAAAATTTTGGTGAAATTTTCCAGCTCGCTACAATATTAGGGAAGGGGTGGCTAAGGCTAACACTGGCTAAGCCAAAGTCACAACCAAACGTTGGCGATTGGTTATGGCAGGTCCAGAGTGGCTCTGGGCAGATCCAATAGTTTTAAACTTCAACAGAGTGCCCGCCTTCAAGGAAGTTAACACTTGTCAATGGAGAGGGACCAGACTCTCTGTACAAATGAAATGTACCAGAGTCTGGTAGGACCAGGCTACTAAAATGCTTCTTCTAAAAAAATTTAAAGGGTAAAATGCAAACAGATTGTACCATTCACATCAAGCAAGGAAGACTAGCATGTCATGCTATAATGCTTGCTCTTGGGAGAATTACTGGAATCGTTAGGTCTTTGTGAAATTATAGAGTGTGTTCTAGACCTAGCTACTCTATCAGTAAAGTGTCCTGAGATAAGTCTTGTTACGATATAATACTATAAATTTAAGTCAAAACTGTGACGTCATTTTATAATACTAGAGGTAATATTTCTACTACGATGGTATTATCTGAAGAAATCTAATATAATCAAGTAAATGAACTTCTGTTGGCCTAATATTCAATTCAAAGTATTGAAGACTACATTTACTTGGCATTATTTGAGATCCTTTGCAATTAAAGTAGCCCAGATTGTATTATGGCAACATGATTTAAATGTTTCAGATTTGTCAGCTAAACATTCATTCTGGGAACTCTTCTCCAAGATATTATAGCAAATTTAGGTTAGGTTAAAGTAGTATTTAGTTGGTTGTCATAAACAATTTAACCGCTAGATGAGAAAAATTCTTACACAAGGTAGCTTTCATAAAAAATTCTCTAAAAAAAGTTTGGTTCCTTTCCTTTTATTTTCCCTAGGAAAATGTACACATAAGCTCTTCTGGTCTGCGGGCCGTAAATCGTAAGAATAACTATATGGAAGTAGCCTTCTTCTTGCTCTTTTTCTAATGCAGGCTATAAGTATTTGCATGCAAGCTATGCAGTATGTGTGGGTGCACATTGCATGCAAGTCTGGAATGTACCTGTCTAAATGCATTTAAACAGGACTGACACATTTGCTAAATCAATGTAGAAAGCATGGCCAAGGCAGAGTTCACACAAAGGTTACTTGTGAAAGTGGATCAACTTGGGTGTCCTGCAAGATCAGTTTTACATGTGAATTGTATTGTACAAACCTGTAATTTTAACAATTATGTTAGTTTTAGACATATTCTTCAATGTGATTATTGCAACAACAACAAAAACTAATGTTACTTGTCTGTGGCCGTTGCTTTCAAAGGTATTATTGTGCATCTAACTGAAGTTGTGGAAATTGACTTCAATATTCCATTTATTCCACTTGTTGATATGAAGTACAGTATGTTAAAGTGTCTTTATTTGATTCACTGCCTTCAGTTCAATACCTTTTTTGCTTTTTCATAGTCATAGACTTTTGGCTCATGCCAATTGGAAAGTATTAGTGCTCAAAGCCAGGTTAATGCAGTTATGTTTTGTTCAGGATTTTTTTGTCTGCATGCTGAAAAATCTCAGAAAGCTCACAGAAACTGGTTTGAACCAGATAAGGCACTGCTAACCCTGTCATACAAGAAAATACACTTGCAATTCAAAATGGAAGCATTCAGTACTTATATCCTATACCTATACCTTTTAGAATTGTGAACCTACATGGCATCAATATGCTTTCTCCCTGAATTGTGTTTCATTTTTGTTTCCTTCTCTCTCAACCACTTACAACCACCCAGAGGTAAACTGCTTACCTAGCACTTTGTTCCCAGAGACGTTCAACTTTTAATGCCCTTTAGTGACACTCTGTTGCAACGCCATATAGCAGCATGTAGTAAAGGACAGATTTATGCCTGACGGATTTATAATGGCTTCACCTGTGCTATGTCAACCAGGGTTAATCATTGCTGTTTTTGAAAGAGTAAGGTTTCCAGTGACCCACTTTCAGAACAAGATGCATTTTGGAACACAGAGACACAAGACCACAACAGAAGCCAACTGAAGCCAAGACTTCCTCTACCACTGCGGCATTGATTCAAGGGAAATTTGAGTGGGTAAGTGGTTAAAGAAAAGTTTAAGGGTAACATGCGTAATTTCCTACTGCATCCTGCTGTACCTTCTGTTGTAGAAGTGAATTTGAACCTGTTCATGTTTCCAAATTTGGTAACGTTTACCCACAGCTGGCATGGATTTAAAATACCATGCCAAATCATATTACTTGTTTTTATTATGATGGTGATCATCTTAACAATGGACTAAATTTACCAAGAAGCCCTTCTTGGGGTCTCATTTTTAGCCAGGCTTGCTCCATAGATGACAGTTTGTCAGTCAGTCCACCATTGTAAAATTTCCATCTCAGCTGGATGGGTTGTCATGACGTTTTGTACAAACACTCGTGGCGCCCAGAGGATGAGTTGTCATAACTTTGGCGACCCGTTTTTATCTAGCTCCACCATCAAAAAAATCGTTTTAAATGTTAATTTGTCCAATACTTTGGTTTACTACTGTACATGCCTGCAAAATTAATGACATTCCCATCAGCTTCAGCATCAACTTGGCTTTGTGTTTAGTGCTTATTACCAACTGTTAGCAGGCTAACTAATCTAAAATAAACGTTACCTACTAAATATCAACATCCTAGAATGTGAGATATGAGCTGACTTGACTTCTGCATTTAGCTCAAAGCATCTCTATGAGACTGCCCTCTCCTGAGAAAAATCAGATTAACAATCAGTGTACAGTGTTATATGAATAAATAGGTTGACATAAATATAATAAAGTACTGATGAAACACTCTGAACACTTATTTATTCACCCAGTGAAGCAGAGATGAAACATTCTGTACAATAATAACGCAGAAAGAAAGTGGATTGTGTTTGGGTGGGTGTGTTTTTCTGTAATTTGTTTGGAAAAAGAGTAGGAGGAAAGGGAAATCTGACAATCCTCCTCAATATGCAGGTGAGAATTACCTTTTAACCCTGACATGTATTTTAAGAAACTTTGTAAATGAATCATCACTGGGTCTCTGTGTGTGGGCGGGACCCAAACCCTCTACATCCTCTGAATAGTTTGTAGATTTTAATTGTGTAATATCTTTGGTAATTTCTTTCAGTCTGACAGATGAAAAAATGTCCCTAACTAAGTTTATTCATCGAAATTTGATTTCACACATGAAGTTAAAAGTCAGTGTTTTCAGTGATCTGTCAGCTCTGCTGTCATGTGAGTGCCAGTGATCTGTTTCTGCTTTTCTTACTGTTTTGAATGTTGACGGTTTTATATATAGCCTCCAGTACGGTTAAAAGAAATCAAAATTTCATTTTTTGTGGTCTTTGATTTTTAAAAGGCAAAGGACCAACCATGCAAAATTAAAGTTAAATAGTTTGAACACACAATGTCAAAGCCTGCCCGTTACTATAATACAATATGAACTTTGACGGCTATCACATCATTATTGTTGAACAAGACACATTCTGAAAAAAATGTTTATTGATATAAGCAACAACAAAAATAGGATACACCATATTCTGTAGACCTGTCTCAAGAACATTTTTCCCAGTGAAAACGTCATCATTCACGTCACTTCATGTGGGAATCAGAGGTGGGAAATTCGAGATAAATTTTGCTAACAGAGCTTCCCAGTTGGTGACACATTGTTGACAACTGACGTTTGATGACTCCGACTTTGGTTTACTGGAAATATTTCAATGACAATATTCGGTTTATTGTGGACAAATGCCTCTGCCAGGAAACATACACAAACATAGGCCTAAAAAACACCTTATCCTTGTCGTTTAAAGTAAAGTATAATAGGGTAAATCTTGTATAGTGCATACACTTGTACCTGTTATGTATCTTTGTAAGTCATTGTAAGTCGCAAGAGCATGACCCCCAAGAAATTCCATCCAAAATTTGGATAGGCTTCAAGCTGATATCATGTAAACCCCTCCAGTGCAGCAAAACATCAGCAATTAGTCAGGAACACTAGCAACCAATAATGAGGATGTGACAAACAGGGTAACCCTGCTCTCTACTGTAGTTTATAGTGTATCCTGCATGGCTCATTGATGGACAAACAGCAGTGCATGCAGTCAACTGATCTTCAGAAGCTCAATGAGGGCATCTACTGGCGAGAAGCAAAAGAGCAAAAGAAAAACCCTGATAAGTAATTATGGTATTATGGAGAATACCTATTACCTACTATTCAAATGTAAAACTCTTATGTAGTTGTATTGTAAATGTTTACTTTGAGATCCTTCTTGGTTTTAAATGATTGTTGACTTTTCGTTCATAATTTTTGTTACTGTTAGGCCTTCTGCTGCTGTGCTGCTGCTAGGTAGCTCTCTCTTTCTGCTCTCCCCCTTCCCGCTGTCTGTCCTTAATTGCAGGAGTGAAGCTTGGTGTGCGGGAGTCGTCTACACTCATCACGTCTGCTTCAAATACCCAGCCGACCTACCACTCTTCGTCAGATCATAGTCAAGACGACCACGTTAGTCTCGCTGCTGACTCTACACGTTGTATTTAGCGTTTGTGTTTTTGCTTGCCCTGACTGTTCTCTTTCTGCCACAGTTCTGTGAACCTGATTCCTGCTGCCACTTCATTCCTGCTCTCCACACTGGATCTCCGGACTATTGGACTCTGACCTTTGGAAACACGGTGCTACTCTCGCTCTGTACCCTGGATATCCATTGGATTTGGACTTTGCTTTTCCCTGTTGCATTTCTGAACTTAGACATTTGGAATAAACCTGTCATTTGGCTCTGCGGTGTTGTCTGTACTTGGGTTCAACTTTAGTTTCACATGTAACAGACCGGGATGGTTGTAACAAAGGGATAGTTGTATCAGCATCACTTTCACCAATATGGGGTAACATAAGAGTCATGTGATAAATTATTTGTAAAACCACTCCCTCCCTGATCTTGCATGTGAATTAACATGGCTGTGAGAAGAAGTGTGCAGAGTTTACAGCCAAAACGTCAATTTTCAGGTAAGAAAGTAATTTTTGGGACCAGGTATAAAGTTTCTGTACAGTACTGATACTGTTGAAGTAAGAGTAGGTTCTTACGTAAAATGTGAGTTCTTTCATCTATGATAATTTCAAACCACCATGCTGATACAGCTTGCTAAACATTGGCTGGCAGGGGTGGGGATGGTTGTAAAACCATATAAGAAAATGCGTGTTTGTTGTACTAATTGTCAAATGTCTTCCTGTAATTTTACGTGGATTATTAGTTACTTCTGACCCCCTGCTGAAGGTTTCATTCATAGGTATTATCAGAATATGTTCTTTAAGAAAGCTCTTCTAATGTTAGGATCCATACCGCTGACACTGTTCTTCATTTAGCCATCAGTGACAAGTTATTTTGACAAGTTATTTTTATTCTTAGTGAAGCATAGGAAGATGCTTTAGTGTTGGCAGAAAAAACTTACATAGATGCATAGTTTGTGATGTAGCCTCAGTTTTTAATTTTTTAATCTTACTGTTACAATTTACCCCAGGTATGTGTTACAACATACCCTGGTAGTGGGGTAGGTTGTAACAATGGCACTCCTTGCAATTAACATCAAATGAATTCTGTAATATAGTTGGAGACGTTAAAAACATTGCCATTTGTAGTAGACAAATGAAGGTACTTTGTGTCAAAATTTGGGTGCCCTACCACAAACATTCTGCAAGTTATATGAGCTGAATGCTTTGCTCATTTGAAAGATGATGCCTCTCTCTCTCATGGGCAGGCCAAATTCTCTGGGCGGCGAAGCAGAGAAAGGGGAGGTAACCTAGCCCCTTGTGACCTCATAAGGAGCAAGATTCCAGATCGGCCCATCTGAGCTTTCATTTTCTTAAAGGCAGAGCAGGATATCCAGGGCTGGGTTTACACCTATCACCATTTCTAGCCACTGGGGGACCATAGGCAGGCTGGGGGAACGCATATTAATGTTAAAAAAACCTCATAAAGTGAAAGTTTCAAGCTTCGTGCTTTAATGTTTATTGAAATGGACTGTTAGATTAACAAAACACATTTTAGAAGCTCTTCTTATGGTTTGTGTGTAAAACCTATAATTTGTGAAGTAACTAAAGCTGTCTTAAAAATGTCGTAAAAAGTAACATTTGATGCTGTTTTACAGAACTCCGTCAACATGTACCCCACCTACCCAGAGGAAGAGCTCAGACTGCTGGGTGGCCGCCTAAATGGCGCAGGGACTACTTCACTGGCAGCTCACTGGGGAGTGTTTCAAGGCAACAGCACTTCTGTACAATGATGAACAACGGAGTAAGTGATTAATCATAGAATAGGGATTAATAAACTGGGAATGATCAACCTAAATGTTTTCATTAAGAAATGATTAAAATGAACACACATGATTTAACATGTACTAGATAGACAATATTTGTTCTTGTATCAAATGAAGGGGCTTTAATTAAAAGCATTTTGAAGGAAACAAAGCAGTGATTTATTCCACTAATCAACATGTTTTTGAGGAATACTAACTGTACATATTACAAGATTATATAAATGCAAATGACAATTTGATTTGATTTTGTGATAATGGTTGTAGAAATGTTAAATCTGAGCCGTGTTAAATTCTCTTGCATGTAACATCCTCTTTTGTGTTTCATTATAGTTATGCATGTGACTTCTATCTTCTTGTGACCTTTTGGCTGTCATACAAAATTAATAAATGAACAAAATAAAAGCAACTTGGTTGTAGGCCAGTCGCATTTTGGTGGGATTCAGTGGCAGCCAATGAAGTTGCAGCATTATTAGTTGTCCAGTGATTATGTGGACAGAGGTTCATGTTGAGGCAAAGCCTGTGATGCATTATCAAAGATAAAGAGCTATTTATGATTTAAGTATTCTGACTTCCACTTTGTGGTTCAGTTTTATTTCAATCAAACTATCAATCAAATTTTGTGGCAGAGGTAAGTGTTAATTTCTTTTATGTTTTTAGTTATATCGTACCTTAACATAAATAACGCAAAGGCCCTGAACTCTAAGGCAGTGTATAGACTAGTCTACTATATCCACGACGTTCCTCTTCCGGGATTGCTGCCGGAAATTCCTGCGGATGTCCCTCTTTTTGCACGGATGCCCGTAACCTTCCACTTTCTTTGTGCTGTGTTGTGTTGTCGAGGAAGGTCTGGCAATGTGAGTATATTATAAGGAACAGAATGTACAAATGACAATGTGATTTTTATTTCTGCACAATTTTAATGGTTGTACAAATGTTCAATCTGAACCATATTAAGTATTGTTGATGCAACAAGGTACGAGATTGATTTTTTTTTTTGTGACGACTTTTTTGTGACTATTATGCAAAATTAATTAAACAACTTTTGTTCTTATTTGTGTATGCTGTTTTTTTTCCAACATCAGGGACCAACTTCATTTAGATTTAAATGAAACAAAAAGATACTGGGTGCAAGAGTGTCGACAGCTGACTGCTCATTCATGTGCGTGACGCAACAGTACATGCAACCTCAAACATGCTGAAAATATTTTTTGCCCGTACATTTTTAGTCAGATTTGACTTGACTTGGACTGACTGTGTCCTCACTAATTGCAACATTACTACGATTTATCTGCAAAGTCCACAAAAGCCTGAGAGCATAATCTCCTCTATTTATATGTGTTCCTGCTACAAGTGAAATGCAACAAAGGTATTCTTCATGATCATATTAAAAGTTTCCTGACAAGTTTTAATATGACTCTAGCCTTATCCTACTCTGAAGTTAGATCTCCATCATGCCCGTTCCTCAACATTGTTGTCTTCAAAACAGCAAGTAATGAGACTATTGTTCTTCTGTGGTTTTCCAGGCCCAGTAGCTCAGGTAACTGCTTCCTGCATAGCACAGTGTGTTCAGAAATGCAAAGAACTGATAAGCGTGAAAGGTGGAGAAAAGTTATGGGAAAATAGAGAGGGAGAGGGAGACAAAGAGGAGTTGACTAAAAAGCATGATTCATGAAAATCATTATCTACTCACGGCTAGTTATGGAACTACTTAAATGTCCACATAATATTAGTTAATATGAGACATTTCAGGCTCTATGTGTTAAGCTTACCTATTTTTAGTTGCTGTACTTCATTACTTTTTTTTATTTGTTTGTTGTAATTTTAAGTGTTAATGTGTCAATATCAATTTAATATTTTTACAGTTAGATCAATTCCATCACCACATACCATAGACTCAGTTTTTAATCCCACAGAAAAGCCTAGCCTTATGGTACGATGCATAAAAGGGATTTCACTGAGTACCACATATATACTATATACTAATATATACATATTTCAAACTTGGGGAAAAGAGAGCCTTGGTCGTTTGGTGTCAGATACCCTGACTTGATGAATCAAAGTCAATACCAGGTGAGAAAAAAGTTGATAAGGTTGGATTTGCACATCTTCTTGATTCTTTTATCTGCAATCATTTTTGACATTTTTATGCTAAATTATTAAGATTGTTTTCTCTCTATGCTACCAGTAATATAGTTCTGGTGGCCAAAATATTATGAAAAAAATTTAAATACTAAAAGTATTATTATGCTCAGCCTGTAAAAAGTCTCATAATGTTTTCTAAGGGGAGCTGTCCACAATTTAAAAGATAAGCCTGGTGATGTGATGAGTCAGTAAATCATCTGTTAAAGATATCCAGTAGCATTATGGAAAATGTAGTATCCAGTGGTTTTGGAGATACACCAATACTAGAAATAGTTTAAAAAGGATATATTGGCCTCTGCTGCTTCAATGGTAACTTTTTATAAAAGACAAATGTCTCCTGTGTGTGACTCTACAAGTTTGTTTATTCAGTTTAAAAAATATGAGAATCAGCTTTGTGTATTTGTAAATATTTGTAGAATGTGGACTTCTCGGGTCATTATTCCCACAAACAATACCGAAACAATACCAAATCCTAAATGACACTGCACATGTTTGTGTATATATATATATTTCTTTTTTTAAACTCACAGAAGTGTGTGTGTGTGTGTGTGTGTGTGTGTGTGTGTGTGTGTGTGTGTGTGTGTGTGTGTGTGTGTGTGTGTGTGTGATGTGGCTACAAACTTCAGTGATGTGTTCTTACTGCAGATGCTGCCCAGCAGTTGTAGTTGTGTCGCCCCCTAACGGCCTGGTTGACTGAGAGTGTGTCCACTGCTGCTGTCACCACACACACAGCTGCAGCACTACAGTTGAAACACAGCGACTAGAAGGAAGAAGACACAAATTAAATAACTAGAGGAAACCGATAATTGAGACAATGGTGTGTGTGTGTGTGTGTGTGTTACCAGTGTAGTCCAGGGAACCTGTGGTATCCTGTTGTGGATCCCAGTGAGGTAGATTAAAAACAGCCAAACTGTCAGAACCCAGCACAAGATGGCAAGAAACATCACCCAGCAGAGAGCCGACAGATGAAAATAATCTGTACCCCCTACCAGAATCCACACCAACATACCAAACACCTACAGGAGAGGAGAGAAATATTCATCTAATCATCTTCTTTCTACTGACATAATACATTTAGGTCAAAACTTCAAACCCCTCATTTATTTCACCAGATAAATATTTTGAAGCCTTGAAAATGAGATGGACATGGGACATAAAATGTAGCATTTTGAGAATGTTGATGCCAGACTTTGTCAATAGAAAATTGAAATAAATCAGACTTGGATGAAGGTACTAGGACAGCACTCCAATTGATAATTTTCATATTACCTCACAAAAGCAACAAAAAAATGATCAAGTGGAGGGCTGTCCTAGTACCTTCATTCTTTAATGTCCACAATCAGTATCCAGCACCCAGCCTTCAAAAGTTTCTATGTAAGTTGAGCACATCAGTCCTATTTCCATAAAAAAGTAGTGTTGCATGGCTCTTTTCTATACAAAGCCTATACTGTGCCAATTATGTATTATTCCATGAGTCATTTCTAAATTCCAATATGCGCCATACTCACTCAAAATGTTGTGGTGAGTAACTAAATCTCAGACTTTTCAACACACCCTTCCTGTCTCGTAACAAAAATTCTCCTGGAGAAAAAAAACAAATCGGCTTCACAGGAAGTAAACATTTTCTGCTGGGAAACATGACTAACGAGGGTTGGTTGCTTTTCAAATAAAATCTTTTATAAGTATATTATAACATCACAATCTGCCCAGTTACTGACGTGTTTTAGTGCACTTGTTACATTCCTTTCACCCAAAAAAGCCAGAATTTGCAGAGTAAATGTATTTTCTGTTTTTTTGTTGCATCAGTATCTAAAGAATTGAAGTTATACTATAATAGGTTCTATGAGCCCTGAATATGTTTCTATAATTCCCTGAATAAACAGCTTTAAAGTGTGTCTGCAATTATATTTTAACTTTTTTTTTTTAAACTTGCATAAACTTTTCAATGTGGAGCCTGTGCATGGCAGCCAGCCAGGCTGTATTTACAGAAAGGCTGTCCGGACTCTTTCCCTCAGCTTATTTGGAAAGGAAGACACACAATAAGGGAAGGGAAGGAGGAAGAGTTGATTTGCTTGGTATGTTTTGGGTTAACTTCCTATTTTCTTAGAAAAATTGTTCTAAGGTTTTTTAGGTTTTCTGTAACGCCATTAAATACAGGCAAGGGAAAATAACAAAAACCCATTTATGCTATAATTACTCTCATGAATTTCACACCCATTTTGAAAAGTAATACATCTTTTTTTTATGTGTTTGTGTGTTTGTGTGTTTGTGTGTGTGTGTGTGTGTGTGTGTGTTTTGGTCTTTCATTTAACGTCTCTCATAAACACCAAACTTATTGCTTCTTCCTGACAATGACTTTAAAATATATAATCCGTTGTTCCAACTTATTCTCATATGATCTGTTGAAATTGTGACATTTTCAGAACTACTGAGCATTTTCTAATGATACAGTCTTTAAACACTGAACATCTTAAAATCCATATTCACACTTACTATCTCAGCCAGGAGGAGTATTCCTTTGGCAGTTGTGGTGAAGTGCTGGTCGAAGGCCAAGGTGGAGGTGGAAATGTTGGGTCTCTCCATGGTGCACTGACACACACACTCTGTGTGCTCTCAGTCGGGTCGTTGCTGTGGCAGAGGAAGTTGTGTTCCTCTCCCGGAATCCAACAAGGACAACCCTCTATGGAGAGTTTAATTACAAATACTGCATATCAGCTCACATACAGTATATTAACAACAATTGCATAATCAAACATTTGAGTTGTACCCTGTCTTGTTCACCTTAATTAAAAAATCCCTGACACAAGAAAAAAACTTTTTTCTTCTTCTGTTAAGTACAAAAAAGTATAAGAAGTAAGTATTGTTCTGTTTTCTTTTTATTATTCTTGAACTCACAGAGGTGACAATAAATAGGAGAGAAATTGAGATGACAGTCCCTTCAGAGGGATTCACAGCTCAAGGCAAGAAGAGGAGTGCTGTGTGAAATCTACTTGCCTGTTCTGCTACTGAGGATAAATGATGCTGATAGGCAAGAGGAGTCTGTGTCAGGGAACAAAGAAACGCTACTCAGACTTTTGCATGTTTTAGCCCCCTAACAACAATTATTAATTATTTAGGTTGATATGCTACATTCCAAGCTGCCGTTGCCATGAAAATCAATTTGCAGTCTTGCTTGAGTTATGTAATGCACCACAAAGAACAGTTTATTTTTGTGGTGAATTTAAGGAAGCTTTGGTACCTAAAAGATAGAGGTCTGCTAAAACAGAGTGTCAGCATTGAGAAAAAGAAACCCAGAAGACAAACAGGAACAGACAAAAGGTAATTTGACTTATAACAGGGGTGGAAGTGGCTGGTGTAAGCAACGGATTACATTTAGCCAGGTTACTGTAACAAAGTTGTTTTTTGATCATTGAAAGTGATGACTTTTACGTTGACGGAGGAACTTTTGACCTTCAGTGAGATGTGTGAGGACAATACTCTCTGTCACAGTTTTGACTTCTGCGCCACTTTCAGCTCAACATGTTAGCATTGAGGAGCACAGTAGGTTATGACAGGTTATAGTGGGTTGTTATAGTGGGACAGAGAGGCTGAGTGGACTGGTTATAGTGGGACAGAGAGGCTGAGTGGACTGGTTATAGTGGGACTGAGTGGACTGGTTATAGTGGGACAGAGAGGCTGAGTGGACTGGTTATAGTGGGACAGAGAGGCTGAGTGGACTGGTTATAGTGGGACAGAGAGGCTGAGTGGACTGGTTATAGTGGGACAGTGAGACTGAGTGGACTGGTTATAGTGGGACAGAGAGGCTGAGTGGACTGGTTATAGTGGGACAGAGAGGCTGAGTGGACTGGTTATAGTGGGACAGAGAAGCTGAGTGGACTGGTTATAGTGGGACAGAGAGGCTGAGTGGACTGGCTATAGTGGGACAGAGAGGCTGAGTGGACTGGTTATAGTGGGACAGAGAGGCTGAGTGGACTGGCTATAGTGGGACAGAGAGGCTGAGTGGACTGGTTATAGTGGGACAGAGAGGCTGAGTGGACTGGTTATAGTGGGACTGAGTGGACTGGTTATAGTGGGACAGAGAGGCTGAGTGAACTGGTGGAGTTGACTTTTTACTGGGAATGAACGAGTGGAGAAGTTGAACCTGTAGCAGGTTGAGGAGGACTTCAGTGCACAAGACTCCCACAAAGCTGTTCAAATAGGTACGTACCACAACACACTTGCTGGAATTATTGTAACAATGTCTACTGAACTGTCGACGTTACCAGTAACATAGCGTTGTGTGCATGTGTGCATTGCAGGTTGTGCCTCAGGGAGTCAGAGGGTGGATGGTGACGCATCCTTGAAGACACTAGCAGGGAACATTATCACATCTACTTAAACATCCCCCATACCTGCATTACCATTACCAATAACGTGACTTTGACATGAAAATGAGGGTAACAACTATACACTGTGATGCATTTTGAAAATCAAATTAAAGATCACCTATCTGCTATGAAATGTGGTCTGCTTTGAATCATAATGTGTCTAATATGCTTAGTCCATAAAGAGATTTTTTTTTTTTAAGTTACATCTACTGTTGTCATTTCACCTATAACCTAATTACCATATCCAGAGTCTATGATTCTGCAAATATTGTTCCTTTCAGATGCAACTTCACTGAAAAGTCTATTCTCAGTATGTGCACTGGCGGGTTTAAGTTGCCACATCACACTTAGTTGCATATGGGACCATGGTTGGCTCCAAACTACTTACTCAAACTTTACCCCTTTGGCAGATGAGGGTGAAACAGTTAATCTTAACTATCCGGTAAAGTAACAAAACACATTTTTGAGTGGAAGGCACTTTAAGGAGGAGAACATGCTAAAACCTTGTTGCTGCATGAAGTCATTTCTAACCACGTGAGAAGAAAGCTTTTTGGCCTAATTAAAAAAAAAAATCATTCAATCAAAAAAGGGTGCTACAAAGGCAGTTTGTAGCTTTGAGCACTGGGGGGCAGTAGTTACACATGGGCAAACAGCAAACCTCTCTTTAGAGGAAAAAACAGAGTACATGGACAAAAGATGCAAGGTTGAGGCCAATAAGACGCACTGGGCGGGTTACCTGTCTCCACTGTGGCCGTGTTAACTGTTGTTTTCATTCGTTTATTCTTAATTTCTGCTGCTAATAAGGAGAAGCCAACACTACGGCTATGATAACATGGCTGATTCAACTGATTACTGCAAAGCTTACTCCCTACAGAAGCCGGTGTGCATCAGGCCTGCCAGAAACTTGGATGACTGAATGCCCCAGTCTGCTGTGGCTATTGCATGGACATTTACAACGGTGGTCTTTTTCCTCGTAACAGATAAGACTAGAAAAGATAAGAATATGGAATAGAAGTATACATTTATAAACTAAAAGTAACATTTATTTTACATTATTTCATTTGTAATTAATCAGTGCAGTTATATGTTCCTCGGCTCTGGCAGCAGTTCTAATGCAACTCCGGACAAAGGTGACAAACAACCCGGTGGTGATATTAATTCAGCATTGTAACAAATGGCATTGGAGCCAGCAAGATGACTGATTAACAAACAATTAGACCAAAAACCTTCACATTATAGTATTATGCTTTGTGATGTTCTGCTGCAGTCAAAAGCCTGGGCCATGCATTATCTGACTGGTTATTTTACATAATTTATCATATGCTACTCGATTGGACTAATTCAGCCCTGCTGAACACATTCTGCTTGGTGCAGCAATATATTCACTGCAGCAATCTATACTCTGCATTACTCTCTCTCTCTCTCTCTCTCTCTCTCTCTCTCTCTCTCTCTCTCTCTCATCTATATATCTATCTCTCTTGCTTTTCTTGTCTTCCTTGCGCTGACCAGTGGCTACACATGTAGCCAATACAATAAAAATGGCCGCTTGCACCCAGCGACATTAGCCTTTCTTTGAGGCCAATAGATTTTCTATATGAGTTGTCTAACAGCTAATTATCACAGCAGGAATGGGGTCATTTCACTTTCATTCTATTAATTAAAAGAGAAACACAATCTCAATGTCATTTTACTAACGTCAAAGCACATTCTTAATTATTTTGTGACAGACTGAACGTGACCACCTTCAGAAAGTTTGAACCATTTAGGAATTCTCTTTGTCAGACTGAACATTTTAGTCGTGTGTTGTGTGTGTGTGTGTGTGTGTGTGTGTGTGTGTGTGTGTGTGTGTGTGTGTGTGTGTGTGTGTGTGTGTGTGTGTGTGTCGGTTGATTGTAGATGTAGTTTCTGAATATACTCAATGAAAAGGTTTGGTTACCATAGAAAATCTTCATTTGTTATTCATTTTTGTGTGGATCGTGTAGTAGAACATCAGTCATATGTAGTATATTATAATATAGTGTTTTGGTCTGACATGAATCCCTGGATTCTTCTACTCTGAAGAATGAATGGGGAACAATTATCATATTTGTTTTGGGTGTCCAAAAAGTTTCCTTAGCAGGTTTTAGGTGTGCTTTGCTAAATGGGCTGTCAACTCAGTATCTGTACTGAAGATAACTGTCAATGTGCTCACGGAGTTGGCTCTCTCTTCAGCCGTACACACGGGGAAACCTTGATTGATGACATGGTCAACTGGAATTACTCTAAAGCTATTTGAGAGCTTTCTCTCTCATTAAATACATCTCCATCTTCTTCTATAGTACCCCTTTCTCCTCCTTTTCTTCCTTCTCCACAGTCTGTAAAATGCTTCATAACTCTTCTTTTTACATCTCTAATCATCTGGTGCCATTATTTCTGTTTTATGATAATCACTTTTGGCACGGGATCAAATGAACTGGCATGAAGAACTGGGTGCATGAAGTTAACATTTCATGTTTAAATATATGTAGAGATGGATGGAACTTTTCCAAAAATGACCCAAAGCTTTGATATTTTCATTAGATGCTAAAGGAACATGTACAGTAGAGACAAACAGGTACCAGTGAATTGGATGAAATCCTTTTAATACCAGAAAATCCTCTCATCACATGAACATACAGCTATTAGTGGGATGGACTAAAGCAATGACTATCTGGTGGATGTAGCCAGCATGATGTAGCCTCGCATATAGTCCTAATCTCAATTAGTAGTAAAACAGCAGGCTTTACAGCTCATCAATAACCCACAGCCCCAATTTTTAGATTCTCCCCAAAAAATGATTCTATTGTCTCAGCGGCTCAATTAAAATGGACTTACTCCTTTAATTCCCCGAAATACTCCAAAAGCTCAGAAGCACACAGGTGATTAATGATTATTAACCTGCTTTTCAAAATGCTTTTCATTGTATGTTTGCAAACGCCTGCTCATCCCCAGAATTTTGATCATTGAAATTGTCAATGAATATTGACAAAGATTTCACTTGGCCTATTCAACATGTTATGGTTAAGCATTGAATGTTGTGTTATTAGGCTTTAATCGACAATGTCAGGATTTAAGATTAACATCAGTTTAGTACACAGGCCATTACCAGACCTTTGAATTATACTTTCAGTAAATTTGGGACCATGTGAAATAACTTAGTTAACTTATAATTAGAAAACAGGATATTTGTTTGACTCTTGAAGGAAACTCACAACAGGATTGGGACATAAACTGTAGTAGCTGTAATTTCACTTCTGGTGTTGATTTAATTCATTTCAATGCAGTGACTGTAAAGTGAACCCAGGCCGACCTGTGGCTCACAATCATTGAGAAGAGTCGTTCAGTCAGCCAAGTCATCACCATCACTGAGTGATTTAATTGAAAAAGAGAAAATTAGATGAGTAGAATCTGTTCACCGCAGACTCCAGAGGGAATTATGTAACAGACTAAAAATGTGCAGTTGTACCTTTTGTTGCTACTTTCACTCTATACCTACTTTACAGTGTGAAGAGGAAACAGAGCGAGGTATCACATCTCTGCTGGAAATGAGAGAGCTTTAGTATTTCTCTCCTCCCTTCTTAAAATGTTGTTTCCATTCTCATCATTGTCTTCATTGCTACATGTGGTGTTTAATCTTCTTTCCTTCCTTCCACTTCTCTCTCCCCTGTTCTGTCTTGTTCTTCATGGTGAGTGTTTAGATTTTGCTGCTGTGACACAAAGCTTCACCACTGTCAAACACACACACACACACACACACACACACACACAATGCACCATTCTATACACAAACTCTACATGCTAAGATGTAAATAACCTGAACTCCGCCTGAACCTCCCTATCCCCCCTACACACAAACACACACACACACACACACACACACACACACACACAAATAAATGTGTGCCCAGATGCCGCACTGTAATTGGCCACTGTGGCTTCCTGCTGTGGAAAAGATATTTTTAATGCACACACTAAAAGACACACACACTAATCCTTGCCTCTGCAACATCTGCCACATCCCCCAACACATGTGCTGGTTAAATGCAACCACACTCTCTCTCTCCTCTCTCTCTCTCTCTCTCTCTCTCTCCCTCTTGCACACACACACACACACACAAACACGCGTCATGTACGTACCCAGTGTAACCATGCAGGCAGCCCCTCCCTGTTTAACCACAAGCCCTGACATCAGTTCTAAATAAAATGATGCGGTTGTTCACCGAGAGGCAAAGCCTCGCCCTCGGAGGCTTCAGCTGCTGTTTTTTTCATCTTCAGCAGTGTTTCCCTTGGATTGTTGCCTAGGCTGTGTGGAAAGGCCTCTGGTTTGTTTGGATCGCGTGACGCTAAACATTTCTAAAAACTTGTACTGAGAATAAATCAATAATATAAAAAAAAGAAGTACATCTGTGTTGTGACACCAACATCAATCAGAGCCAAGTAACTATTTATTGATATATGTGGGCTGTGGGCCACCAAATATTTTCATTTAAAGTTTTCAGTCTAAATTAGAGTTGGGAGGTATCCAAATTTTGATACCGCCAAACCTCCTCCCTATTTTATACGGTATTACCGTGACTAATTCCAAATGATGACGTAAGGCTCAGACGGCGCCACCAAACTGTTGGCTTGTGCCTCCACCGTTCAGAAATTGAATACCAAACACTAATACTGAAACACCTCTCCCTCTCATTAGGGAGGAACCCAAAACGCTGCCAAACTGCAGAAGTCGTGTCCTTCTTCGAAACAAGGTCACTTGTTGCGTGACTTGCCACCCCCCATCCTTCCCATCTCATCCACACTGTCACGTGATGACAACCACACATAAGCATTTTTAGGCATTAAATAAAATATATGTAATATTTGATCCTTGTCTCCTATACAGTATTTTTAAAATTATTTTTTTAATAATTTTAATGACGATATTAAAACTGATATTGTTGCTATTTTTAAGACCCCGCGGTATTCCGTATTACCATATCACCGCCCAACCCTAATTGAAATGTATTTGTAGTTTGCTCTCTTATCTGCTTTTTCTCTTCAAATATACTCACCTTCTTCCCTCCTCAAATTTAGCTTAATATTCACCTTCAGCCTTGTTAACATCTGCTCAGGTCAAGAAAGACCATTTCCCCAGAGGCCATTTCAGTGACTATAAGACAGAAGGGACTATTTGATTTTCTTTTTCTGTTTACCTTCAGTGTTGTTCCACATTCATGTTTGCTATAGAAAAAAACATGCTCATGGTCATTCTTCAATGAATAAATATGACGTGATTTTAACTTTGAGGTCACAGCTCAGTATAAAATAATATGTGTATGCCCCTTATTAGTCAACAGTTAAGGAGAAGCCGTGGCTGTGTTCACCTTGTGCAGGTAATGAATACTGAGAGGGTCCAAAGACTGGTATATTGTAATGGGTAATGGGACCTAATTAAAAAACTTAATTATTTATTGATTAATTATTCAAAAATAATAAACTGACAGAGGTGAGTGACATGCTTAAAATTCCCAAATCATGGTATATATATATGACATTTTATGTCTATCAATGGGCCTATATGTCTATACATGACACCAATGTATATATATATATATATATATATATATATATATATATATATATATATATAGGCATATAGACATATAAACATATATAAAAAAGTTATATACAAATCTAATACTGGCACACAGCAGTTCAGACCATGATGTTCAGCATACACCTTGAAATATGATAGTATGATAGTGATAGCCTGCACAGTGTGATTTGCATAGCTGGTAATAGTGTCTAGATCCTTTATTTACAGTCAACGATCGATGAGCATTCACTATCTAACCCTACTAGTTAAGAGAGAAAGAGGGGGAGAGGGTGGGAGAGAGGGGGCTAGCAAAGATAGAGAAAAGCGATGGATGTATCAAACAGCAGCCCCCTGCTGAGTGTGGAATGGAAAAGCTGCTGGCACCAGCATGAATATTTCAGCAGATAGCTCTCTGTACCCTCTCTTTCCCTCCACCACCCCCCACCCCCACCACCACCACCCACACTTTCTCTCTCTCTTTATCTCTCTCTCTCTGTCTCCCACCTTTTCCTCCCTTTCACTTCCCCCCCTCTTAACCCTCCACCACCACCTACCCTCCTCTACCTATACTCTCTTGTGGAGTGGACAGTGACGAGGGAGAGAGAGAGAGAGAGAGAGAGAGAGAGAGAGAGAGAGACTGAATTATGGGTAGTCAAATCAGAAAATGGCTCCTGAATATAAATCTGGGAAAGCAGTGTTGCCTCCTTAACTTGGCTGCTCCCCAACCCCCCTGCTAGACACGTGATGGTTTGGCCCGGGGTAGCTAGACAACCATAAACAGAACGAATGGAACAAAACAAATATCAGCAGGCAGGGGGTTTCTTGGGAGACCTAAATAGATTTTTAACTGCTATTTTTTCAATAATTTAACAGCCCCTTTCCTTATCTGCTCTTTGTTTTTGGTGATCTTGTTATTTATTTCACTTTTGTGTGTGTGTATGTGTGGGGGGGGAGGGGGGTTGATGGTTTGATCAGTAATAACTTTCTGATAATTGCAAAGAGCTACGAATGAATGCAGAACACTAAGGAACGCCCAATCATAGGTGAGCTGTTGCCTAGAGTAACAGTCTGTGTGATCTGAACTTGTTTTTTCTTTTTGTAACAAAAGAAAGAAAGCGCTGATGTAAATTTGTCTAGAAAGGGTATGTTTTAAGTAAGGGTAAAACAAGTCACTTGAGATTGAGAAATACATTTGAATAACATTCAGACTTGATCCGTGCAGCAATGTCTAGCCCGTATTTTTGGCATCATACCCAAAATAAACAGAACCCTTGGGTTGCCAGGAGTTTGTCATCAGAAACTTTTAGGGAATAGGGGATTTCATTTATTCTGCCACTGATTTGTTCAGCTCTACGAGTTGAACAACAAAATTGAATAACAAAATTGGTTCTTAAGGATATCTCTCTGATTAACTGGTAAGAAAGCAGAATTGAATATTGTATTTTCCCATTTTGGACTTTGGTGTTGATATGAAAAGAGAAATTATTTAAATGTACAATCTCCATCCATCTAAGTCTCAATTTGGGTAAAATGTGACACCTACTATGCCTTGAACCTATAAGGGAACACCACTTTAGGCCATAATGGTTTATCATAATGGATCTATTTCCTGCTCGGCTTGTTTTGTTATATAAGCCTATTGTATGGGCTAATTCAGTCTGTTTCTGTTGGGATTGGAACAGAGGAGTTGCTGATGGTGCCAATATAAGCAGCCAGCCAAATAGCCTCCAATCCAAATATACTGTACAGATACAGCCTCATTATTTGTATTTGTCTATTTTCCTCCATTGGTGTTTGTGCCAAGGCATCTTAAGCTGGCTGACACCTATTTGGACAGCAATAACACTTCCCATTATGCAAATATTATTCACTTCCATAACCCTCCATGTCTGAAAATGCCAACGTCCTTCAAGCTTCACACCCCTAAATCTGTAGTCTCCACGCCCAGGATGATGCCATCCTTTAGAAAACATTGCCGAGTGGAGAGCCCCTTTAAATATAGTTAAAATGCCCAAACTAAACAATTGAATAAATAAAATGAAGAAAAAACTACAAAAGCTTCTAAATCTAATGCTGTGTCGCAGCAAAGTGTCAAAGTCATGGCAAACACTGAGGTAAAATATCATATGCCGAAGGTGAGTTAGATCCATGACAGATCTACTCAGAGGCAGAAGCCTAGTACAAGCCAAACGATCACTATGAAGCCTGGCCTGCCTTGTTGCTGGCAGATAATTGTTTTTAAGTGCATACGTCTTCCCAGCAAGCCCTACCTTGCTCTCTATTTCTATCTGCCCATTTTCCTCGTACAGTATACCTTCATGCAGGCAAACCAACTTCAGATTTTAGCAGTGTAGTCGTCTCTTCATGGCTGCACTGGCCTTGTTTTTGTTCGAATCGTGCCAGTTTTAATGAATATCGTTCAGACTGTTCTTGCTTGTGTTCCCAGTGCGTTTTCTCTGATTCATAGTTAATAACATGTTGAGCTTGCATCATGCAAAATGAAACGGCCCACATTGCTTCTCGCATTAATGTTGAACAAAAACACTCAAAGGAATCTGCAGATGTGCTGCAGATCTCACGCTCAGTTTAAATAATTTGTGCAAAGGCAATAATTAACTTTTGATAGAAACTAGTCCAAAATTAAGAAGAAATGACAGCAAAGGGGGTAAAACAGTTGACATTGGGATTAAACTGGTGAAGATATTGCTCTGTGAGTATCATAACATCCGCTGTATCCTTATTCTCGGGCTGGACAGTGCTGTCTGTAGTTGACCCTGCTCTTGACTTGCCTGTTGAAGGGTGCAAGCTAAAATAGAGTTTCGTCACAGAGCCATCATTGGGTCCCAACTCGGTATTAGCAAAGTGCTGTGTTTGAGTGTGTACTGTGTGAGGCTGAGTGGAGGGGTTCTGGCTCGTTAGTTTTCCATCTGCAGATATGCCTGACATCATACAGGCCCAAGTGCTTGCCCCTGGCCAAGATACGGACCAATGGTGACCTCTGATAACACTGCTGCTAAATATGAGCATGTGTGCATGCATGGATGTGTGTGCTGTGTATAGTATAACAGATAAGAGTGACAAGTGTGTGTCTGTAGCTGGGAAGTGGGTGTGTTTGTGTGTGTGTGTGTGTGTGTGTGTGTGTGTGTGTGTGTGTGTGTGTGTGTGTGTGTGTGCGCACGCGCTTAATAGTCTGCTTAGTGTTTCATGGTGGTAAATCGTTCGTTCTGTCTCATCTCACACACCGCTGGACAGCAGAGTCTGCGCTACCCTGATAACACACATGCGCGCACACATTGCATACACACTAAAGTCTCAAATACAAGCAGTAGCTTTTCTCACACTCTCTTAGACGCACATACACACACGCAAATACAAACGCACACATAAACCGAGGCCATGCACAGCCTTCCTCTCCTACCTTGACTTTACAGACCAATAAATACTGCAGCCTGTAGAGTGTCAGCCAGTCCGTTTGGTGTGTCTGGTTACTGCCCTGCCTCTCTATCCACGACTGCCAAGGTCAGTATTGTCAGGAAAGGCTTGTACAACTGGTAGGCAGTAAAACATGGCTTTCCAGCTTTAACCTGACAATAGCTGTTTGTTTTCTTTTTTGGCTTTCTGTATATGGCACATAAAATCACTCACCTAAATATGACTTATAGCTAACCTTTCTCAGTCAAAAGAAAGCTATTGATTTATTTATATAGTACTTCTCAAGTTCTTTACACAAAACAATAAAAGCAAAGATAAAGGAATGCAATGTGCAAGGCTGAAACCAGTAAAACTGATGGATAGAGAAATCTAAGATGTGCAGCTTATAATACATAAACATAAATCGATCAAATGAGCAACAGGAGAGCAACTCTAAAGTGTAATCTGGAGCCATCAAAACAAATGGGTAACCAGAGCAGTAATGCTACGCATGGAATATAAGCAGCCATATTGGACAAATCTGACATATTTTCTAGATGGGAAAAACATGACTCGGAGTGTTTGCTGATACGATTGTCAAAATGTTGTTAGTAATGGCACCAATATATGGATTGATTGTTGAACAACATAGTTGCTTCTCCAGGATATTTTTTGTTAGAAAGAAAGAAAGAAAGAAAGAAAGAAAGAAAGAAAGAAAGAAAGAAAGAAAGAAAGAAAGAAAGAAAGAAAGAAAGAAAGAAAGAAAGAAAGAAAGAAAGAAAGAAGATGGGAAATATAGGAAATACTGTAGATAAGCAAGACAGATGTGAGGAGGGATAGGAGAAGAGGCACATATGGAGGTGGAAAGCGCCTGGCTGCTGGGATATGAAGGCAGGAGCAGATGAGAGAGGGACAGATAGGTGAGCAGGGAGAAAAAAAAGCAATGAAATCTTTCCAACACAGAGGTTATTAAGCTATTGAAGTCACACAGAGCAGTAATAGATGGCAATAAACTGTGTGTGGTGTATGTATGTAAAATGTAGGGTTAATACGGCTGGCGCTTAATAGTAATTTCGGCCTGTCGCTCTCCTAAAGGCCATCGCTGTGGGCCATCAGCCAGCCGTACACAACCACTGGCACCCCGCAAATGTCACCATTATCGTGTGTGTGTGTGTGTGTGTGTGTGTGTGTGTGTGTGTGTGTGTGTGTGTGTGTGTGTGTGTGGGTGTGGGTGTGGGTGTGGGTGTGTGTGTGTGTGTGTGGGTGTGGGTGTGGGTGTGGGTGTGTGCATGTTGAATTACTTTCCTGTTTTCTGCCCAACCAGTCCTTGTTTCTCCATATGTCTGTCTGTCTTTCTCTTTGTCCTAAATATCCACTCTCCCCTCCTCTCACTGTATTTGACTAGTCATTCTGTAAATATTTACATGTACCGAAGCCCATCGATCCATCTCTGTCCATTTTTGTCTCACATTGACACAGATCAGTTACATTCCCAGCTCTAACTGTAATTGGCTCTCTTTTTTTCTTGCCGTTGTTCGTTATTTATATTGTATGTGTTTCCAAGAACCATAGCTCCAATTTTAACATTTCTTTTAAGTAACTGACAGCCGACATTGTCTCTCATGTGTAGCAAATGTTTTATCACCATGGGGCCGAGTTAAACCATTGATAATGCATGGGAACATGCTTGTCAAGAGAGGATTCAGTTTTTCTCTCCGGAAAAGCGGTTGTTTTAGGGTATTTTTGGAAACCTGTGGTTTCTGCAGATGGTCTGAACAGCATAGAGCGGTTTTAGATGTCTTTTTTCCAACTGGAGATATATGTTTTGCCATTTTATGAGGCATTTTCAGTTGTCTGATACCAGATAATAAAAAATATTCACATAGCAGACAGGAGGTTTTGTTCCTTTTTACCCATTTGTTTTGTCCCATTTATCATTTATCATAGAGGCTACCCCTGTGTCATGGACCTTGAACATACAAATAAAACATTAAAAACAGAGTGCATGGGTCTCTTTTTGATTATGTTGTACAAGGTCTATAGGTTTTCTTATAAAAGCTTCTTTTTGAGGCTTTCTCACTTGGCTGAATATTTTATTTCACTCCCACATCAGTGACAAGATTTATCCTTGGGAAAAGGTTTAAAAGGAAAGCTTTTCATCAAATAAATTTGTACAGACCAGCAATGAGTGTCTGTTTCTCCATAATCAGTGTTTTGTTTAAGTCGATATGTCCCCGACTGTGGAGAGATGAATTTGTTAGAGTCAAAATATATTACGTATGTGTGTTTAAGTTGGTTTACTTGACAGTGAGAAGGTGGAAGTTAACCAGGAACAAATCAATGGTTTGGTGCATTACAGTTTGTTACGATGCAAATAGTATTGTATAATAGTATTTATTGCCAAAAAGCACAATGTGGCAAATGTGAATGCAATGTGGATGTCAAAAACAAAGGTGGCATGTACAATGCAATATGTAGCGTTGTACATGCCACCTCTGTTTTTGACCTTTGTGTGAATTATAATCACACATCAAACAAACATAATCGCCACAGATAATCAATTTGCAAATATGAAACTGTTGTAATTTCAACTGTGAATAATTGCAGACTGATGATGATTGTTAGTTTTGTGATTGTCGCAAATTGTGCAATAATGGCAGTGGAAATTTGATTTATATAGTACCTTTTATTACACAGAAACCCAGCATAAACCAAAGCAATAACAGAAATAAGATCATAGCTGTGGTCGGGGCTGAGCATTTTGAGGAGAAAAAAGGAAAAAGAAAATGAGGATATATATGTCTAATAAAGTGAGATGTGTGTGTGTGTGAGTGTGTGTGTGTGTGTGTGTGTGTGTGTGTGTGTGTGTGTGTGTGTGTGTGTGTGTGTGTGTGTGTTTGTTTGAGGGCAAGGTGACCTGTATGTCACACGCAGTCGCCACATGCAGAACGCTTTACAGCACAAATTCTGAATCAGGAATGTTCTCTGTCTGGTAAATGTAGTAGTACGTCTTCCTCTGAACTAGTAGGCTATGTCACTCCCCGATGCGAGTCGAGTGCAGATTTAAGCCAATCTGCGTCACTTTGCGTCACTTTGCAACTAGTAGCCTACAAGATGCTAACGAGAGACTTCTGTAATATCAATACAGAATAAAAATGGCCCTACTTAACGAAGTTTGTTCACTGTGGGCTAGAAGTTAACGATCAAACACAGCAAAGGCTGGCAGTTGAATGGCGTTTTGAGCAATCAAACAATAGCTAAAATGTTTTTGAAATGATTTCCATCTTCTGTTATTGTTTGTAATGAGAAAAAGATTTGATCATGGAATTTCTCAAATTTTCAGTATGACAAGTTATGCCGTAAACCATTCAAATCTGAGCATGCGCGACTCAAATCTGCACTCCACTTACATCGGGGAGTGACAGGCTGTACAGTGGAGTTGCATGTTAAGCGGTTTGGGATCCTTCTGTAAGTTATTTTGGGGTACAAAGTTTTGAAGAATTTTACAAGCAGCAATACCTCAGGCCAACCCAACGGGCACTGTACTAGTAGTGACAAAGAGAAAGAGACATGGTGGCAAAAGTCATAGGTTTTCACAAAAGTTGCCTCATCAATGTTGATAAAGTAAGAATCCTAAATAAATATGTCACAACTACCTTGATGAGTGGGAATATGTGCAAAAAAGTAAAGAAGAAGATGATTAAATATGATTTCTGAACTAGAAAAGCAAAGAGCGCTGTCAGCAACGGTAAAATACTGTCGATTACACAGCTTTTTGCTCCCATCATTTATTTCAGGAAAGCAAAGTGTGCAGATTCTAGTCGTTTCTCTCCCAGTTTAGCCATGATATCTTCTGCTTGGTCCCAAGTCAAACCTTTCACTTTTAACTGCGTGTTTGTTAGACCACAATGTATGCTCCATATTTGTCTTTAACTCAGAGAGACCTCTGGACTTGAATGTCAAAAACAATGAAAACTGAATATGATAATTTTGTGTACCCTAACTGATTTACAGATAAACTTTGTTTTCTGCTGTGAGACTAATTCAACTTTAATACTGGAACATGACGTGGATGCTGACTTTGAAATTTGCAGTCTATCTTATAAAATAGGGGTGGGAAAAATAAGCGATTCTTAGATGCATCGCGATTCTCTCTAGAATGATTTGATGCTCGAGTCTGATAAGTTAATAATCGATTAGTACTTCTTTTTTTTATTGTTATTTTTAAATGTGTTGATTTTTATTTCAAAGTTACTGTCTCCAGACATGTACAAATTAGAAAACAGAGTGACTGAAAGAGAATGGGATAATGGACAACAGATCAGAGTGTAAGCAAGAGTGTAGAAAAAAACACACAAAGATGGCCAAAAGGGAAAAAACATGAAATATTGTATATGTACACATGATCTAAAAAGACATGATAAAAATAATTAGGCAAAACACAAAAACGTTGTTGATCTACTTTATTACATTACATCTGACCACCTCAGTCTAACAAACTCGGATGTATATGTATATTCACGCATGGAAATGGACATTAAAAAAATACATTGGTTTAGAATTGAGTCATTGGCCTCTGAATGAAATGGTGAGGTGCCCACAGATTCCCACCCCTGTTATGAAATAGTCATGAAAATTGTGGCTTATAAAAGCCAAAGGGATGCATGGTGGTTATGTAGCCTGATCTGGAGTGTAGTAGTAGTAGTAGTTCATTTGAACATGTCAAACATTAAAATAAAAAATACATTCATGCATACATACAGTATAGATAATTAAATGACTGATAAATAAGGCCATGTACTTCTCAGCACAATCTTACAAAATTAAAAGAAGTTCATAAACAACTTATAAGGTCTGACCCCCTTTCGCTACTTTTATTCTTTAGTAAATGCAAAACCTTATGCTTCAATTATTTACACATCATAGACACAGATGCATCCATACATACCTACACACATTTACACTGTTTTTGTTTCTTTTCTTCCCTTTCTTCTTCTTTCTATACCCTCTATCTATAGCAGATTAAATAATAACACATCCATACTGGACTTAGTTTATAGATATATTAGTATAGATGCCAAGAAACCATACAGTCTCACTACAATACTATCACTTCAAATCCTTTTCGAGTGTGGCATGCTGGGTAATGCTTCCTGACAATGACTTTTCTATCTTTCATTTGACTGAATAGGAATTAGATTCTATTCACCACCACACCCAAAAGGTCTGACCCCTGAGTGTGTGTGTGTGTGTGTGTGTGTGTGTGTGTGTGTGTGTGTGTGTGTGTGTGTGTGTGTGTGTGTGTGTGTGTGTGTGTGTGTGTGTTGTCCTCTGGGAGATCAATGACATTCCCCTCCTTTGAGTGCACAGATTATCTGTCTGCTCGCCTGTCTTTCTGTCTCTCTGCCTCACTTTCTCTCTTCTACACTAGCCGTCTGTCCTTCATTCTGCTGTTCATCTGCCAGTATTTGTCTTCCTGTTTACCTCAGTGACAACATACTTATATTTTTAGATCGCTTGTCAATTTTTTTGAGAATTTAAAGTAAGTTCAACAAGGCCATCCTTAAAGACTACTTTTAGATATCCTCCGGATGATGTAAATGTGTAGATTTGAGCAAACTGCTGATGTCATGCACAAACCTGTACTGTACTTCTGGTTGATTGTTATTGTCTCTGAATTAAATTCCTTTTGACTTTGGCCGAGGTGCCCATGGCAAAAGTTTCCCTTTGTGACTGCATGATAATAAAAACAACAAAGAAAAATGTCTTTACCCCCCATGGAATATCCAAATATGATCCAAAAACCTTACGGACCTCAAGTTAGACAAGACTAAATCTATATCCAATATTTTACAGGGCAAAGGGGTGAAAGAGATCTAAAGTGATTTTTTTTTTTTTACTTCAGTTTCTACTAAGATGTTAATGTTTTGCTGGCACCTGCTCAGTAAGTGATTGTAAAAGTTACTGACATGAGTGCTAAAAGATAGACGAGTGGTTATGACCCCTGCTTCTGCAACCACATGTGTTCTCTTTCAGCCCCGAGGATCAAATCCCTGTTGCCCACTCCCTCTTCTCTCCTGCTGCTTGACTAGACAATACAAATACCAATAATGACAAGATAACCGTATTTTGTATTTTTTTTTTAAATGTAAAAGAAACAAAATAATAACAACTCAATAATAACAAGCTCTTAAGCTGTACAGTAAATATGTCATTGACATTGAATTGTAATACAGTTACTCTCAGGATGAAGACATGCAGACATATGAAGAGATGGACATACAGTAAATCATATTATAATTGCACTATGATCCAATTCACATCCGTACTTCCTGATACACACACCTCTGCTACACAGGGACACATGATGAGGATTTGGAAAAATTGGTGGCCCCGTTTAGGTTTCAAAATTCTGGGGTTGTGTTGTACTCTGAACGGGCACAAATGGAAACCATTGGAAACAACACCGACACACACATGCCCAGTGTATGTGAATGGCCATGTGATATGCGTTGTCAGGTGTTAATATGGATGGAGATTAGTTCTGCTATGGAGCAAAAATGCTTGTGTGGACAAAGATCATTTTAGTTTCAAAACGCTGCTTATAAATGAAAGCGTAGTAGTGTGGATGTAGCCACATGGGTGGGTGTGTAGTCTTAAGGCTCTTTATTTTCCCTTTATTTTTCTATCTCTGGTGTTCTTGGAAACAAGGACCAAGGAATGTCCATTTTTAAGGTAATTTCATGGTTTCTCTGCTTTATTAGACTAAGAAATAAGGAGAGGAAGACAACGCAAGGGAGTAAGACAGGCAAGTAGTGAAAAGGTAGAGTGGGTGAGGGAAAAAATTAGATGTAAAAATGGAGCCCTTGTTATAAACTTGATTCCACTGTGTCATTAAAGGCTCTGACACACCAACCTGACGGCCAACCGTTGGCAGATAAGCCAGTCGGACTGACTGCCTCCCTCCCTGAGTGGGTTAAAAAAGTTCCTCGGAACACATCGAAGCAAGGCCGACTGGAGCATACGTTCTACGCATGCGTGAGACATAATGCATCTCCATAACAGCAGGAAAAATGAAAGCCGGCAGCTGCTTTGGACAAATGTGTCATGTGGGTCTGGCTTCTCCGGAATTTCAGAACCATCCATAATGGCAGCTCGTTCGGAATACAATCTCGTATTTTACAAAAATAGTTCTCCGAAACGTGTTTCTGAAAACATTTTAAGCCAGCAACGGGCCATGCAGTTGCTGAATCTGTCTTCATTTCAGATCGATAAAAGTCTTTTTGGAGATTTTGAGAGGTCATTGAGTCCAACTGCCCGCCTTCCAATTCAACATGTAAAATTGGCCAAAATTAAAGCCGACGGCTCCTCCGAGTGACGACGGCACGAACACACCAGACAGACTCGAGTCACTGACCTCGCCAGACTGTCCAACGGCCAATAATCAGGTTGATGTGTCAGCACCTTAAGGGTCCTGGGACAACAATTACGTCTTAGTAGTGGTGGTGATGGTGATTTGGTACATTTATATTGAATGGTTTTGGGCCTCTAATAGTGCCATTGAGTTTTCACTGTAAATGCTACATTTATTTACAAATGGCTAAGCAAACCATGATATATGGAACATCATTTACATGACGTAGCAACAGTCATTATCGTGTTCTTTTTCTTTTTTTATCGGCCATTATAAATGTTGATACCGATAGATTGGGAAATGCCTGATATATCGGTCGGCTCTAGAATATGCCAACCTCTGCTGACTGAGATAGTGTCTGTGCTGTGGCGAGTGGAACAAGGTACTGCCATCGATGACCGGGCTCAATGTGTCAGATCCAGAAAAACGCCCCACGCCGAATGGACCCAGTGGACAGCTGTCCACAGAGTAAGTGATTCTTGTAAACATAACGCATTGTTATGTCACGGGATAGATCGACCCATATTAGACCTATACTCACTTTTCAGGTGTTACGTTAATTTCTCTGTGTTGAGTTGCTTTACAGTAAGTGAAACAGAAGGATGGAGGGATGAAGGTAAACTGAAGAAAAGGAAGACAAAAAGAGAACGAGGAGAAAAAGAAAAAGAGAAGAAAGAGTAGAGGGCATATCCACAGCTGATGCTAGTCTTAGCCAGAGGGGTCCAGAAAAATACACAAAGTAGCCTTCACTTTGCACATGTGCACAAACACACACACACACACACACATACACACACATTTAGCCTCTTTTCCACACTGACACACATAAACACAAACACACACGTGGGGGGGGGGGCGGACTAAGGAGTGTAGTGTGCCAATTTGTTGTGCCCCTGGTCCCCTCTCAGGAGGCACACAGACAGGAATCCAGTTATGCCAAGACTGGCACTAGTCCCACTAACACACACACACAAACACACACACACTTCCACTCTTACTACACTGTGGCTGCAGGCACCGCTGTGTGTGTGTGTGTGTGTGTGTGTGTGTGTGTGTGTGTGTGTGTGTGTGTGTGTGTGTGTGTGTGTGTGTGGGTGCACACTCACGTACTTTTCTACATGTATACAGACCACAAAAGACAAATGCGGAGAAATTGGGAGCATGTAAAAGACACGGCAGCTCTATTTACACATTTTACTTACTTCTTTGCTTACTTCTTACGCTTACATCTGCGTATGGTTGTGGGTCACGCTTCAGTCTAACATACGTTTCATTTCAACTCTTTTTACACACACATGGCTCTTGTGGATAGATGTTTTATTCCCTCCTGTCCACAGGGTCAGCACTGTCGGAGAACAGCAGAAACTTGCTGTGCAGAAAGAAGGGTGTCTTAATTCTGTCACAGGGATGATTTTTACAAATTATTAAGCAGTTGAATCACTGTTTATCTCTAGGCTCATCCTCATTTTAGTAAATGGGGGTTCAGACCACAAACATGGAATGTTGGAATGTGACAATCAATGTATTGTAATAGTAAGGGTGACAGCATGTTACTGTATACACATCAATTAATTAGATCATTTCATCATGTTTTATTTGAAATCACTGCACATGCCTGTCGTCTTCAGTCTGTCCTTTCCAGGAAAGACTTGACAGATTTCTGTGAAGTAACTCAGCTGACAGCTTCTCCATGTCGCAACTCCAGGTTCAGCTCCATACTTTGAAAAACATTTCACCAGTTTCTTCTTCAGGGACACGTCAACCTCTGAGGATGTGCTTTGCTGATCCAACAAGACAAGTTTTTGCTGCTCAAACCTTATTTCTAAAACAAAAAAATCATGAGTCCTGCTCTTCTGTTCACTTCTTTCTTGCTGCGCTCTGTGCTGCTAATGTCATTGTAACTGTCCTCTGGGCCAATTATGCAGTGTGTATTGTCTGATAGGGCTACCTATTGTTTCTGCAATCACTATGTGGCTGTATGTGTAAGGGATTGTGTCTATGTGTGTAAGTGTGTATGCCTGTAATTTATTATCTGATGCGATAAGGATCTGTACCGTGGAGAGTGGAGAGGACAGCAGAGATTTGAGGATAAAACAGAGAGAAAGAAAGACCTGACTCCTGCCTTTCTGTCTTTTCAGGGGCCCGGGATGGCTCTAATCAGGGAGCCGCAGGGCCAACTGCACTCAATTATTCACTCATTAGTCAGCAAACAGGAGGAGCAACTGAACGCTGAGTCTCCCGCATGCTACAGTACTTTTAACAGAGCACATTCCTCTTTGTCTTTTCATCAGTCTGTCACTTTTTAGACATGCAGTCTACTTGTTGATACATTTTATAGTTTTGGTTTCCAAACCATTGCTTTCCGACTTGAACTTGAGCAGTACAAAAGCTAAGGAGCCTCAGCAATTGTAAATGCCAAAACTGTTATGGCTATTAGATGACACTTCCAGCTGAATGTACATATTTTAACAGGACTTGGAGACTGCCAAAGTTCAAGTCCTATTTGTCTGTTTTTGTTTGTTTTTGTTTTGGGGTTCTGTTGTTGTTTTTAGCTTTGACACCATCACTACTATTCAGGGGAATATTGCTAGACAGTATTGCCCTTAGCAAGGATTGGATTGGCAACTCAGACAAAATCAATGTCTATAACAACGGGTTGTAAGGGAGCAAAGTATCATGGAAAAATACTGTTGGTCATAATCGTTGGCTAAATTGCCTGTCTTCTTTGGCTCAAAATGTTGTCTGGGTGCCATAGCCTTGACTTACCGCCTGTGGAAATTGTTGCTATTAAGTTGGTACCTCTTTTGAGTCTGCCACTCATTTAGTTGGCATGGTTTACTGAATCCCAAAGGATTCAGTGGGCAGATGGACAACAGAGGACGGAGGCTGTGTGCTGGGCCCTGTGAAGCACAGCCTCTTGAACTATGGGCCTGGGAAAATATCTCAGTACTCCTGTTATTTATTTATTTTCTTTATTTTAATAACTGCTGAACCTAGAGATACACCCAGAGGGGCAAATCAATAGAAAATAACACACCCTGTATACATTTAGGCTAAGTAAAGACTTAGTTGTATGTATATGTAAATTAAATTAAATGTATATTAATCCTACATCATCTAGGAGGGATAGATGCAGCCCAAAATACCTGCTTTAAACTATCACACTCAAAGACAATGTGAAAAGTATGCTGCCATAACCTTTTCCTGCTCCAATCCTAATGCCTCTCTGATCCCTTGATAAGAAGTCTGTGTCGTTTGCGTGTCTTTGTGGTTTTGACACAATTAATCGTACAAAAAGGGATAAAAGCACACACTTTTGGACAGTCCTTCATTCTGTTGCACATCATCCCAATATCCTGCATCCATTATCTCACAACCCACATCAAGCTGAAGACCACGAGGTGTACCTTTGAGGTTGAGGCTGGCGTGGTAGAAAGGTTGCCAGTACCATTGTTGATAATTGGCATTTGTGGGACCTCAGAACCTCTGAGAAACCAAAAAGCAAAGTTGGTACATGTCCTCTATTTCATCTGAAGAGGAGAACGCTGAAGAAGCTTGGGTTCCTGCAGAGGTCCTAGGAAAGAAGGACATAGAACCGGACAAAGCCTCATCAGATGAAGTTTTTTTCTGAGTTTCCCTTTCTGAAGGGTTAACAAAGACTGTGAAAGGGCAGTTTGGGACCATCCAATTAGAGGACACCAACTTGGAACACGCCCGACCAAACCTAGTGGTCATTGAGGGGAATCGTGTGGACAGAGTGAGTCAACTTGTTTTTCCACATTTTTCAGTGAAAAAGGGCCTCTTGTATAGGGTGGTCAAGCTGGAACTCATTGTTGATCAGCTGCTAGTCCCAAAATGCTATTTTGCCAAAGTTTTGTTCCTTGCCCACTCACATCTTTTGGGAGACCTATGACAAAATTTTGGGGAGATTCTACTAGCCTCCAGGGGGGAAAGGGCAGTCCTGGATTTTTGCAAAAGCTGCAGGGAATGCCAGAAGATCAAAGGTAGTTAATTGGAACTCCTTGATCCCTTTACCTATTATTGACACCATATTCCAGAGAGTGGCCATGGATATAGAAGGTCCCCTGCCAAAGTCCAGTAGGGGCCATTGGTACATACTACCCATTTCGGACTGCTAATGCTAAAGCTGTTGCCCGAGAATTGTTTCTCCTCTTCAGTCGAGTTGGCATTGCAGAGGACGTCTTGACGGACCAGGGAAGCTGCTTCAATGAAGGAAATGTGCACATTGTTAAAAGTGAGTCAAATAAGAACGTCAATGTATCCCCACAGACAGATGGCCTTGTAGAGCGGTTTAATAATACCCTCAAACAGATGCTGACGAAAGGTATTGATGTGGATAGGAAAAATTGGGACCAACTAATTTCTTTAGTCTTGTTTTCCATACGAGAAGTTCCCCAAGCTTCCACAGGCTTTTCACCATTTGAGTTGCTGTGTGGACGGAGACCCAGAGGCATGCTGGATCTGGCTAAAGAGACTTGGGAGCAATGACCATCGCCCCACCGTTCCGTCATAGAGTATGTGGATCAGATGCAAGAGAGGATGTAATAACAGGATAAAATATGGCCACTCGTACGGGAGCATATGCAGCAAGCACAACAAGACCAGGCAGTGCAGAGTGCAGAGTGAGAAAGTTCTTGGCAAAGTGGGATGGGCCCTGTGAGGTGGTGGAGAAAGTAAGTGGGGTCAACTATAAGGTGAGACAACCTGGCCAAAGAAAATCCTGCCAGATTTACCATATAAACCTTCTTAAGAAATGGCATGTCTCTGACTGTGTGCCGATGACCTCTCTAACAGCACAGGTACCCTTAGGCTCACAGCTGACCCCTGTCCACCGCCAAGACCTGGTAGAACTGACCAGTCACTTTGAAGATGTCTTCTCTAACCGACCTGGCCAAACAAATGTAATCCAACACAACATGATCACCGAACCAGGAAAGAAGATGAGGCTCCGACCCTACCGTATCCCAGAGGCCAAGAGGGCAGCAATTAAAGAGGAGGTGAGAAAAATGTTGGAAATGGGTGTTATTGAAGAGTCACGTAGTGCCTGGTCTAGCCCAATTGTTCTGACTCCCAAGCCGGACGGCACTGATATATTCTGCAATGATTTTAGATAGTTGAATGAAGTCTGATGCCTATCCCATGCCTAGAGTGGATGAGCTAATCGAGCGATTAGGCCCTGCCCGTTTTTGTGTCTACTCTTGATCTTACACTGTACAGTACAGCATGATCTGTTTTTAACTAAAGGTGGATATGGCTGCCTTCTTGAGCCAAATGTTGCCTGAATGAACATTGTGATTGTTGTCCTAAGTGTATTCATCATTATTATCTATTCATCACCTGCATGATCACTGAGGTCATCATGACATTAGGAATTAATCTTAACACTAAATGTCAAGTCTCATAAACACGCTGTCTTTGGCTTTCTTAGTTTTCTGTCTCTCCATCTTAATCTCTCTGTCTCTCGCTCCCTTCTGAGCACACACCTGCACACCCTTTACAAGTTGTCAGCTCCAACTCCACCCACTCCAGACCTGACAAACAACTGAAATATGCATGCTCAACAATTAGTTGCCTGCCTTCTGCAGAAGCTTTTCCAGAAAAGTACACTGAGATTTACAAACTTACAGTATGTTGCTTCATGCTTGTCGCATTGTACCGTGCATTCTCTGTAGTTTGCCCTTTATTTCGTTATGTAAAAAAATAAAAACTTTCATTTTCTGTATGTGAAATCAGCTGTGTATCACCACACTGAAATGAAATGTCAACAGTAAAGGTTTATGGGAAACTCAAATGAGTTGCAGTTTGTTATTGTAGTTTCTAAAGATGCATGCACATATTTAAAGCATATCCACATACAGTACAACATATCACTACTAGAATAAAGTTATTTCTCTAGCTGCTGAACACTCTTATATTACTGTTGGAATTGTATTGGCCAAACTCAGAGCTCATAATCTTGTCAGAAACTGCAGCTGACAGATACCAGATCCAATGTCACTGACAGCAACTTTTCACTGACATTGCACTTTTTTATATCCACCAGACACATGCCAAATGATACAAACTTCTCCATAGCTCATCTCACTTGTTGTTTTTACCCACGGTGTCTCCTTGTCAAGTTTGTAGTGGAGTGTTCTGGTATGGAAGAACTAAATTTCATGATTTCGAACATTTCAAACATATAGACACATTCGTGCTCACAGTGAGAATCCTCATCTGTATCCAAACACATTCTTTCTCCCCTCAGCTATGCACTCTGTGTGTGTGCGTGTGCGTGTGCGTGTGTGTGTGTGTGTGTGAGATAAGGCAATGCGAAGGTCATGTCTAGCCCCTCGGCAGTTCATTAAAATGCATGTGTTTTGAGGAATGCGTGTATGTGTACAGTACTTGTGCGTGTGTGTGTACTGCTCTGTTCACATAACTGTTTACATAATTGATGAATATGATAATGACACAAGCTGGCACTGTGCTCATGTGGGCATTTGTGTGTGTGTGTGTGTGTGTGTGTGTGTGTGTGTGTGTGTGTGTGTGTGTGTGTGTGTGTGTGTGTGTGTGTGTGCGTGTGTGCACATGTTTTAGCTTAGGCTTATGCAGAGGTTGCCCCAATCACATCTCCTGCCCATCTTGGCACTGACAGTTTGACCATTGACAGCACTTTGTTCTGTTGGCAGACAGACAGGGGGACAGACAGACAGGTAGATGGACATGCTGACAGCATATGGTGCAAGACAGGAGACCTGTGGACCCATGTGGTAGTTAGTAAAAACATTTATTCTCTCTCTCTCTCTCTCTCTCTCTCTCTCTCTCTCTCTCTCTCTCTCTATCTCTCTCTCTCTCTCTCTCTCTCTCTCTCTCTCTCTCTCTCTCCTCCCCCTTGGCATATGTTGTGTGTGGTTGGCTGTGCGCCACATGCCGATCCGATGCCCTCGGCACTGCTGGGGCTCCATGCCACCTGTGCCACTCTCTCCCACAGCAGCCCCCCAGCTCCACACACACACACACACACACACACACACACACACACACACACACACACACACACACACACACAGATTCAAGACTCAAACACTAGCTCTCAGTTTGCACCTGTGTCTGTGGGAGAGGATTTCAGACACGAGAAACACAGACATCATGGTGAGTTCAGCGGCCTATCGGATGTATTGTTTTGACATAAAGCTGTCTTATAAGATCTCAGATAGCCCAGGCTCACACTTCTATATAAAGGTGACAGACCTGGAAAGTTTAAATAAAAAAATTAAGAATTAAGATGAAGCCAGAACAGCACATTGTCTGACTAGAATATTTAGTACACGCCTTGCTCTTAGGGCTTTTACTGTATTTTGGGTTTATTCTGAAAAGTTAAGGAATGTATCCATATTTATCTTCAATGTGTAATGGTTAAAAAAATATCCAGGTTAAAATTGAATTTTAAATAAATATGATTTGCAATGTATACGCTGATGTTGTTGATGTTTGTCAATGCATGTGTGTGGTATTTGTATGTGTAGTGTGTGAATGCACGTGTGTGCATGCATGGCAGGGGATAAGCCCAGTAAAGCTCACTCTGCAAGGCTGACCAATAAACAATAAAAACATCTAATTGCGTTAATTATATTAAAACATTCAATTGTGTTAATTACGTGTTTATTGTTTATTATTATGATTGATTTATAAAATTATGATTCCACCCCAAAACAGACTCCATATTATCTGTATTTGACTGTCTGTGGGGACCGTGGAAACCAGCATCTGGGCCAGAGTTTCAGGGTGGATTGTCCCTTGAGTTTCTGTGTTATTCCAGATGTGCTGCCAACAGTACAGTGAGAGAGTACAGTCAGATTATTGAGGATTTAGTACACATCTACACACATAGAGACACATGCATACATACATGCAGATATTCACACACACTGACAGCTACACACATATTAGTGGGATAAATGATGGTGATATTTCTTACTGTATGATGCTCATATCATATAGACTAAAGCTGGTAACATATTTTTTTTCTGGTGCTTTTTTTGCTGAATAAAAGTAAAACTCAGAAATACAGTTTGTTTAGAAAGGAGGACAACATGAGGGAGATTTTTGTGTTTGTGTGTGTGTGTCAGCGATAGATAGAAAGAATGAAAAATAATGGGAGAGATTAAGAGATAAAGCAACAGAGCTGTAGCTTACAACTGGGCAGCTAAACAGAGAGGGGAACAAAAAGACGTATCTTACAGGCACTGCGGTCTGTCAGACTCACACATGCACACAGAGTAACTTCGAGCTACACCTTTGTTCACTCACTGTGTTGTGGAAAAAAACCTCTGGTGGGCCCACATGCAGCGTCACATAGCAGCCATGTAGTCGGTCTGAAGTTGAAACAAGATTCATCTGGTGAGCCTCAATACACTGTAAAAGACATACAGAATAGAGTTACTGTTATCTGCCTCATCTTCTTGGCCATCGACTGACTGAGATGATCCATCCTGCCATGTTGTCATCATCTGTTAACCCAACACAGTAAACACTAAGAGTTCCACATTAATCTGAGCTAATCCCCAAATTCTCAGGTCAGCTAACCCAGCTGACCCACACATAAAACACACACACACACACACACACACACACACACACACACACACACACACACACACATTCCCGGCCAGGTTAGCTAGCTAGGCGGGAAGTAGCACACCTGACCCCAGTCTGTTGTTTTCCAGGCCATGCCATGCCAAGACTAAAGATTACCTCTTTACATGCGCTTGACCAAACACACATTTTTTCCCTCTCGGATTCAGTCAAAATCTATCAAACCGGTTGGGCTTGGCTTGCACTACCACACCTGACACACTCGAACACACTCAGGTGTCCCTGTGATAGTCTCAGTTGGCCGGAGGAATCTGTAGAGAGTTTTGCATCAGCTGTTAGGTGAGGTCATTGAATGTAAAATGGACATGAGCCAGGATAGACAGTCTATTGGATAGACTGAATAAAAATGAGGTTGTTAAGAGAAAAACAAGCTAATAAGAGACACACAGGCTCAACCAATTTGTTGCTAGATTGCCTTTTCAGATCCCATGGCAACTAAATGTTACATAGGGATGTAGTAGAAAAAAACATCTAGGGTTTATTTTTGAGTATTGGAAGTACGTTTATGATCTGAGCCCATTGCAGAAAAAAACAATATTTATAAAATTATGTTTAATGATATAAAAATGCAATACTTTTGTAGAGTAAAGTTAATGAGAAAGTTTTACTTATTTATTCAGCTACACAGAACAGCTTTTCTAAGCACTGCAGCACAGGCAGCAATTTGTTTTTTTCCTGGAAGTACCTGAAGCTTTATGTAAAGCATACTAACTTCCCAAAGACCATCATATCGCCACATTAGACCAGTCAGGTTCTCAATCAAAATACCAGCATATAAAAACACACAACAAAACTACCACCAACCAGGATAACTCAATCAACTCAAACACCAAATAAATAGCACACTAAATAAACTAAGGTGCATGCCCGATTATTACGATATGAACCAATGAACGATTGGGAATCACTGTCACGAATGAGGACTTCAATAAGTAACTTGAGTCATGACAGCCTGGCAGCTACTTACTAAACAAGAACAAATAAACCGTTCTCTCGGACTACGATGTCTGCTACTTGCCCTTTAAAAAGAACGACAGTTGTTCATCATATTGAGTCTTCATAGCCTACCTACAGTACATGTAAGTAGGATGCTGAACCAATGCCTTCAAATTAATATTGTATCTTTATTAAGGTAAACTTGATATATGATGTTGAACGTGCATGTTCCATAGCAAAATATCACAGAAAAACTGCCACCATATTTTGCAAAATGTATCAAAACTGGAAAGGTTTAAAAAGGGTTGAAACATTTACTGTTACATATATCAACTTGAAGGAACCAATTCTTTGAAAACAATCATTCTGCCCATCGCTAATAAGAAGTTCATTGATAGCTCATAATGGACTGTAATTAAAATAGGTGGCTATTGAATAATAAAAGTGAAGATAAAACAAGATTGAATCAATTTGATGGTCAGTTATATACCTGACATATATACCTATAACTGTGATGTGCCATCACAACTGCTAAATTCCGTTGCAAGCATTTTATACCCATGAACTTATACTTATTTGCCAGAAAATCATAATTTACCTCAGTGTGGCTCATCATTCAAGTGTTGTTGGCTCACTCTTTCTTGGTTGAGTCCCCATGTTTAGAGGACTCGATTCTCTTCTAGTAATTTCACAGATGCTTGTTCACACTTCTCAAGCCATTTTCCATTTCTTTTGACAGTTAATTGATACTAGAGAATTATATTTACAATAAGAGAATACGCTAAAGATGCATTGTTGCAGTTCAAGTGTTGCATACTGTAATTTAACTTACTTTGGATGTATCGTGAGCTGAACCGGTTATCACTGTCACTGGGTCACTAGCCAAAGCATTAGGAGATTGTTGTAGCAACCACTGTAATAACTCAAAACCAAGGATGCTTTACACAAGTACAGGGGGACAAGGGAAAAGAAAATAGGACAACGAAACACGGACCAAAAGCAATAAAACCTCTGCGCTAAATGGAAGGGGGAAATAATTTAATGTTGACTACTGACGTACAACCACATCGCACAATCTAAGTTACTTTATGAATGAAATAGACATACGAGCCAATTTGGGGACGTTTTTTAATCATTTACAATCCCATAATTGTCTCCATCTGTTGAAAGCCCGACCGAGTGTGACTAGAGCTTTGTTTTCTTTACTTTGCCCTTATAGTTAGTTAGTTGTTCTTCATTTAATTTCCTTCTTTTTTGTGATGGCCCTGCCCCAGTATCAGCCATAACTACAACAGATACCTTCTAAAATCAAATTAAAATGCAATAAGGCCTGATACATTTTACCTGCATACTCACTAACACCAACAGGCTTTTCCATTATTTAGCCAAAATCTGTAACCGTTCAGAATGCGTGCTCTGTAGCACCTGCCGTAAATCATTCTCTGACTTAGCAGGAAAAATAGGACCTGGGCAGAGGCATTAAAAGTTATTTTCACTGTTAGTCTTGTTTGCTGTCATGTCAGTTATAATCATCAGATGGAACATTACACAGTCTCAGAAACATGTAAAAGTTTACATATAGTCACTTTAATGGTGATAAAATGATTCGCTGATGCAGCTCTTAAAGTTTTTGGGGATTTTAAGGGGACAATTTGTGATGTCAAAAAGAATTTTTTAGGATTTGATATGCGGTAAAATGTAGAAAATGTGATTTGCAGCCCTTTCCTTTTCTTTTTTGTAATAATTATGTATAGTAAAAAAGTATTTTCATTATATTTTCTTGTATTTTATTTATTCTTTATTTTATTTCAGACTGCTCTGCCACAGCCATGCTTTTATTTTTGGAGGCAGGGCTAGCAGTCCCTTCTCACTACAGGAAGTCACTGCAGTCAATTTAGAAAACATTGCTATATGGAGCTTCACAAAATAACTGGATAACAACTACAAATAACGTGTCAAAAGGGCTGAAGCAAGTGGGGTAAGTTCTTTTTTCTTTTTACCTAATTTTGAAACTAATAAATATACTCAGCCATTGTGTTGGCTAGCTTGTTAGCTAGCTATAAGTAGCTAATGCTAGTACTTAGCTAACTAATGCCATAGTTACATCAAACAGTAATTAAATCAAAGGCAAATGCCGTTTATATCAGAATCCTAGTTATAATTTTAAGTCAGAGATATGGGGAATTACAGAAAATAAAAACACTAGAAGTTACATTTAAGTAAAATCTAATATCAATCCAACATTAAAACAACAACAGTGCAACTGTGTACTTGTACAACAGTGTGATAAAAATGAGCAGTATACTGTTTGTTTCTGGTTCCACAAACTGCTAGTTACTGCTAAAGGTAACTTTGGCTTAACTTCCCTTTTTTTCAGTGTTTTCCACAATGCTAACAACATGGGTACGTTATCTTGGAATACTGTATTATGAATTGTGACATTCCCAAGCCCAAGTTTTCCTTATTCTGCAAAAGTTGACATGAACCAGCATTTATCAGGTAATTGTCTTTTTTTGTTAACACACTGACATTATTAGTTGATGGAACTGGATATTAGCTGACTGCTATAGCTAACAGACTCTTCTCTTGCTACAGCTCTTTAGCAGGAATAACACAGGTGTAGCTAGCTAATTATGTTACTGAGGGCTCCTGTCATCTAGGTGACACAGTAAGCCATTCTTTTGTGCCTGCATTAACAATACCAAATTTCCTGGGACTCACTTAAACAACAACATGTAATGCAGCCTTTATTAATCTAATTAGTTACTTTTTAGTTAAAAGTCTTAATGTCTATCATGAGAAAGGTCTATTTCACCAAGTTCCTGAATGGACCTCTGTACAGAAAATTGTATTTTATACAAGCTAGCATGTCATCCTCCTGTGCAGCAAAAATGTATTTAGAGATTATTTATTCATTTGGGTTTGTCAGTTTTTACAATGTAGATGAGGAGGGAGAGTTCCGGGAAGAAAGAGTAGATTGAAGACCAAAAGCACAGAAAGGGAGAAAAGTGTTGGGGCGGCCCTTTTTATGTTGTACCATTTTTCAAGAAAATAAAAGTAAGTGAGAGAAAGCTGTTACACAAACAAACAAATCATCTACACTTCTACTTCGAAAAAGTGTGCTGAATCATGAACATTTTGAGATCAGTGCAGGTTTTATTGTCAATTAAGTAACTGAAGGAAATATCTGAACTCCACTCCTAACCTTCTTACTTCTCTCTCTCTCATGGTCAGAAAACAGCAACTGGGGCTATGTTAGTGGGAGTGAGTTCTGCCAAAATGTTATTATGTGGTGATAATTGTTTCCTCCGTTGTGCCAAATGTGAGGTAAACAGTAGAAATATGGCATTCAGGTTACAGAGTAGTCTGCCATGAATGTGTTGTTGCATGTATTATGTTGGCTGACACAGCGCCATGACAGATGACATTGCAGTTTAGCAAATGTTCAGCCAGGTTCAACGGTTTTCTTCGCAAAATCCAAAATTAACATCTTCAGATGGCTTGTAATTTAGGAACGGTCAAAAACAGAAAGAGATTAAAATTATAATTGATCAAATCTTCAGTCGATCGACTAATTGATTGGTTGAAACTAATTGTTTCCCCATTCCCACATCAAATGGCAACAGAATTAGGAATGTTGTGGCTACTGGCAACAACAAAATTGTTATTATGGCAAAATGCAGAGGATGAATTTATCCACAAGGATAAGTGAGTCTGATTTAAATAGCAAAAGATACACACACAGAAAATAAAATCCCAATGACAATCAGTGAGGCAATTAAAGGATGACAGGGACATATTTTGAATTTATAATGGCATGACGTGCTATAAGGCTCAGACATATTATGACATATCTCAAACTCCAGGGCGCTCATTACCCTCTCAACATGCCTTTCTGTCTGCTCATTAGGTTTATGTCTGTTTTCTCCCATCACACTTACGTTTCTATTCTCCCCCTCTCTTTTTATACAACATACCAGTGGAGTCAAAGTATCATACCAACACCTCAGCTGAGACACACTAAAGTCACACACACACACACACACACACACACACACACACACACACACACACACACACACACACACACACCCTTTCTTTCAAGTTATGGGTCTCCCTGTTAGGCCAACCACTAGACTTAAAATAGACACACCTCTTACAGCATATCAACTGACAGCGAGCCAAGCTGACACTGAACAGTAATTCACCATCACTAAACCAAGACTTTATGCTTTTTTGGCCTTCTTACAGCTGTAGAAGCAGTAAGGAGAAGCTGTCAATACTTTGTAAGCTATGAAATTTAACCTGTGTTATTTACTGTCTAGTGATATGAGATGTCAACATTAAAGCTTGAAATATGCTGTACTTTGTTCCAAGGCGACATTTGACTCAGATATTTTAATTTTGATACTTTTTTGCTCATAAATCACTTATTATCAGGAAAAATACAATAGAAGAGATGCACTGTTAAATAAAGAAACTCATGCTCACGAATGCATACTGTTAACTGCTTTGTTTCTATTAGCTGTTTTCTTTTTGTTATATACCTACTGCTGCACTTTTCCAGGTGTTTCTATCTATCCAGGATAATGGCTATTGTTGCTCACCAATCCTGTTCCTCAGTGTTTTCACGTGCTACGCAAAGGAATTAACAGCATTTGACACCTGTTTGATTTTCAGGGTTTTCTCTCTTGTAATTGTGTGGATAAGACAGGGCCCCTCTGTTGGAAGATACAGTATCAGTACAATGTTTTAAATACTGTGGACTGCAGAAATTTAAAAAAATGACAATATTGTCTGAGATATTTCTGGATTCTGACTTATCTCTCAGTCCTACTCTGGCAGGAAACCAAATTGTTTCCAAATAAGAAACAATTTAAGAATTTTGCAATTTTCCAGACTGAGGTTTATAATACAAAATGACCTGTAGAGAAGACAGTCATTTAATTATACTGCATGTAGATATATCCGATTTTCTTTTTCCTCTCTGTGCAGCAGCTAAACATCTTAGTCTTGTGTTTCTAGCACTGAATACAGTAAGCTGTCTCTGCTTTTTTGTCTGGTGGTGAACCTTGTGTGAATTACAAAACCATTTCTAACGTTTCGTGAACACTCAGACAGCAAACAGCATCAGTGAGCCTGGCTGCGTTTGTCGAAATAATTTATGAACTATCATTTCCACACTCAGAAAAATTTCAAGCACTGAATAGAGAACTGTGATTGCCGTGATTGTGGTATTTCAATAGCGTGCAAAAGACCACAGACTTTCAAAATAGAAGTGAAACTTCAAAAAACAGACAAGAACTCAAATAGTAAATGGCAAATCAGTGTTAAATCTAAAGGTGCAGAACATCTTTTGTTATTGTGATCCTTGTTTGCATTTTTTTGATTTTCGTAATTTTCTTGGCATGTTCTTATGCTAACTACCCCGTTATACTATATTTGTTAATCATCAGTGGTTCTCGAGTGTGTGTGTGGTCAAATTTATCTGTCCGTCTGATGCTATAGTTTCTTACAGTTAATGCATTTATTCATCGTTCAGTGAGTTATTTTATTCATTCCACCTGTAATATATTTATGTATTGTGCATTATCAGGCAGTGTTTTGCATTCATTAATGCCAATTTACTTTGTAATATAGAGCATCAATTGGCCAGAAGCTTTGCACTGACTTTGCAAGATCATAAAAAATACATTTTCCTAACATTACTAAACACAACTGCTATTGTTAGACAAAAGCAGCCCCAAACAGACTGATTAATGCTCTCGCAGTTTCCGCTTAGGCCCCACTTGCTATGCACTAGTTATGTTTGAGGACGTGCAAGTCAGCTATGAAAGGGCCCCAAATACCTGCAGAGCCACTACATGCATGGACCACAACCTAAACACAGAAGAATAAATTAGCTGTGTGAATAAGTAGTATGTAACCATGCTGTCCCACAAACTATGTATCATTAATAACAATTGCAAGTGATGTATTGGAGGATATTGTACAAAACTGCAAAAGTTTCATCAGGTGTGTCAGTGCTTCCTTGTGCTTACTGAAAGCTGTAAGCGTTTAGCTCTGGAAAGTTGCTTATTTGCAGGGTAAACGGTGAAATTAGCACAATGCTCCAAGCTACACACTACAGCATAATTCAACTAGAATGCTTGTATTTTAATTGGCACATTTTAATTAACGCAGTGTGTTGCTGTAAAATGTTGCATCGCGATGCTTCAAAGATTGAACCAAGATGAACTATTTTACTTGAGAAGCATCACCCTTGCTGTAAAGCAATGAACGAGGAGGCTGCTATCTGTGATGCAGCGCTGCTGCCGGTCTGAACATGGCCTATAGCAGAACAGAACGGCTGGGTTGTGTTTAACCTTGGTCTCAATGTCACTCACCAGCCTCATGCTTCTCCACAACCCAACAGCCCTCCCCTCTTCCTCCAGCACCAGCCCCCACCCTCAGTTGGTGTGTTTGAGCTTCTCAGCAGGGGGCCTGCAGTTCCAAAGATATGTGGGGGTGGTGTGCGTGTGTGTGTGTGTGTGTGTGTGTGTGTGTGTGTGTGTGTGTGTGTGTGTGTGTGTGTGTGTGTGTGTGTGTGTGTGTGTGTGTGTGTGTGTGTGTGTGGCCTTTCGGCTTCTCTCTGGATGTGCTAATGTGATAATTGAGTATTCCAAGTTCTGCCTGCAACTGTGTCACCATTCACACAAACACAAACACAGACACAAACACACACACACACACACACACACACACACATCACACAGCTAGTTTGTCTTAGAATAGCTTTCTCACTTCTTGATGATACCCTTCAACCTAAGTGTTGAACAGTTAGTGATAACACATGCAGAGTTTAATCTGTTTTTTGTTTGTTGCTGAGTCTTTTTTTTTATACATTGTGTTTCTTAGAACACGTATAAAAATGTTATAGCCAAAACATGCTAATACATTATTATTTATTTTGACCATGTTCCTTTGAAGGTATGTTAACAGTTAAAATTAAAAATTGTAATGTTTTTTTAATGTGACTTCTGCATTGTTAAATGCAATCATTAAGTATGAGAAACAGCGCGTAGAAGAGACCTTTTACAGGAGACTGCTTGCCTACAAATAGAACATAATCTGCTCTCTCCCTCGCTTTCTCCCATTTTCATGCACTGTCTCCCTGCAGGAAGTTGAAGCAGAAAGATGTCTAGAGAATCCCTTTAAAGGAGCCACCAGTGTGCCAAGGGAGCGGTGAGCAGCATCCAGAGACTAGCACTCGTCCCCTGCCCGGAGTCTGAGGAGCAGGGAACTGAAGAGCTGATGCGTTCAGAAGCCAGTAGGTCATAGCTCTATGCTGAGGCTCCAGGCAAACACTTCTCAGACAAACCAGAGAGGCACTATCTGGCTTTTAATATTGATCACTTCTCACACATTCACACACACACATCACATGTCAGAGAAATCAATGAACAGACAAATTTACGCTGGCTGTGCACCAAGTATTTCTCGTAGTAGTTGTGTTTTTTAGTTTGTGTGAGTGTATATGCATGACTGAGAAAAGAGGAGAGAGTTGAAAAGTTGAAGCCAGAAAGTTCTGTGAAGATTTTTAACAAACGATTGTGTGGTGGTGCTGGTGGGGGTGATATATAGAGGGGAGGCATAAAGGAGGCGTTGTCGGTAGGAGAAGAGAGGAGGGGATTAGGGTTGGCGGTTCGCTGTCGAACCAGCATCGATACAACGGCAGCATTTGCCTAATCCCCTGGTAATGGCAGCTTAGCAGCCTCCTCGGACACACAAACACTCCCACTGCCTCCTCCTTTGCTCTGCTCCTCTCTTCTCCTTTCCTGCCCTCTTCCCTCCTCATTTACATAACATTAGAAACATTAAGGCGGCTGCAACAAGGCCCCATTATGTGCGTGTTGGTTTTGGGTCCCATTGCGTCGGCCCCAAAGCTTTGGAGAAGAGAGGAGCAGAATGAGTGAGGACATCACAGAGGCTTGTCCAGTGTTTTGTCTGCTGGAGATGGTTTGTGTGCCTCTAAAGGACTTATTGAAAAGAGAGGGAGAGAGAAAAGGAGAAAGTGATTTTGTTTCTGAGAGAACAGAGCTAGTGATCTGATTGCAGATGTGAGACCAAAACATCAGCTCCAACATCCTGAAAATGGGAAATTAACTTCAGATAGGTGTTGTCTGTTTTTCTGATAATTAATGAGGCTGGAGTTACATCAAAAGCACCATGACAATGATGTTTCATGGACGGTTCTTGGCACCAGAGTTGTTTTTCAGAGCTAAAGTTCAGATATCCTCAAGGTGACAGAACTGATAAACAGCACTGAGCTGTTCACCTAACAAAGCCACTGTTTACTCAGTCTGCCACACATGCACATCTTTATTACCATGAAACTATTCAATTTACAATTAAAGACAGTAGCTTTTAAACCATAACATTCTAGCTTCAAGTTTGATAATAATAAATGTGATGATATATTCGGTAAAAGTGGTGCAAAATAGCTGTCTTTGAAATTAGGAAGAGATCATAAAGCGAATTGATGAATTCAATTGAATTCAACTTGGTGTGATAAAAAACAGACCTAAAAATATAGTTTTCATGATTGGAAAAACCGAAATCCTATCAAAAATCCTATTATTATTACAAAATAATAATTGTAACATTATGATTGAATACTAGATAATACTGTATGCCACCAAACTAGAGCTATATCTGGAAAGGAATAAAGGCACAACACATGAAAAAAAACCTTCTACAATGAATAATTTTATAACCCTACTCTTTACTATATTTTCAGTAACAAATGATGGAGGCCTTACATAGAAACATTTGTGGCCCTCTGAGTCCAGGAGTTAATAGCCAACATTCTTTTATATTAAAAAGGCTAAATCCTCAGGTTAAACTTGTATTTCAGTAAAGTTGATATCTTCACATCTTGTAACAACAATAACACTTTCAGAACTATACCTTAAATAACAGACATAGATGTATGGCTGTAACATTATCTGCAACAGTGTTTTTTAGTTCCCTATTCGGCCTATTTGGCCTGTATACAGGTTGTGATGCACAACCCTAACTCTAAGCCTAATATCAGCCATTTAGAGCATCATAAAACTATACAAATTAAACACAGTCTATTATGGTCATTAGTGAGTGAGAAAAGACATAATTCATACTGCCTACCTAATAATGAAAAAAACATAACATATCTTACAAATGAGCTATAATAGTACATTTGCCTGTAAAAAAAAAAGTACTTTTGACTCTCAGTTGAATGAATCTCAATTCATCTCAATTTGCTATGGTCATTTAAAAACTACCTTTTTTTGTAATTTGATGTAATGTTATTAATTAATGGTATTAACTAATAACTGGAACATAATAAAGTTTTAATTGTGTCTTAGATTTAAAATGCAATGAACCATAACACAAACAAACAAATAACTGCAGTGTCACAGTACTTACTGAAATGGTACCGAGGACCTCACATATATTTACAAAAGTGAGAAACGCAGCACACAATTAGTCATCAAACTAAACAACCGTGAACCTGCAGATAGAGAATAGCAACAGTGCTCAATGTTTCTCGGCTTTTTTTTTGTATAACTTTCCCTTCTTCCTCGCTTTCATTTAGTCCCATGAAGCAGAGTTTTCAGTTGGCTTCAAAGCTCTTTGCAGATCTCAGTTGGGGGCCTTCAAAGCCCCCTGTCTGTCGGCAGGTTTAGGCACAGAGAAAGCTTCTTGTTCTTTAAGGATTTGGCTTACAAATAACGCCCAGCCAGGGCCAAGGCAACTAGCTTGCACCCTGACAGGATAGTAGACAGACTTCTGCATTTTAGTGATGTGTTTTGGGGGCTATTCCTGCATCTATCTGAGTGAGTAACTGCTCGATTTGGTTTTAGTCTGCTCTGTTGTGATGTTTTCTATGCTGTCCTCTTCTCAGAAGGGTTTTTTCTGCTTACACTCTTCTTGTGAATGTCTACAGTAGCTGTAGAAGATGTTTGCTTGAGACTCAAGAAATACATCTAAAATGAGTTTCTAATTCCAAGCTGTAATTTTCTTATTGCATTATAATTTCATGTTATCAATAAAAAGGTGTTAAAAAAACAAAAAACAAATCTGCAATACAACTAGCTGTTAATGAATTTATTAACAAAACTATCTTTGAGGTATAATAATAATATTATTTTGACACATTTTAATTTGAAATATGTAATGTGTGCAGTGCATTAGCATGGGCCGGCATTTTAATTTTGAGGGCAGTGCTTGTTTGGTTTGATAGTTTGTTAGATATGAGGGTTTCAAATCATTCTAAAAGTAGTTCAAATTCCTCTAAGACCTTTTCCCGACTACATAACATTATGGATTTATTTTATACACTCCCATAATTGATACTTGTGTAGCACTGTGATAGTAGATGATATTAGATTTTTTAAATCACATTATTGAAACGATACATTGACACCTTAATAAGCCATGGATCTGAGTGTTTCTATCTGTCATGCTTCAAGTCTCTGTTTAATGGTAACTTACACACAAACAAAACAGGTTTCTGAGCTATATACCATGAAGAAGGGAGGAGACACAAACTTCCTCTGGCCAATCACTGACAGATTCAAGTTTGTTTTTAACAGGACATTTTTCTGCCAGGCAAATGGGTTAATCTAACTGTTGACATTTATGCAGAAAAGAAGAAAGAGACAATATATTTATTGATGTTAACTCTATGTATGCTGGACTAATTTTGCCTAGAAAAATCTTTGCAGTTATAATGTACAGTAAGTATTATTGTGGTGCCTTGGTGTTCAGTCGGTTAATCTGTTTTATTTTCATAGTTTTTGTATTATTGTCCCTTTATGAATTTGTTGGTGATTTGCAGGGTGTGTTTGTGTGTGTGTGTGTGTGTGTGTGTGTGTGTGTGTGTGTGTGTGTGTGTGTGTGTGTGTGCGTGTGTGTGTGTGTGTGTGTGTGTGTGTGTGTGCGTGTGTGTGTGTGTGTGTGTGTGATGCAGTTGAGTTTTGGTGGGGCTATTGCAGTGTGTTAGGGCTCTCATATCTGTATTAGTGTACTGTGCACCACACTGTAGGGTTTAATAATGACCTAAGATTGCATCCCTCCATGTTATCAGAAATAAACTGCATATTATGACAGACAGTCATTGCCACAACACAGATAAACACTTGAAAGTTAAACAGATACACAAGGGTCACCAGTTTTCTTTAGTATAATGAGAATATGACATTGTGGACTGGCAGAAATTGTAATGAGTGATACAGTTACTGCAAAAACCTGGTCATTTTTTGTCACACTGCAGAAGCGCCCAATATTAGCAAGAGCAACAGGAGAAAGGATCTTAGGGATCGTCAACCTCAAATACTATTATGAATGCATTTTTTACTGGTAGTGTTCTTTAATGTTTAAAGATGGAGTTCAGACTCATAATGATAAGCAGACTGTGGTGAGCTTGATATAACCTTCAACATATGTGTCATTCTTTTCTAAATCCTTACCTAAAACGGCTGGTGTCTTTCGACCTGCCTCTATGTTACTTTATTTCTTTGACCAATAGTATTCTGTAATCTACTGAAATCTGACTAGAATGTTTTACTATTAATGCATCTGCTACTGGTACTTTACATATAAAATATAAACAACACCAGTGTATGAATGTATAAACCGCCATAATCATGGGCAGGAGCAGCAGGAGGCCCTGACCTTGTTGTCTCTCTTAGCATTTCGACTAATTCGTCAAGAACGAATTACTGACTATAGCTAAAAAATAGGAATGAAAGTTACTATTTACAATATCGTCATGCAAATGGAGGACAACCTGTACTGTCAATCAGAGCTGTTAGATGGCTCTAGCATGGCTGGGGTGATTATAAGGTCAGTTAATTTGGAAAAGTAGCTGCATTAACACATTATGTAAACACAATATGAGTTCTTCTTTTCATGGGACATGTTGATACATACTTCTGTATTGTACTGGGGTCTTGTTGTCTTCTCTGTATTCCTTCTTCACTTTGTGTTTACCAGACTGCGGAGAATCACAGGATTCACAGACACTCGAGCCTTCTCTATTGCGGCCCTTATTGTTAGTCGCTTTGGATAAGGGTGTCAGCTAAATGCCTAAATTGTAATTGTAAATGGTAGGCCTGCCCACATGTTAGCTCACTAGTCACAGCACTCTTAAGAAAGCAGTGCTGAGAGGCTGACGGGACGAGATCGAAGCAGGCAGCCATTATAATCAGTCATTCAGCCTTTTGGAGTAGACATTCACTGTTTTTGGTTTGTTCTAAATTCAAAGGGAACCTCTGTGACCTGCTGGCTTTCAGATCGACCTGACACCACTCCGCTCTCCCTCCCTCTCGTCTTTTCCTGCATTCCCTCATTCTCTCTCAAAGTGTCTGTTTCTCTTCCTCAGTCCCTGCCTTTCTTTGTCTGTCTTTTAAAAAAAATATCATTTAGAAATCCTCTTCTAAAGATGGACTTTTTGAAAGTTATGTTGAAGTTGTGACTTGTGTGTGTTTTTAAAGATTCAGCAGTATCATGATCAGTCCTGATCAGTTAGGCATTGCTTAATTTAACATTGTTGTTAGTGGTCACTGAACTGTTAGGTTTCAATCCTTTTTTTCTATTGTATTTGTTTTTTGCTTTTTCCTCTTGAAGGATCCAGCTTTATACATTTTTCCTTAAACATAGTTGATTGTTGTTTGTGTTGTTCCTTTTATTTTTTTACTGCACTGTGTAGCTTTGTCAAACACTGTGAGATGCAGCTGTGCTCACAATGTGTTCCCCTGTTCAAATTTAAATATGAACGGGTTATGTGAGGAGAACTGTGGGAGTGTGCATTACATGAATGCTAACCAATGAATGCTGCCCAGAACTACTTTCACATTATTTTAAGTGGAGTCATAAAAACCATAACAATGACATTCTGATGAAATATGATTGCAGTATTTAATGTAATCAATCAGTATTTACCGAAGAGCAAAAATTAGTATTTCAGGGTTTGCTGCTCAACAGATTTGAATACATTTTTCACTTCATGGGATGTTACAATTATTGCCATATTCTGGCGCTTTTGGTCCAACTTATTCCTATTCACGGTCACAGGGTGACAGGGACTAGAGCCTTTACCAGCATGCATTGAGCAAAAGACAGGGAAACTCTCAAAACAAGTCGCCAGCTAGTGCATCATGTGGTGAATATGGATAAACAAATAGTCAAACTCAGTGGTAATTTAGACTCTCCAATCCCCCTGACCGGTGTATGTTTGGGCTATGGGAGAAAACCCAGGCGGACACAAGGGGGGATCATGCAAACTCCACACTCAGACTTACTAAACTAGCTAACCACTGAGTCACACACTCTGTCTCTCTGTCACACCTTTCCTCTCAGCACTGTGCAGTTGGGGAATATTGCCAGGATGTGTCACTTCTCCAGCAAACTGTGGTTCTCAGCTCTCCGCTGTGCTAATCATATTTCTTCTGGCAAGTTGTTAGCTCTTGCAGGAGGGAGGGAGAGGTGAGAGGAGATGAATATGTGGCAGAGAAACAAATAGAAACAGTAGAGGGTAAAGAAGAAAGAAAGACACAGAGGAGGAGAGGGAGGATGGCGAGCACTGCAATTAGTGAAGTTTTGCAGTGGCTTATAACTTAGACACATAGTGGAGATATGTTGTTAAAGGATACCTGAATCTCTCTCTCTCTCTCTCTCTCTCTCTCGCTCTCTCCTGCCCTTCTCTCTTGTCCCATCTCCCTCCCCTCCTGTCTGCGTCTTCCTCTCTACCTTTAAATAATGCAGTGGGAGAGACGGTTCTTACATACTGAGGAGGTGTCAGCAGACAGTTATAGGAACGTCAGCGCCATTGCACCTACCCAAATGACACATACACATGGGCACATGCACACACTCCTGTCATCTCTGTTTAGTGTGTAGCTAAACTCTGCAAACTGAGTTAATAATTAGATGGGCTTATACTCTTAACACATAACATTAAGGCCCAAGAACATCAAATAAGTGGGACTGCTGAAAAACATACTGGCAATGCCAAATTAATTCAAATGTTCTGCATTAAAAACAGGGCTATTACAGTAACATGTTTGCACTATTTGACAATTTAAATATTTACTGTTAAAATGAATTTTAGTTCTTGCCACGGATCAGTGACATTAATGTACCATAAAAAGAAATTAAAATATTTCAACTTAGAAAATACACAAGGTAATAAAGCTGATGGGTTGACATCTTGAATACCCTACACTGTCAATATAGGATTTTTTCTAAATACGGTGGGCATTTCACTCCACTAAACATCATAGTAAAACTATTATTATACTGTAAATAAATAATATAGTATTACAAAACAGAAACTATTTATCTTTATTGGATAGGGACTGTATAATTGTCTTTGCAGATATAGGATAATGTTAATAGTTTACCATAAAACCGTTTTCAATCAGTATTGTTTGAGTTCACATTTCAAAATAAAGGTTATCCAACATATTTTCTGTAATATGTCGGATTTAATATTTCATAGAATAAACATTTGATAGTCAAAACACAAACGAGTGGCATAAATCAATACCTACACCCATAGCTATCAACCATATAGCCTCACACCTTTCTTTGAGTTTCCCATGTCTTGATGCATAGGTGGAGCAGTGATCCAGTCTGTAAATATCAACATATCATAAACTGTAACAGCTTCCAATATTTACTGTCAGTCTGGAGCATTATCTCCCTGATTCAAGAGATACAAAAGGAAAGTTACTCTCATCCAACCTGAGAATTGATTGAATGAAAATGACTTAAACTAATTTCACCAGCAATGTATGTCAATGAGATATGTACTGTATTACAGGCTGCAAAATATTTTTTTCCTACATGCAGGAATCATGACCACAGTGAGAAGATATTTTAAAACAGTATGCATAATCATTAATAATAATAGATAATGTGTGACAAGAGGGGTGAATTGCAGGACAGATATAATTACATCTATTCTTTTATTTGATTAACAAAGATGGACTCAAGAGTAATATGGTCATTTTTTTCTTTGCCTGCAGGGGGACTGGGATAAAAAAATTTAACATCAGCCAAAATTTAATGTGATTTATATTATACAATTATAACATGGCTGGATGCTGCCAAATAAAATAGAACCGCTTTTGTTAATGTGGTAGAGTTATTGTCAGCCATTTATTTATACCATTATGTATCGCAGTCTGTTCTGCCCATTGGCTCACCTAATAGCTTCTATATAGAAACTGCATGGAGCCATTAATGTAACCTTTCAGTCAGCCATGTTTAACCAATCCTGTCGTACAATACATGTTTCAGAGCCTCCCCTGGCCTCTTTCTGTTTTATTTTCACTTCCAGGAACTGCTTTTTTTTTTTGGCATATACACCCAGACACTTTTTGGTCTGCTTGTCAAAACTGGATCTGTTGCTACTTCAATAATCTCAATGTCGAATTTGTCCCAGACAAATATCTAATAATAGCCAGTGTGTTAGAAAAATGGCTCTTGCCAGGGTTTAGACGCAGAGAATTGAGTTTCATACTGTCACACTGTCAGGATCCCTTGAATACGGAGCTGATGAAATGGCTGCCTAGAATACTTTTTGAACTAAATTCAATAAACAATAGACAACATATTAACACTGTGTTACATTTTTGCATGCCTATTATGCATTCTCTTTGTGAAGGATGTTTAATTGCACTGTGACCTTGGAGTGACACAATGAAGAACATTAAGAAAAGCAAAGTCAGCAAAATGTAATTACATTCAGCCTCACTACCGTAACAGTTAATTAATTGGCAGTACTGGAATTTGTTCTGTTTCGGTGATTAAGCTTGGAGTGTATCTACAATGTTTCATCATGTATGCACATTTTAACATTACTGTAAGCACACACTGCACAAATGTTTGTTTTTTTATTAAATTTGTTCAATGTTTGGTGCATATGGGGGTATATAATGTTTGGAACACCTAACAAATCACAAATCTACGAGACAGTAATACAGCAGAGAAAATGTGGTAGAATATAGTATTATATTATTAATACTAAGGGGATATTTCCCATAATTTGAAAGGAGAATATCACCCACACGGCTTTGTACCCACAGCCTAGGCGAGGCTGCCTTCATGCATAATTCATATTTCCATATCGTCATGGTGATCATGTGCGATGAGTGTTTGCTCTCACAGCGGGGAGCTGGTTGGAGGTGGTGGTAAGGCGTGTGTGTGTGTGTGTGTGTGTGTGTGTGTGTGTGTGTGTGTGTGTGTGTGTGTGTGTGTGTGTGTGTGTGTGTGAGTGTGTGTGTGGTGGGCTGCAGGAAGAGTATGTGGGGGGAACAAGGTGTCAGGAGGGACAGAAGAGGAGTGAGGAAAGGAGAGGAAAAGTGTGACTGGTAAAAACACTGGCTGCATATTCGCCTTAATTATCCTCCGTCTCAAAGCGGCCCATTTCCAGATTTTCCTAACTAGTTATTTTTTACACAGTGGAATAGACAGGAGGGGTGGGGGCTTCGAAAACGCTTGTAAATAGCTTGTGAATCTGATTTTTAGTCACAAAGCTTCACACCTCTGCCCTGTGATCCCCCAGGATTTTTTTGTCAGCATATTAATCGATTGCAACCCACTGATTTCTAATTATATCCGAAAAAATCATATAATTATTATAACTCCATTTTGAGCAAATATTAGCTTGTAAAGAATTAGCTGTTTTAAGGCCAGTATAAAATACATACATAAGTATTGTGATGATTAAATCCTTCTATTATAAAACCTCTTTTAACATAAGAATACATTAATAATAAAAATGTTCTTGGTTATTTTCTATGTTTGAAAAAACATTTTATAGTATCACAATTGCAGGCTGTTGCGTCGCTAAATACACTTTTACAAACATGATGAAAAATAGGCATGCTGCAGTCTTAGACAAATGTCAGTAAACAACTGAACAACTATTAAAGTTTGAAAAGGCAAAAAAAGAAAAAAATAAGCATAAATATTTCTATTTAGTTTGTGGTGTTTCCCATTGAAAACCAGCTCATGACCTTTGCTGCACAACACACCCCTCAAATTCTCATGATTATTGCTTTCTGACGCTGTACAAGAATGGCAAAATACTGTATGAATGACACAGAAAACAACTTAAAGCGTTCAGTCACCATCACATAGACCTCCTGAGCCCTAACAACCATCAGCTTAAATACACCAAAAGATATTCCTTCTTTTTATTTCCAAATATATAAACCTTTAGCAACGTCAATAAATGTTCAATCAAGTTTTTCTGGTTCCTGAGGTTCAAAAGGTTCAAAAGGTTCTCGGGTGGAGTGTAAGGAAACAGCTGTGATGTCAGTCCCAACAGTTGATGGGCTTATGTGGGAATGAAAAGTGAATGAACAAGTCCTCCTTCCCTCAACAATTACTGGCCAAGTACCTTTGAGCAATGGGTTTAACCTTCAACTATTCCACCAAAGCTGTTCAGTTGCCAGGGGTACACTACTGTGCTATATACTTCTGCTTGATAAATAAATCAGTGGTAAATAAATAGTAATCACGTGTTTATCATTAGATATGAACATCATGATGAAAACATGTTATTCTCACTTCTCTTGTTGTATTCCTCCCCCGACCCACCCACTCCATCCTGGATGAACTTGAATTGATTCGATTGCTGCTCTGAATCCTCTTGAGAAGCTCTCCTATACACATACATAAACAAACACACACACACACACACACACACACTCACGCTCAATCTTGATATACTTCCCCAGTGGACAAGATGGACTAGAATTAATTAGCCCCACCTGTTATGGACACACACACCCACACAAAAAAGGACAAGTAAATACACACATTCACCCTTTGTGTGTGAAAGTATGTGTGCACACTGTTTATACCCCAAGGAGAAGTGTGAAGTTGCTCATACTTAGTATTCCCTTGGTGTCTTACAGAAAGATATTGCAAGGCATGTGTGTGTGTGTGTTTGTGTGTGTGTGTGTGTGTGTGTGCGTGTGCATGTGTGTGTGTGTGTGTGTAGGCTGAAATTCAGAATGGTATTGATTAAACACAGCAGGGGGTGAGAGTGTGAGCACTGCAGATAGCTCACTCACCTGCCACTCTGCAGACACACACACACACCAAACACACACAAACACAACATCAAACTGTCCACTGGCTTCATTAAAAAGAGCCGCCTGGCTGTCGATATGATGAATAAAATAAATCAAGGAATTCTGATTCAGCTTTGAGGTACAAAATATCAAATTTGTATTGAAAATGTGTTTACGAACCATTCTCTGTCTTTCTGATGGGCAATAATATCGTGTTTGACAGTTAAACAGTAACAAACAGCAAGTTTCCCTACAGACAATCAATACCCAACAGCCAATTTGGCTATCAGTGATCTGTTAAAGGGTCCAAGGCATTACTGTAATTGAATGCTCACTTAGCCAGAGTCAGAAAAAAAGTTGTACCTTTACCTTTTGATTTTAATTTTAAATGATTACAAGGTCAAATTTGGGTCTGAGAAACGCCCCCATCCTCTGAAGCTTATGAATACACACAGGTAAAAATAAGACGTTTTTTGTGTTTGAACATGCTGAAGATAAGAAAGGGCTTTTACCCAACACCAACAGAGCACTAACCTGTAAACTCACCCAAATGTAACAGCAGACAACCAAGCAGAGGCAAGAAGAACAACAAGTAATTGTGTATTGATTTTTGCTGCAATGTTCTCTTTGTTGTTATCTCTTGCTATTCATTGGATGAATTAGCTAGCCACCTAGCTCAACCTTTAAAATAAATGTGACAATATGACTATGTCCAAGAAGGATATGTTTCATATAAAGTATTCTCCCTCAGCATAACATGTTAAACTTGTTCTATTTAGAATTAGCATTTAAATTTGGCAATATGAAATCCACCTCAAACAGAATGTAAGATTTAGAAAAAAACTGCAGCATATTTTCTCACTTTTGGTAACTTTATTCTGTTACAGTGAATGTAAGTAGTACTTTTAATCACTTGACAGTCAACATTAGTGGATTTATTTCAATGTTTGCATCCCATGTCAACACATGTTTTCCATTTGTGATGCAAAGGGATTTTAAACCCACAAAAAAAAAAAACACATCTCTTGCTTGTAAGTACACCAGGAGGCTGACGTAAATGGTTCCTCTCAGTAGGGAGCTTGTATTTATGGTAAATCTGACATGACACCAACGCAGCACGTGACTTCACGTCATGAGTTGGTTACATCTGTCCACCCCTGCATAGAGCAGACTGGTGATTGATTTGTTCCCTGTAAGTGTTTTTTTGCCACCAGCATCTTTAAGTATGACAGCACTGTGACTTTATCATGTTAAGGTTTTTGGGCTAAGTAGGGCGTAGGAATCGTTCAGTTAGAGAAATAATCAATGGATTTGCAGTTATATTACTTTGTGTGAACCAGGTCTCTTAAAGCTGGAGGAAACAGACCGTATACTCTAACCTGTGTTGTCACGGAGAAACAATTTTACCCTTACCATTGCTAATGAATGAGGCATCATGTTTGTGTCATCCACAGAAGTGACACTGCTACTGCTAGGACCAGTTCAGCCATAGCATATGTACATATAAAGGGGTGGGAAAAAAAGTGAGACACTCACATGTTATATAAATTCTATTCCACTGTGATTAACATGTTATTAACATGTCATAATTGTGATGTTAATAGGCAATAAGAATTTGATCATCTAAGCATTGTTGCAGTATGCACATAAACCTCCTCTACCTTTGTCCTCTGTCTCCTGCCCTACATCTTATCTTTGCATGACACGTTTGTTTTCCTTTCCTCTTCATGTTTCTGTCCTCAAACACCCTCTTCTCATATGCTCTTACATACCTTCTCCTCGCTGCCACATGCACTAGTTTATGTTGGGAAGGCCTACAGTCCATCAACCCATTGATGCCCCTGCTCCTTGACACAAACGGTGAATTATCAAACAATTAAACAGTCCTGTTGCAAGGGATTTCCCCCTTTCTCTTTGCGACACATGAGCCATGTGTCATGGCATGGTTGAGGCAGGTGAGGGGGGAATGCAAATGACAAGAGGTTGCAATTTCTCCTATTGGATTTTGGGGCTGAGCTTTGACCTAGTGTCTGATTGTGTGGAATATGGAAAGGAGTTTTAATATGCATACTTTAATAAATCCCATGTCATGTCTTTCTCACTCTATATCTCTATTAAGTTTCCACAAAAGGTAGAATGATGTTCAGCGGACGTGGCTGGTTTGTCAAAGTGGCTTTCAATGGACTTTTTTAATTATTTTGTTTATTATTAGCCTACTTACAATAATGATTATGGGGGGGTTACAAAAATGCACTAAGTTTACAGTGATTATACTTGGATTTCTACTTTTTGGATTCTACTGGATTTGTGACTCCAGACTGTCAAAAATATCACAAGTTCAATTCTGTAGAATTTATGGAAAAGGCTGCATGTGTAGGAACACGTTTGTGTCGTTCATTGTATCTCTGTCTGTCCATGTCCCTTTCTTTCTACCTCTCTCTCCATCTCTCTTTCCACACTACCGGGTTTTAATCACTGCTGTAATTGGCAACTCCCTGCTGTGCATGAGCACACACACACACACACACACACACACACACACACACGCACACACACACATATACATATGCTCTGCCTAGCTGCTGCAAATCCCTCTGGCAATGTATATGTGTGTGTGTTGTGGGGGCAGGAGAGCGATATGGAGAGATAAGGATAATGAAAGAAGGAGAGTTTCAGAACTGCAGGCCAACTCACCAACTCAACAATCTGTCTGCTGTGAAGCACTGTGAGGAAGTGGAGCTGTGTAGCCAAATTGTAATTATCTGAGAGAAAAAAGACATGGCTCAAGATTTATTACAGAACAAAACATTGTGTTGGAGTTACTGGAGAACCTGATGCTGCCTCAGCTCAGTCAAAAGCCTTTTCATACTGAAAATATTCCACATACTGTTTACATATGCTTGAGGGGCTAATGAAAGAGGATGTCGGATGCTGTACAGATTGCAAAGCTTGGACTCGAATTTGCAACTTGGAGCATACCTGCATCTGCTATGCCCTTTGTCATAACCTTTGGCTATAATAACTTTACACGAGAGAATCACTAAATGCAACGTCTGCGGTATAAAAAAGGATGCTGAATCGACCACATCAAACTTTATTAGTCACCTAAAACGCATCTGGATAGGTCAGGTCATTGATCCCGCAAGGGATATACATGCATTTATGGAGACATGTCAGAGTTCAGTGTCTTGCTCAAGGGCACCCTGGCAGTCACAGTGCCCAGGAGGTAAACTGGCCAAACAAAACCAAGTCCCTACCGACTGAGCTACTGCCTGTAACTTAACTGTTATAGTTATTATTGCATGCCTAATAATATTAGCAATATTTTCCTGTTACCCTGAGTATTGTCTCTAACAATTTTTAGCCACCCTCTCTAAAAAAATGGCTGTATTGATTTACACAGTAGTGTTTTTCTTTTTACATAGAGTTCTATTGTGTCTTATGTTTTTTCACAAAATATGCTGAACTGTCTGTAGTAAGTAATGCTACAGGAAATACACATTTGAAGTCAGCTTGCAGTGCCAGCTGTCAAATTTAGAGGGCAAATTGAAAGATTACATGAGAGATGTTAGTTTAAAAAGTTATTGAATATAAACATACCCCAAGTAATTACTATTCAATGTCATCACAAATGCCAAGTGCCTGCGACAATCGTTGTAGAGAGTCAAACTACACATGTAGAGAGAAAAAAGAAAACTTGCTTTTAAACATTTTTACTTAACTTTGTACTTACATGTACAGGGGTGATTACAATAACAGGAACACCTGTACAATATTCCATAATTTAATCTAGTGCATTGCAAAAAAACCTAGCCTGTAAATTTTATGAAATTATTTTCTGTTGAGACTGTGTCAGAGAAGCCTTAATTGTTGTAAGTGTTGAGACTTAATACACAGAATGGCAACACAAGTTAAAGTACAGCAGAAGACATATGCAGTGAAAAGTTTTCACTTTCACTCAAAAAGAATGTGTTTAATCAATGAAGTGAAATGAGTTTGTTGAATATGTGCTGAATATATTGAGGCTTATTGGACCAGCAGTTGCCTGACAGATCCTTCACTGTGAGAACTATTTGACAATGGGTGTGCTAAACCCAATGCTAAAGAATCCAGACTTTATGGTTATCATGGCACATTGGCCGCAAAAAAGAAAGTTTCATGCTTTGTGTGTGTGTGTGTGTGTGTGTGTGTGTGTCTTTTATGTGGGTCACCCCACCATGTCTAATGGCCCCTTGCTGCGTGCAGCGTCCTGCGCTGAGCTGCTCCCTGCTGTCACACTCACACACAAAAACAAACGCATACACACAGTGGGGGAGATATTGGGATGTCCCTCACCCTAATACCCTCCACAATACACCACCACTGCATCTGTTGCTCCTGTTCTCAAAGTTGAAAGTTGATCAGTGAGGTGCTAACATGGCTCTGCTCTCTCTTTTTTTAGATTTTGTTCTTTCCTCATCACCTCCTCTATCTCTCTCTCTCTCTCTCTCTCTCTCTCTCTCTCTCTAATTTGTATTACTACTTACTGACTATTTTTTTCCTCATTTTCTTGCATTTAGGTTTTTGTTTCTATATTTTACTCAAAGTTGATTTGGGCAGAATTTTAAGGATTAGCTGATGATCCATTCCTTGTGTTTTGTTTGTGTAAAACAGAAGTGAAGGCTTGGCCCTCTGCAGGCCTCCATCATGTAAAGTGCTAGCATTGGCCTCGAACAGGTGAGCATCTGCATCACACACATTTAAAACACCACTCTGACTTGTGTTTTGTATATTTCTTAGGATTAGGTTTAATGCAATGCCTCAATTGGTGCATTAAAGGATAATCATTTGATATATTTGATTTGTGATTTAATTTGTGTCAAAAACAATGCTGCTGGATGAAAATTGTATCAGTACTTTATCACAAAACAGCTTGTTAGCATTGCTAACACAAAGCTAACCAATGAAATAATAGTATCTCTATGTCTTATAGAAACAACTCCATCCAGTCAGCTTATGTCTTTCATTGTAATGGTATAGGTACAGTATGTTTGATTTGTAGTATTACTGTTACTAGATGGGTGAAGAGAGGTTTTATGGACATGTCTTAGTGCATTCTGCCTGAATGTGTGTTGTTTTCCTATAAAGATGCCAGTGTCTTAGTTTCCTCTGTGTGTCAGTCTAGTCAGTAACCAGACAGTAGGGAAGAAAAAGACTGCAATTTAATTTTCAACCGGCATTGGTGAATAGTTTGAGGATAGGAGAGGAGAGGATTACTACGGCTAGAACCTGCACATTCTCGCTGTACACCTGAAACACACACATAAACACGCATGAGCATATCAGGAAACTGTGTGAAGAAGACGTACATGAATACATGCAAATACAATAGAGTGAACATTTATGTAGACAAACTTGCTGCATGCACAAAAGTAAAAGTGCATGAAACATCTGTACATGTTCTCACAGACACACACTCAAAAACATAGCATGCGTATTTACTTGGATCCATAAAGCAAGGAAAACCACATACACACACAGACTAAATCTCAGCCACAGAGAAGCCAGCTACGTCAGTATATTTTCACACTGCGGTAGTGTCTCTTTGTCTGCCTGTCGGCCAGCCTGCTCTAAGATGGAGGGCGAGAAATATGCTTTTAGCAGACGGCTTCGTAAGACAGAAGACACAGCTTTGTCATTTTTGTTTCTATTATGGCACTGTTGTAGTATTTGTGTTCTGTGGCACCATTATTTTAGTTTGGCGTTTGGTGTTGTGTGTGTGTGTTTGATTATTTGTACACCAGTTAGCAGGGCATATGTATGTGTGTGGATGTCGAACAATGCATTGATTACATTTACTAGTTCTGCATTTCACAGTTATGTATGCTCAGTATGTGTACCGCCACACAAACATGCTACCACATACCTGGTGTGTGTTAAATTATTTGTGTGCACATGAGTGGGGGATGACGACCTTCTGTCCACCTGTCCATGGCAACAGCTGTTGTTTGTGTAGCCACACACACACACTCACACGCACACACACAGAGAGAGAAAGAGAGAGAGAGCAGGGGGTAATTTGTTCCAATTCAGTCCTTGTTGCAAAGGAGAACTGCATGCAACCTGACAGTTGCTATGTAGGAAGCACACACACACACACACACACACAAACAAACACACACACACACACACACACACATACATATACCAACAACACAAAGTTTACAGTATGATGTGAAATATTGTTTGGGACTGTTTGATTCCGCTCTTTGTAGAGTGAGGTGTCATAGCAGCTATCCATCATCACTGTGGGGTTGTTGTTAATACATGAGCATATAAAAGTCAACTTTTATTCAAAATTGTCATTAGTTTGTGTCATCAGTTGTGCTTTGTCATTTTCATTTTAAAGATAGCCTCCACTACTTGACCCACCTCAGCAATGTCACAGATGCAAATACAATAAGTGCTTTCCCACAAACCCCACTCTTAAACCAGCACAGCAGTAAATGTGCGTAATACATGCCTTTTTTCACCCAGCAGCCCTAAAGTCATTTTTTGCATGCACTGCCTAAAGAGAAATCCACATCAAGGGAAATGCATTGATATGTAACACACATGGGCACAAAATAAAACCCCAGAAATGCATGGACCCACAAGAGAAAGACACAGATCCATAGAGAAGGATTCAGATGTATAGAAGGCCTCAGTGAGAGAAGGTTTGCCATTGTGTGATAAACACAAACACAGATGCATTTAGGCTTTGATTCCAGGTTGCTTTTTACTGCTCGCAGTGGGAGCTGGCCTAAAGAAACATCCCTCACACACTCTCTCTCTCTCTCTTTCTCTCTCTCTCACACACACACACACACACACACACCATGGACCGGACTGATAGGATTAGAAACTGGCGCTATAGTCACTCTCTTTTTCTCTTTTTCTTCCTCTCTCACCCCCTCTCTCTGCCAAGCCTTGATTATTCACAAGGTTAGTTCCTGATTGCCTATAGCAGTAGCAGACACAGGTTCATTATCTCTCCACCTCTTTTCCTCTCCCTCTTTCTCTCTGTGTCTTTCTTGCAGTATGTTAATATGCTATGATTGAGTGAAAGGGCTTGACTCGAGCAAAAACTAAATTTACAGGCTCACAAAAGATCCACTGAAACACAGTGTGGCTGAAATGCTATGTGTCAAATCTTCTTTGCATTTTTCATTTTACAGTTCAAGCTAAAACAGAGCTCTTTGTCAATACAATATTCAGTTATCTGTATTGTGTTTCTATTTCTGCAATCTTACCTTATTTTCCAATGGAGTTGGATTTCCATGCCTAAATGATTAATCATGCTTTTTATGTAATAATTAGGGAATTCAATTGAGGAGGAAGATAATTATTTTAATGTTAAAATAATAAAAACACGGATTCACCCTACTTAAAAATATCTATCTATCTATCTATCTATCTATCTATCTATCTATCTATCTATCTATCTATCTATCTATCTATCTTTATCTATCTATCTACCTAAGACACACACATTTTTATATTTTACTTTGTTATCAATGGTCTTTGTTGGCCCCAGATTCACAAAATATTATTAATGCATTTGGGGATTGATGTCAGTTGTCAAGTATCTTAATAAAAATACAGCAGAACTGGAGAAAGCAGGTTTTGTAAACTACTGATGACAAGTATGTGTATGTGTATGTGTGGTGGAGGATATCAGTGCTGCTGCAGCAGCAGGCTTCAAAAGGTAGCCGTCGGCCAGTCCTCCACTGTCACAGAGGAGCTGTTGTTATAAAACCTCCACCAGTAGCTCAGATTAAAAAATACAGCATACAAGGAATAATTCTGGTCAAATAAAAAAAGGAAAACAATTGAAAACACATTTGCTTGTGAGAGTCATTGTCCTTAATTTCGTAACAGATATTCTAACTACTAAAGCTTTATTTATTTTGTTCCTCATTTGTTGTCAGGACATGGAAAGAGTGTTAGTTTTTCCTTCTGTCTTTGGACAATGTCCCCATTCTGAGGAGAGTGTGAGTGTAGTGTTGACACATGTTAGTGCTGGCTGATTAGTCGACACATAAAAGAACACGCAGCCCCTCCATCACTATTCAGCCATTTTGTATCCCTGTCTGTCACACTAGTAGAGTGTGTGTGTGTGTGTGTGTGTGTGTGTGTGTGTGTGTGTGTGTGTGTGTGGCTTTTGTTAAGGTAATGCAGAGAGGAGAGAGAGAGAGAGAGAAAGAGCGAGGGAGAAGACACCGTGAAAAATCACACAGACCACAGCCGAGTTCCGATGACCCAGCGATGCTTTTTTCCCTTTAATGTCTGTACATCGGAATCGTATAATTTCACCTCAAAAGTCTTGATTTTACAATACCAGGGAAATGCATTACATAAAATGTTTTTAATGATAAATCGATTCTGAGGTGTTGTGTAGGTCTGTTGTCTATTGTGTCTTAAGTGGATTAACAGAGCGGCCAGTGAGACGGACAGCCAAAGTGGCAACCATAACTATTGTTTACAAGCTTGTGTCTCCTCTGTCGTTTTAAATTTTCAATTTCCATTTCTTAGACTTTCGCACATTAGCGCGGGTGGAGTTAGTGTAAAATTGTTGTATAATTTTTTTTATAAAAGCATGAAAAATGACACAAAAGTCACATCTTACATTGTATACATTGTATACAGTTAAAGCTTCCTTAATATTGCTGCATGTGGTCAGATGGGATTATAAAGATTTTATTGTAATCTATTGTTTCATATATATATATATATATATATATATATATATATATATATATATATATATAAATCATAGTTTTATAACAGATACAATGCCAATGAATAAGGATTTCTGGTATATACATGCCATGCAGCATGCAAAATAAAAAAGGACCTGAAGCCTCTGTACCTCTCTGTGAATTGAAATAATTATTGTAAAATGTCACAGTGAAATATGAATATTCACAAACCATAATGCTTTACTATCTCTATTTAATAAACACATGTCCTTATTCCACATTTACAATATTGCTCGAATGTGTCATTTTAGCATTGCTATAGGAAGGTATGTAAAAACATAGATATTAGTCATAAAGTCATTTAGTCATCCTTCACAGACACAAAACTGTTAGTTCTTAGAAAGAAACTGCGATAACAACAGTTCAATGAAATCAACAGTTTAAAATAAATTAAAATATAACTAAATGTCATGACAAAATAATAATTTCTATTAACAAATAAATATGGCACTACAAAAATAATTTTCCAAACACAATTCATATTTTTAAACAATTTGTTAAAACAACAGACCATAATATTCAAATCTGTTGCAACATTGCAATGTGTGTAAATACCTCAATAGATACTAACAAACACAGTGTTGATCATAATTATTAGCTTTATTTGGTGTATACACCAAAACGTTCTATATAACTGACAATAAGCATTAAGTGAAGTAGTTACAGTGTAAGTTTGAACCATATACAACCTTCTTAATTAGTTAAATAATAATGATTATTATTATATTGTAATAATGATGATTATTATCAGTGTTAGAGTAGCATGATTAATTAACTCACTGATTGTTTTTACAACAATAGAGAGAATTTGAAATAAATAAATTGTAACTAATAGTAGACATTACGTGTTTGAACAGCATAGCTCCCCCTCTGGCTTTTCGGTGGTTTAACATCTTTAATACACCTCATTTAATAGATCCAGTTTGTGTGCAAAGTCAAATGAATGTTGGGATGGTGAAGCTTGTGGTTCATCCTTTTTTCCAATTTGAGCTCCAGTCTTGCTTTTAGAATGTAATGCAGAAGAGTCTTATTTCAGCTGCACAGCATATAATTAGTATTTCTTTATTTAATATAGTATGTTGCTCTTTCCTCAAGTCCATTTTGTTCTTGTTGACATAATCCCGTTATTTCCTTGAAAATCAAACACAGCAATCACCTAAAACATTATCTGATACCATTATCTCTACCAGGATTTTCATTTTGTGTACTCCTGTACATATCAAGAGCCAGAAAGACATATGTTGATGCAAATTGTAATAAAAATACATGTATTCCCCAGCTTTATATCATACTATTGATAGCGATTAAAATTAAAATCATGTTAAGTGAAGCTTCTTTCATATTTTTCAGTCATGCTGCATTTTTCTTATCTTTACAGATAAAAATACTCACATCTTTCAGATACATTATCATGCTGCGTATGTCTTATCTCATACAGCTGGTATACGTCTATATGTATACACTTAACCTTACCTACAGTAGACCAAAATGATAAGATTTCTTTAGTTTCAAGTGCTGATGGTGTGATTTACCTTCAAGGCCTTGAAGTTACAGGCAATGATGTTTTATTCTTCTTATTTCTCTGTAATTCTTTGAAAATGATTTCAATAGACGCAAGCTGCTGCAGGTAGTGTGTTCCTGCATGTGGTGGCGTATTCAGTCATTAATGTGTGTGTTTAGTATTAGGAAAGATTATGTGCAGCGTTGGAAATTACAAAAGTTCTGTTCTATCATTAAAATATTTCAAATGGGGGATGGTTTTCTATAGTCATGTTATAAAAATTCAAGCTTCATTATGTATTTCTGTGTCACATTCAGGTGTCAGATTTAAAGGGGAGTTTCACTGATTATTAGTACCCTTTATATTTGTCCTTGCAATTTTGTGTTGAGGCTCATTCACTTTTGGAATCAATTTAGATTCATGGTGCCTGCCTAAGTCAGAAGATAAGTAATATCGTGCACCTCCCCACTGGTGGCTTTCGTGCCTTCTGTTTTTCTTGTGTTATCAAGGAATATAATTGAGGAATATAAACAGCACCCATCTTTTGTTTGTCTTGCAAAAGCACTGAATGAGTTGTAGAATAGGAGATTAGGGTGAAGGTGACGTGCACACAGTCTATGGCAGCATTAAAAGGGACTGTGTGTTAAGCCAAATTACCTTTTAACATTTAAAAGGAGCGTCTTCTCCTCACCATTGAATCCATCTACTCCATTCAGTCCTGTTTGCTTTGATTGAGGCCTGTGCTATGAGCCGCTATTCATGTCCAACCGTCTATGTAAACAGAACAGTGTTGTCATGACTGTGTGTGTGTGTGTGTGTGCGTGTGTGTGTGTGTGTGTGTGTGTGTGTGTGCGTGCGTGTGTGTGTGTGCGTGTGTGTGTGTGTGTCCATAATACTCCTTTTTCTGTTCTATTTTTCACTCTTTCTTTTTTTAGTCCATGTCATACATTCTACATATAGTGAACACACACACACACACACACACACACACAAACACACACACATACACAGTCACTTAGATCTTTGGAGGATCAGTCATGCTAGAGGTCGTCCATTGGTCCAACTTGACACTGTTGTTTCTAAGCTGCTTTGGAGCGAGAGGAGAAGTTTAAAGGACAATTCCAAATAGTTGTACAAGAACAGGCTTTCTTGCATATAGCTCAGTGTCAGTGAACCAGGCTTTGTACGGAAGGGGGAGGGCGTCAATTCATTCTCTGTTCAACCCTTTACAAATGTGAATAGAGACTGCAATTTTTGCTAATTTGCTAATGATAGAGTATTCACTCTTAATAAGATGGATACAACAACCCTGTTCTTCCCCATATTGGAATGTATAAAGGAAAATTGGCTTCCTAAATTGATTAAACTGAAGGTGAACTGGAGCCAGCCGTGCAGGGTGTTTTATGCTGCGGAAAGATGATTTGAGATAAATGTGATACAGCTGTTTATGTCAGTTTCGTTGCTTGAAATAGTTGAGGTTAACCAAATTATTATTGAGTGAGTTGAAATGAATGCTCAATCACTTATTAAATTAATCTCAATGTAATCATCTCATCTCAGTGGAGGATGCGTGGCTTAGACTGCCAATATCCGTGTCATCTTTTGATACAATGTTTTTACATGCAGACTTTCACATGATTTAGTATTACAATTTAAATCATATTGTATTATTTTTTATATTTTTATTATTGTAGTATTATTCTAAAGTAATGTGTGATTGTATTTGTTAAGGGATTTTGTATTCTCAGTTCATATTCTTTTGTTGAAAGCGAAAAACTTTCAAGTTATATAACATTGCTTGGGTTGTCAGATTAAAGTGGCTGAATATTAATTAGTGATTGTTTTCTTTAACACATACATAAACAAGACACTTAATGATTATTGTTTATTTCTCACACTCCCCTTCCTCCTCTTTCCAGACATCAACAGCTGCTGTAACATGCATCATTTCATCATTTCATCATTGCATGAATTATGTTTTCTATGTAATCTATCCTTACTAAACCACAACTGCTATATCATGACTAAAAATTCTTGAAATTGCACTCCCCCTGCTATTTCCCATCACACTAACATTTGCACTCTGGCTTGTTAAAAATTATTTCCTAGTTCATAATGGTATGACAATAATAATAGTCATTTGGAACCTGCTATGTGACACAAATGGCATATAAATCCAGATGTGACTGGCTGTAATGAGCAGCTGTTGAAGATAATCCAGTTGATAAAGGACTTGTAGAAGCTTTAAACCCTTCAGCTCCAGTATCTCTGCATGTGGAGTTTAATTTGAACATGGCATCATGAGATGTAATGAAATATCAGGGAGCGGTGTGGTAGCTTAGTGTACCAGCCACATATTCACAGTGTCATGTTGATTGAAATCCAGGGCATGGCCTTCCTCTCCCTCTGCCGATCTTGTATTTAATAAATCAGAAAAATGACATTATCTTTAAAACAGCTGGAAACACAATCTGTGTTTTTCTTTGTCTATAGGCTTGCTGTGCTGGTTGTCATGCCGTTGCTTTGCAGTAATGGTGTTATGGATACAGGGCAAGAAATCTCAGCATGGTTTTTACATGTAGATCTCAATGCTAACACATCACATGGATGTACTGGGTAACTGGGAATAGCTGTCAATGGCTTTTAGTTTTTTCTGTCTTCCAGACCCTCAGTTCCTGTGTGTTGCCTCTCTGTCTGCGCAGGATAGAGTGCGGGATGGAGGACCTTTACCATGGCAACCACTAATGCAGTATAGATGCAGAGACTAAGCCTTGGCTACGGTTGTACTAATACAGGATTCATAGAAGGCAGGTGAAATGTTATTCGGGTTGTAGGGCTGGGCAATATATCGATATTAAATCGATATCGAAATATGAGACTGGATATCGTCTTAGATTGTGGATATCGTAATATGGCATAACTGCTATTTTCCTGATTTTTAAAAGCTGCACTACAGTAAAGGGATGCCTTTACCCATTTAGTCATTATATCCACATTATTGATGATATATTGGAAATAATATTTTGTGAAAGCGCCAATTTGTTTTGTAAAATTTTTGTGAAAGCACCAATTGTCAACCATACAATATTGTCGCAATATTGTAATTAATGTAATTGGTCAAAAATATCGTGAGATCTGATTTTCTCCATATCACCCAGCCCTACCGGGTTGTTGTTTTAAATGAGCAGGTAGTGCTTTTTTTTGTGTGGTCAACACAAAATCCTGTGCTGTGGAAATGAGATACCCTGTATGAGTTCAGCACCACAGCATCCTTTCTATTCACTTTCCTTTCAGCAGTTTGTAAATGACAAAAGAATCTCTCTACAACATGGTTTCCCATATTGCATTATAGCACCACCACTTTATTTTTTATGTCAGCACTGCCAATATTGTCAAGTGTCTCCTTCACATTGTTTCCAATATCGGCTTATACTGCCCAATCCTTATAATCCCACTGTAGTCTGAGTCAAATATCTGGATCCTGCAATGTCCTCTCACCTTCTTCTAGGAATTGATTTCTGTATCCTTCTTCTCATCCTCCTTTTCTCAAATTGGATTACAAAGTGACACCTACTTTAACAGGTTAACAGGGAGTTTTGATTAAATTAACTTGCTGGTTGATAACTTGTCATGTTTCTGCCGCCAACTTTGTTTAACAGTTTCCCCGCTGTGTATTGGTGGTGAATAAGGTAATGTTTAGATGATGCAATGTTTGCATGCCATGTGTAAAAGAAATTCACCATGTGCTGAAACATGCAGTGTAGAACACTACAAAAAATTGAAGACACAGAGGTGGTGCTGCTTGACAGTTAATTCAAAGCTAATTAATCGATATCTTTGCAGATTATTGACTTGGATATGACACATCCTATTTTTGTGATAAAGTATCATATTTATATTTGTATGCATGAAGAACACTATAGACCTTATTTGTCTCATTTCCATGAGAAATAAATACAGTATACATTCACAGACTGAGACATCGCCAACTCTTCAGTTTCTTTAAAAGAAATAATATGTGTGGTTTGCCCTGCTGTGTGAGAGAGACTTTTCAAGAAGGCCATAAGTCACAACCCTCTACACGAGAGTCCAATCGGTCCAAAACAAACATTCCTTCTATGTGGCCCTGTCTTTAACGCTTCCCTGACCTGCGCTGTTGCTGTGTGCGTGTGTCCCTGTGTGTTGGGGGGGTGTTTGTTTTGTCTGCCCCTATCTATAGCTCTGTCCTGCCCCTTTCTTTCACAGTTAAAGAAAGGAACCACACCCCGCAGGCCCTGGCCTAGTGTATGCGTGTGTGTGGCGTTTCTCTCTCTTGGGATTTTGGGATTTCTACTGCGGTCTCTGTTCTTTAGCAATATACACAACACCAAATACATTTACCTCTGCATAATAAAGTACACATAAGACATTCTATAAAAGGTAGATTGTGCTTTACATAAAGGTACAAAGGGATACACATATACACAGTATATGTACAAAAATACCCACATTTGGGCTCACACAATACTTTATCCTTTCCTGCTCTTTCTACACATAACATACACATCCATATAGGAAGTTTAAGGAAAGGCATTCAAAGATAGAGGCATGTGAGTGCACAGATACATACAGTATACTTAAACATATATTAAAGAACATTGCACACAGGCATACACACACACACACACACACACACACACACACACACATGATTATGTGCGTATGTAAACACACAGAGTTGGCTTTAGTCAAAAAGTATAGACCTTGAATGTGACCCGTGCTTCCCTTGTGAATATTAAACCCCAGGCAGAGCAAAACCTCCCGGTTATTATGTGTTTGTGTGTGTTATTTCTGTTATCCTGGGCTTTGTGTTATCATGGGCTTCTCCTCTGTGTAGTGAGAGCAGAAGGCACCTACACATACATGCAGGTTCCTCACAAGCATGTATTAAGCCGGATGAGTGCACACAAGTCAGGATAATTTTATGTGTGTGTGTGTGTGTGTGTGTGTGTGTGTGTGTGTGTGTGTGTGTGTGTGTGTGTGTGTGTGTTCGTGCGTGCGTGCGTGCGTCTATGTGTTTATGCTTATGTGTGCTGGTCTGTATTTATCATTTTTAATCTGATTTAGCTAATTTATATTTTAAAACTGTAAGACCCATGGAAAACACTTGGTTGGACTATTTATTCAGTCAATATTAAAACGCTCACATGTTTTATTATTATGTTGTCAGACAAGCTCCATGGACATGTTTTGAAAGAGGAAGGCCTCATCTTTACCCAATAAACAGATACTATTAGCTGATTACTTCCAAAGTGAATTGACCAGCTCACTGCAAAATGTTGGATAGCAGCCATATATTAACAGCAAATAATAACACTAATAATAACAATAACTCAATCAGTATGGAAAATACATCTAGAAACCAATCTTAACATGTTCTGCATTGCAAATTAGCATTTGACATTTTTTTGTATTACTTATGGCTTATTGTATTGTAAACTAAATAAAGACATCTTCATATTGTATTCCTATACAAACACATTTGTCGCTACAATTACGGTATGTTTTTTCTGAAATATGCAGTTTTGATGTCCATAACAATCTGAATTTTTCAAAAAATTGCAGGTGTAAATACTCGACCAGTGAACCACTCCCGGTGCCATGGTGCAACATGAATCCAGCTGGAAGAACAAGTGCTGCGTGGGCTCCCTAAAGTGCTGCTACACTGAGTCATTGGAGAGCCACAACGGGTTTGGGAACAGAGCAGTCTGTGTTGAAGGGCCATTTCACAGGCATTATGGATTAATCTTTGGCAGCATCCCTTCTGGATCAAAAAAAATTGGATGTTTAAACTCACGAGCTGAGAGGTATCTTGTGATAAACCAGGATTGAGATGATTGAATCTGACCCGCATTGGGTTAAACATCACATACTTGTAAATGTATTTGAGCTAACTCCTGTTGCAAAGATGAAAATATAGTGTGTACACACCTCCTTCATCAGGTGAGTGTAATCCAAACCCTGAAAACGATTTACTTCATAACATTCCAGTAATACATCACTATACACGCACAAATAGAAGACATGAATAGGCCTCTGTCATTCACTTGATGTCTAACATAAAATAAAAACACGTTAAGACTTTTGAGGAAGCCATGCGATCACCTGATGCCGCGTTCAGGTAAACAAGTGACCTTTTCAAATGAATAGTTTTATTTATTACTCAACCTTGCTGTTTATATCTGCTACACAGCTGCAACCTACCATATATTTCCTTACTTATTATGAACTAAAAATCACCGAGTTCAGTGACAGGAGCAGTGATTGATGGGTCTAAACAGGCATGGTGCAGTTTTGTATTTTACATGCAGAAGTGCATGTAACACATAAAAGAACAGATAATAAAAAGCAGTATAGGCCTGGAGATGTGATGTGGATATAATAAATTCCTTGTAAACACCAATAAAATGGACTATGCAATAGAAATGAAATTACTTGAATGGGATCTGTTTTCTTGTTTCATCAGACTCAAACATAAAAACTAATGCTACTTGTCAGTGGGAAACGTTTGAGTCTGCGTGTGCTTGCACAACTTTACAGATTAGGCTTCAGTAGGATTTTTACAGATTAAGGATTTTTAACCCTCTTAACCCACACCCAGTGGTCACAGGGGGATATATGATGACAATCTGGATATGACTAAAACTTTATTATAACTAAAGTCCAACTCTGTAACCACAGTGTTGCACTCGCTCTTGAAAAACTGTCAATCCCCCACTGTTTCTGTTTAATGGGGACATACATGATGTATTCATTTGTTTTGTTTTTTTCTAAAAATGCAGGCATTGTGTGACAGAAAAAACATACAGTTTGGATTAAAAAACAGAGACATTTATATTTTGAGTAAAAGATGTCTGTATTTCGATGTATGATGGTATGATGGGGGGGGGGTAATAAATATGCTCTTCTGATTTTTGTACTGGTACATATAAGGTTAGAAACAATGATCTTGATATATGAATTATAATAACCAGTAATATAAACAACTATGTTTTCAGAATAGTTTTAGAAGCTTTATATTTCTGGAAATAGTTAAACTCTATTTCACAGATAGAAATGTATTTTATGAAGAAACTCACAAGAACACTTACAAGAGAACGCACCTGTGATCTAGTGAAGGATTACCTTCTAACAAGCATGATTATGTCAGACACTGCATGTTCTCTCTGTTCAGAGATGCAGTTTTCATAATACTCATTTTTGCACCCACAAACATTTCTTTAGGGTTTTATATTACGAACGTATATTGGAATTGTTGGAAACAAAGTGCCTTGCTCAAGGACAATAGTGAGAGGAGAAAACTGTATCTAACTGTATCTTAGATTTATATTATATATATATATATATATATATATATATATATATATATATATATATATATATATATATATATATATATATATATATATATTATGTTTATATTTGAAATACAAGCTTTTGGTCACAAGACTCAGATGGCCTCTTAACAATTACACTAGCTTCCCACTGGTATGTGATATGTATTTTGGAATATAATAATTATCTGCAACCCAAAATGTGATGTCATCTTGTTTTCTTGAGGTCACTCACTGTGCCATGATTCTGTACCCGTTTGGTCACATCAGCATGCCCTTGTGAAATCACGTGACTGCATGAACTGAGCAATTTGATTTCACAAATCATGGCTATATATTAAACTGACTGACAGCAGTAATTCCCACCGTGGTTTGAAAGCCATTCAAAATAAAAATCAATCACTCTCAGTTCCCGTAATTTTGCAATGTTTCAATCTAATGACAGATTGAAGACAGTAGACTCATTCTAGGTGATGTGTCATGTACTGTGTATACTGGCTGTGTTGATAAATCCCACATATCATATCCAGGGACTGCTGCATTCACTGTTTGGAAATTTAGTTTGGTTTTTGGTAACCTATTCCACTTCCATACTGTAAATAATGATTAATGAAATAGCCTGCTAGGCAGATGACAGTTGTCATTGTTAGCTGTAAAATTAAGAGACAGTATGCATTACAGATTAAGACCTGTAATGCATATTTAAATGTCTTATCCACTAACTTACTTATTATTGAACCAAACAGAAAGTCATCTGAAAAGTATAAGCCACAACTCTGTGACCTCAAAATAAAGGGGAGATCACACTGTTCACTTGACGGACCTTGGCTATGCCCATAGATCACTAATAGTTTTAATGACTGAATCTGCTTTTTAAGGAGGTCAAGAAAATGGTTAATCTAACTCTAGATTTATTTGGAAGAAATAATACTTTTAGAGATGCATGCATTTTTTGATCAATTATGTCTATAATAGTGATGAATCACTTCCTTGAAATATTTCTTTAGTATGTGAGATTTGATCGAACAGCAGCACAGCAGCTGAGTCTATTTCAGTAATCAGCAACTCTCCATGAATCACTGCCAATCACTGACTCACAAGGTGCTCCAACCTGCTGAGGGACTCTGCTGGAGGCCTAATCACACAGTTTTGTTAAGGTAGCTCATGGCCAATAAACTGCTTGCTGAATTTACACATGGTCTACAATAACAATTTGAATGGCCAATAGCATGGTAAACAAAACAAGCCCGCTCTTGAGACAACTGATATTTGATATACGTCCACTGTCTATTAATTGACTGCCAGTTTAATAAAACAAATCTATCACTTTGTTGAGTTTTTGTTGTTTGTGATATGTTAACCAGTATTTTATTTTCCATAATTTGACCCTTGGCATCACCTAGCTTTTTGACTAAGTAAATAAATAAATGTATGGAAGCTCAAATGAAACCAAGAGATTGTCCTTTGGAAGTGACTTCTCATTACTGTGCTTATGAATGGTTGGGTGGACTATTTTAATGTGTTTTTAATTCTGTGTTTTTGTCTGTTCTATCTGGGGCAATTGCACAACGGGTGATAGGAACGAATGATGCTCTTTGCATAGAAACTCTCACTGCCTCCTCGCCATAGGAAATTAACTTGGTAAAGGAAATCGGATTTCCCTTTTGTAGTCTGCCGGAACTTCATTCAATTGTGTATTCATACTCGTGCTTTAGACATTGATTTTGACGTGCTTTACTTTATTAAATAAACTCAAACTCCTAATAAAGGCATGTGGTTAATACGGTAGGTAAATATACACGGATATGCGTACAAGTTGCATGAATTAAACATTTATCAGATTTTTGTTTCTATTTTATTCGAGCGCACGGCAGGATATGTAACCACTGGAGGTGTTCTCCGGTCTATATATATTCGCCGCCATCTTACATTTTCCAGTCCCTGTTACGGCCAAGTCATTATTGACTGACTACGGAGGGAGTGGACGAGGGCTCCCCGTTGACGCTCGCCTTCACAATTTCCTCGACTTTTTCCATTTCTTAGTGGTTTTTACTCTCCAGGATCCGAGTGGACGGACTTGCTTTGTTGACAAGGGTAGGCTTCAACATTTAAACTATCGGCTCCACATAGTTTATCCCTCTTCTTGCCGGGCTTTCCCTCAATGCCAGCAGGAATGGAGACGGTTGTTGTGCGCGGTCCGGCCGGGATGCTGTTGCCGTTGCTAGCGAGCCAGCTGCTTTCACAACAGATATTTGGGATATGTCAGCCACCGCCTAATGGAAACATACATGTTTTACAGACAATACTTATTGACTTTATGGTAGCGCAGGGCTGGTGCTGAGCAGCACATACAGTAGTTGACGATAAGCTCTATGTGCCCGATGGATTTAGTGCCTTCCAATGTATTAGGAAACGTTATTCGGGATTTGGGAGCCACTTTAACTTTGAACGCCGATGATGTGCCCACGCTTGTTTGAATAGTTAACGTGAGAGTACGATAGCTAAGGTTAGTTAGCTAACTTAAACAAACGATACTATTAGCTAGCTCAGTTATGCTGCTGGCCACATTGCACTATTGTGACTCATGCTTGCTCGACCTTAGTTTCGTCTTTTGGCCAGTTGTACTGCAGCTAACGTTAAGCTGAACAGACACTCAATGTGGGGGATTGACAACGAGCGTGAAATTCGTTATATTGTGGCCATGTGTAACATTTTACATGTTAAAACTAAGTTAGTAAACCTAATTAACGTTATCCAAGTAACGAAAACTGGTTAAGTGTTAACGCAAACATTTCGCCAAAAGTTTAGTTGGAACTTCGTATAACTGAGAACCATTCGAAGCTTTAATGTTACATCGTGCTCATTGCAAACATAATCGCTACAAACTCGTATTAATGGTTTATATTTAAGTTGATTTTAGGTCAAAGGCCCGAGAGAGTGTGTTTTTCACGCGTCCTTTTAAACAAAGACCGACAAATTCCTTCCAGCCGTTGTGCTTTGGGAGGAAGACGAGGAGGAGCCAGAGTGTGAAATTTGAGTCAGTGGTGTTGGGAAGTCGAGAGCAGCTGTGGGGGTGAGGGGGGTGCCGCACATTATTATTTGGATAGTTGGCAAATGTTGCTCTGTTATATTAAATGTCATATTGGGTGTTACCCGCAGGGTCCCTTTGCACAGCCAGATGTGTTTGGCTGCTGGAAAGGGACAGGCGGGTCGCTAATGTTACTTGAAAAAGTTGGATGCCATTATGCCGATACTATTAATACAAAAATAATAATAAAAACACAAGCGATATGATGGATTCGGTTGAAAATGTCGTTATATGTGGTTCCGAGGCACAAAACGACGTAGTGGTGGTGTTTTTACACGTCATTGGTTATGTTTTATTGGAAAGAACGAGTACAGATGAAGAGATTGGAGGAGGATGTTGACATCTCATGCAGCGGCCCCAAAATTGTTTGAGTCACAGACTCCCTGCAACTGAGTAGTTTATTTTAAATGACACTGTTGCTGAACTAATACAGCGCTTTTATATTTTATTACTGCATTGTCTTTTTTGTTTTTTGGTTTTTTTAACACTGCTTACAAATTTAGTCTTTCTGTGGTCCCCTATCAGATTACACAATGGAACAAAAAACTTGCAAACACGTCATCTCAGCACAAATTTCTTCCAACGTGCATTAACTTTTGTACAACGGAAGCGTGAGTGTAGGTTACATCCGAGACCTGTAGTGGTGTGTTTTGAGGTTATCCACTACCTAATACTGTACTGTTTCTCTCTCTAATGGCTCACCTATGTGCCCGCATTCACATGGTAATGTGGATGCAACTTGTAGGTCTGAGGCATAGTTTTAAATGTAGGGACTTGTATGACAATAGTGGTGTTCATTTAGATTTTAGAAATATATTTCTGATTTAAAAAAAATAAATAAAAAAAAATCACCTCCCCAAGGAGTGGCTTGCCTGTCCCTCACAAAGAGGCAAATTAAGGATTGACTTTCATGACATTCAGTTTAACATTTATTGGTGATAAATGAGTCCAAGCAATTTCATTTTTATGCTTTTGTTTTTGCACTCAACTTATGCCCCCACCCCCTTTTAAATCTATTAATAATTATTAAGCAGCACAAAGGAAACGTCTCATGTGGAAGTTGCTTGGATGTTTCCTGGAGCTCCTGTTTCTCCATCAGCATCCATCATTTTGCAGTTAGAATGGACCAAACGCTGCAGCGGCTGCAGGCATTGAGCTCAATGTATTGTTGGCAGCCAGCAGTGAGTGCTGCTGACCCTGCACATTACATGGCTCACACTGAAGCCCGTGGCAGCTCCTGTCTCTCTGCTTGTGCCGATAATGCAGCCTATTTGGGTCATTAACTCATATGGATGTTTTGAACTCAGTGTTTTTGGTTTTTTTCACTTGAGAGGAAATGGACTGTGCTGAAGTTTAGATGGATTTACCTCTTTGAAGTTCTGTTCTCAAAAAAATTAAAGTACTGTGCATTTTCACAGACAAATTAATTTTGTATAAGTTATTTAAATGCCACAGCATGCTAGGAAGAGGCTGTAAAATTGAGTCACAAATGTCTGCAGGCCAAAAGGTTGAAATGCAATTTTAGACGAAGTGTTTCATAAACTGATGTTTTTTAAAGTGGTAATCTGAGCTATTTTCTTTACACAAGATAAACCTTGCGGCTCACCTGAACTCACTTGGTGGCAGCATGGCTCAAATATTCTGACATAATGGCATTTTTATGGCAAGGAAATTGGATTGTAGAGTTTAGATGTGCCTATCTGCTTTGAATTCCAGCTATGTGAATAAATGTTTTTTTTTTTTTTTTTTTCAAACCTCCTGTGATCGGTTTACTTAATGATGTAACTGAGGATTTGTTTTGGTGTTACTGAATTTACAATTTAGATTTGTATCTGCTTGAAGGTGTTCAGAAATGCAAGATTACCCATAGCTTACAGATTTCTTTCATGCTTGCTTGGCTAGCTTCTGGTGTGTTAAGTTAATTGGTTATACTTGGGCATATTAGACTATGCCGCCATGGATGTGTAATAACCTATTGGTCACATCTTGCAATTTTTTTTTTTTTTTTGGGCGGTTGGAATGAAATTATCTCATGATAGTTGGGGATCATCTGGCTTTGTGCCTAATTTTGATTTAGTTGCCCTCTGAAAAATGTAGCAGGAGCCACATGTGGGAAATCCTGATGGTTCTAAAGTTCCTACCCTGTATGTGCGACAAATCAAGGCGCTTGCAGGATTTTATTTTTTATGTATTTTTCAGAAATGGCTGTTTCACTTTGTTCTGTTTCAGGTTTGCGTTCACACATTAATGAACTCTAGCTCTCAATATGAATGGCGTGTCTTTCATTCCTATATTCAGGGCAGTGAACCCGACCGAAGTACACATTCCTGGCCATCCAGTTCTATGCTGGAACAGTAAGCCTGTCATTTGAGTGTTGACCTGGAACAGTAGTGCTGTGATTACACTACATTTCATAGGCATGTGTGCAAGGAGATAAACTACCTGTTTGATGGATTTCTCTAAAAATAGCTACATCACCTTCTATACCTCAACTCATTCCACATACTGCTTGTCTCTAGTAACTGCTGTGTCACTCATTAGTCATCTGGTTTCAATTGTATGGCTTTTAACTGGACCATGCACAACTCTACATATTGGATTTCATATCTGGCTTCAAAGAAACCTCTCGTTCAGATTTTTGTGGCTGGGCTGCCAGCCTGATATCAAGGAACTCATACTGCAATTACTTTGAGTTTGGTCAGAGCGTGACTTTTGTGTCTCCCAATTGGAGACCAGACTTTGCTTGTTTGCCCATCAAAAAAACGATCACTGGCTCAGGATCCAAAGCCAGATGTCAAGACCCATATTTTCTACCAGTGTGAATGATAAATAGTTCCACTGTGCACTTTGATTGTATGTTTGATTTGTATGGGACATGTGGCTTCCATTAGGGCAGGGCTAGGTTATGGGAGGGCAGGCATGCAAAGCTTGGGAGGATGGTGTCTGAACAGTGAATTTGAGTTGGTGCGTTTCGTGGTTCAAAGCAGCAGTCTTGGAGCCTGACACAAGATTGTTTTTATGACACAGCTGGGTGGTGTGGGTGTGAGGAGGGAAGTAATGCAGGGCAATAGTTTAGTTGTCATTGAGTGTATTTACATATTGGCAGCCATCTAACCCATCAAACTCCTACACATTTACTGGCACTCATGCCAGACTGAATTTTTTTATTTATTTACATTGTATACCTGGCTGTGTATTTCTTTATGTCCATTTCTACTTGTTGGCCATTTGTTTCTAGTGCTTTATCATTTTCATTTGATTCAATGATGGTAACCTTTTTGGCCAAAACGGTTTAGCTGGAAAATTAAACAGCACTCTGTATCATTTCAATATGTGAAGTGGAAGGTTTTTGCTGCTCAGAGTTAGTCTCTACAGAAACAAAGTGATCACATAATATTTAGACAGCTTGTTGACAGCTAGCAGCTGAAATTGATATTTCTGAAACAGGACCTACTAAGCTCCAGGGATGGGGTTGTAGCATCTTCTGTCGGTATGTAAAATTAAAGTTGGATCACATTTGAATGTCATTGCTTGAACATTATTGGCTACTGTTAATGCACTCTGGCTGACTTGATGATCTCTTTCGTAGAACCCTGTGTTTAATGCCCAGGATACTTTTCCAAAGTAATTGGCAGAGGTGCTGTATGGCATTTGATTCTATTAAACATCCAAAATCAAACATAATGTCCCTACTTTCCCCCTCTCTGATCTCACAGAAACTTGGCCTATTCTATTTACATTGCTTTTATACGCCAACATCAAAGCTGCTGCTGTCTCTACACCTGACCTCACAACGGTAGCAGTCACACACCTGTTGCATCAAGACTTGCCGCAAGAAGTAGCTGCACTTACTGCTATTGCACTTCTGATTAGACCTAAACTGCATTTCGTTGCCTTGTACCTTTTTGTACTGACAAAGTTGAATCTAATCTTAGATTTTGGTTTCAACACATTCAAAATAACCCTCCAAATAGAGAGGTACATTTTTGGTTAGTGTTAATAGTATTATTGGTTCATAGTAGAGGTGGAATGGGGCACAGAAGTCACTGTTCGGTTCACACCTTGTTTCAGACATCACTGTTTGGTACGAGTTCAGTGCAATGGAGGGAAAGCTTAACAAAAATGCAAAATACAACTTTGTTATTGTGCACATCTCAGGCGGTACCACCTAGTGTCATACAGTCTCTACCCCCACATAATCTCCAGACTCCATCTGGAACAAAGAACATCAGCTAATGAAAATACAGCATCTCTGCAAAGAAACAAACTAAATTACTTGATTAATGATTATCACATCCCCTGGTCATTTTTCACTGCAGAAACCGGCTCCCCTGCCTGGCTAAAGCTAATACAGTTAGCTTGGAGAAACAAGGCGTCTGACGCTGGAAATAAAACACTAATCTATAACATCAGTCTTATTCCCCCCACTCTCTCGCCGGTACTACTGTAACTGACTGCAAAACCAGTTTTCCCAAGCTTGCGATCTTAAAGAGGCCGGGGGTCCTCTTACTTGTCGGCTAGAGCTTGGCTACATATGCCATGCCAATCAGCACTTTGGAGCTAAAGTGGGGCAACAAATTGGGTGTTCCTGAAGACCCCGCATATCTAACAGTTCTGCATTACGTTAGTTTGGGTTAGATTAATTTGCACGCAAGTTTGTAAATTCATGTACCTAACAGTGACGCATGTACCGTTTCTGTTCAATGCGAATACGTTAACCGTTCCACCCGTAGTTCATAGCTTGCAGACACAAGGTTCTCTAGTCTCGACACTTTAGCAGTTAGTACTGCAGTTCCTAGGCAAAAACATCATGCAATGCAATTTTTGTGTGTGTGTGTGTGTGTGTGTGTAAACTTGGTTTATGGTCAATGGGGGTATATCTTCCAGTCATGTTAGTCTAGAATAACCACAGATGTACTTTTGAAAGGGCTTGACAAAAGGATTTCTGATTATATGGATATACTGCTCCTATTTGTCTCATTTTTAGCCAGGATTTTCTTCTGCATGTTCCCATTTCCTGTTTTGTGTATTACTGTCATAACATTTATCTTTAAGTATGAATTGGAAATACCTCTGTTTCAATAATCCCCTCTTGCTTGCTCTACCTCTCTGCTGCCATTGCCGATGTTTACTTTCCTGCAGTGTGGTTTCAGCTTCAAAGCCAGCTCAAGAATGCGTATGCCCTTCTCCTGCCTCTTTTCTTACCCACCCAATGCTCCACTTCCCCTGTCTTTCCTCAACTAAATAGTTGCTAGCTGCTACACTTAATGGTGGCTTTGTGTGAGAGCTGCTGCTGTTTGCATGTCTGGCTTTAGCAGAAGAGGAAATCCAAGAAAGGGAGGAGGCAGGAAAGGAAAGACTGCATTGGAACGTCACTTGTTTGGATATTTTGTTTTAAAACAACACTGCTATTCATTTCTGGTTTTGCCATTACCTTTTTAGTTAAAGTGAAATGGCTGATATTTGACTGTAAAGAACGAGGTCTGGCAGTGAGCAAGGTAGAGGGTAGGAATGATGGGAGGCGAGATGCCACTGAGGCAGTTTGACTGACTGCTTTTCTTTTTTCAGATCAGGAAGCTGTGTCGGTCGAGGTTCAAGAAAGAAACATGGCTTCCCAGGGTGAGTTAATAGTTTTCAAACATACACTCAAACCCTTTCACCTTCTTGCTTTCCCCAGCTTTTGTTTTATCTACTCAGTCACTGACTAGTACGCAATGTTTGCAACTTTGCAGCATTTCAAACCTGTCTCTTCTCCTGGTGCAGATTCATGTTCTCATTAGCGCAGAGTGAATTAGTTATTGATTTCAATTTGAAATACGGAGCACGTGAGAATTTTATTTTATGCTTGAAGAGACCTTTTTATTGGTAAATCAAACTTCATTTAAGTATGAAAGTTAAAAAGCAGGTTGGAAATGAATTAATTGTAGTGGCTCTAAACTAAAAATTAGTTTGAATTGAATCTGAAACTGGATTAATTGTTCAGACATTGTTTAGATGCTTTTTAGCTCCACACTGTCACTTACAAATGTCAAAGCGGACCAAACCGGTTTGTCTGCATGCTACAAAAGAATTTAAGGTGGATTTACATATGGTGATTAGAAAGTTTGTTAGATTGACTTCTTCAAATGTTTTTATCTTCTCTTGATGCCTATTTCTAATTCTTTCTCTTTCCAGCTGATCTGATGGAGCTTGACATGGCCATGGAGCCGGACCGTAAGGCAGCAGTCAGTCACTGGCAGCAACAGTCTTACCTAGATTCAGGCATCCATTCAGGGGCCACCACTACTGCTCCCTCCCTTAGTGGGAAGGGCAACCCTGAGGAGGACGATGTTGACAACCAGGTCATGTATGAGTGGGAGCAGGGCTTCAACCAGAACTTTGCCCAGGAACAAGTACAAGGTAGGTCATGGTGTCTACAATGTGTTGCTCTGTTTTCTGCACATTGAATCTTGTATGGCCCAAGTAGCAGCTTGAATCCCAAGATATAACAAAACTACTGTTCTTCTGTCTCTTCTAGACATAGATGGTCAGTATGCCATGACGCGTGCCCAGCGGGTGCGTGCTGCGATGTTCCCAGAGACTCTTGAGGAGGGCATGCAGATCCCCTCCACACAGTATGATGCAGCAAACCCCACCAACGTTCAGAGGCTGGCAGAGCCCTCGCAAATGCTCAAACATGCTGTGGTCAATCTGATCAACTACCAAGATGACGCTGAGCTGGCAACCAGAGCCATACCAGAACTCACCAAGCTACTCAATGATGAGGACCAGGTAGTTATCCATGAAAACTGCGGCTCTGAACTTTTTGTTTTCTCTACAGTCATTCCCTAACACTTGTGCCTGTCTCTTCCCAGGTTGTAGTAAACAAAGCGGCAGTAATGGTCCACCAGCTTTCTAAGAAAGAAGCTTCTCGCCACGCCATTATGCGTTCTCCTCAGATGGTGTCTGCTATTGTCAGGACCATGCAGAACACAAACGATGTGGAGACGGCTCGCTGCACCGCAGGAACACTCCACAACTTGTCCCATCACAGAGAGGGTTTGCTGGCCATTTTCAAGTCTGGAGGAATACCAGCTCTAGTTAAAATGCTTGGGTATGTGAAAGGAGGATGGACTTGATTTGGAAGTGTTTTTTTTTTTTCCTGGGTTTCCATTGTATTGATGTACTGTAACTCACCAGTACAGGAAGGCAGGAAGCTGTGTGGTGGATGTTTCCACTGTGGTAAAGAGAAAATAAAAATTGCCTTATTTTGGCCACAACCAGATTTGTTCAAATCCCGTTGTTCAACATAGCCATTTACCAATAACAAAACAAAATTGCGCTATGTTTTGACACAGTGGCCCATCAGTTGTGATAAGAGAAACATGAAAGATTGTAACTGGTTGTTAACTCATGAAAGACAGAGGATTTGGAGAGAAGTCCTTTTGAGAAACCTAATCTAATCATTCTAGTTGTGGTTATTTCCCAATGGGACAGTAATCTAATTAACCTTTTTGTTTGTTCTGCAGTTCACCTGTGGACTCTGTCCTGTTCTATGCTATTACCACCCTCCACAACCTCCTTCTGCACCAGGAAGGAGCCAAGATGGCTGTCCGTTTAGCTGGGGGTCTACAGAAAATGGTGGCTCTGCTCAACAAGACCAATGTCAAGTTCTTGGCCATCACCACTGACTGTCTCCAGATACTGGCCTATGGAAACCAAGAAAGCAAGGTGAGGGATTTGTGTGTGTGTGTGTGTGTGTGCTTAGACAAAACTGTGTTTACACTTGGTAACACACACTTTTTGTGCTTTTTCTTCTGTAGTTGATAATCTTGGCTAGTGGTGGACCCCAGGCATTGGTCAACATCATGAGGACTTACACTTACGAGAAGCTGTTGTGGACCACAAGCCGTGTTCTCAAAGTTCTGTCAGTCTGCTCCAGTAACAAGCCTGCCATTGTAGAAGCTGGTATGTTTGTCCTCCTAAAGTGTGTAGTGTAATATGAGTTTGCATATCATATTGTTAATGGGTTAGGGTCTTTCACGCAATTTTAAAATTAATTTATAACAGCAAATACTCTAACGCAAACAGCATAGTCAAATAAAAGGAACATGTGATTTAAAATGTTTTTTTTCCCATTTTTGTCATTTTTCCAGGAGGCATGCAAGCTCTAGGACTCCACCTGACGGACCCCAGCCAGAGACTGGTCCAGAACTGTCTCTGGACACTCAGAAACTTGTCAGATGCTGCCACCAAACAGGTGATGAGAACTGCCTTGTGTACCAACATTAAAATCCTTTTTTCTCTGAGACATCAACTTAATAAACCCCAGAGCCTATCTGCCTCTAATAAGAAAGAGGAGAAATTCAATTTAAAATGTATTTTGTTAAATTCGTCATAGCACCAAGCAGTCTCCATGCCCTTGATACGGTGTACCCGTCAGTCCTTTCATGCTAATTTTGTCTTTCTCTCTAGGAGGGAATGGAGGGTCTCCTAGGAACGCTGGTCCAGCTGCTGGGCAGTGATGACATTAACGTGGTGACCTGTGCTGCTGGCATCCTGTCTAACCTGACCTGTAACAACTACAAGAACAAGATGATGGTCTGCCAGGTGAGTACACACTTTAGTTACAGTTTCACATACACTCATCTTAATATGTTGACCAGTTTGTGTCCTATTTGAATTTCTGAGTCAATATTTTTCAAACTTGTATATTTTTCCCTCACTTATGTTTGTTTTTAAATCTTATACACCCAGTAAAAGTGACTCTCTGATGTATCCATTAATCTGTTATACCATCTGTTCCTCTTTAGGTAGGAGGTATTGAGGCATTAGTTCGCACAGTGCTTCGGGCCGGAGACAGAGAAGACATCACAGAACCAGCTATTTGTGCCCTGCGTCACCTCACATCTCGGCACCAGGATGCAGAGATGGCACAGAATGCTGTCAGACTGCACTACGGCCTGCCCGTGGTTGTCAAATTGCTGCATCCGCCATCACACTGGCCACTCATTAAGGTACGCACACATTGACTTGACAGCAGTTTTTTTTTGAATTTATTTTATTTTTTCCCCTCCGGTTAAATCAGTTTACCCTGGACGAGTCCTTGAATCTAAAATAATGGGCAAAACTTGTTAGTCTTACTCCTGTGGAAAGTAGAGTTTGCTGTTAATCCATGTAGGCAGCGTCGGGTCTTTTACGACTAAATATTTTGATGAATGCAACATGTTACTGCTGGAAGTTGCTTAAACCTGTAGCACATCTGCAAATCATCTGGTTTTAGTATGTTTAAGTGTTTTGGAGTGATGGACACAGAAAACAAGCATTTGTACAGTTTTGTTCATATCACTAGATAAGTATACTTGTATACCAGAAAACAACTTTTGGCTTCTATGTCAGATGTGACTAATGGCTATTTAAAACTTATTTACGGCTTTCACATGCAAATATCTTTGTCTAATAGGCTACAGTTGGTCTGATCCGTAACCTGGCTCTGTGCCCTGCAAACCACGCTCCTCTGAGGGAGCAGGGAGCCATCCCCAGACTGGTTCAGCTGCTGGTCAGAGCACACCAAGACACACAGAGACGCACCAGCATGGGAGGCACGCAGCAGCAGTTTGTGGTGAGAGCATGCACACACAAACAAACACACTAGTATGGCATAATTTATGGGACATGCAGCTCAGTAGTGCCATGCCATCTTTTCACCTAGCAGAACTCACCATCTCACACAATGCCCATAAAATTTAAACCTAGAACTGATGCCAGATTTGGTACTTCTGTGATTTCCAACTACTGCCTGCTCCCCTCAAGAGAGTCCTAATGGGATCCCTACAGTTATAACCTGACTTTAAGTGTTTGTTCATCAGGAGGGAGTTCGTATGGAGGAGATTGTGGAGGGCTGCACAGGAGCACTTCACATCCTTGCCAGAGATGTCCACAACAGAATAGTCATCAGAGGACTCAACACCATTCCACTCTTTGTACAGGTAAGTTAGTTGTAGGCTCTGTTCTTGCGCTTGTGTCATAATGTTGCAATCACGCTAAACTAGTGTGATTACAGTTGAGGCCAAAATGATTAGCCCCCCCAGGAATTATGGAACATTTTCCTAAAATTCTTTCCAATGTTTGCAGTGGTGGTAAAAGTTGATATAATCAAACATTCACCAATGCTATTTAGTAACTTGTGGTACATTGTGGAATAGAAAATGTTTTTGGCTTGCCTCAAATCTAGTTAAAAATGGGGTGGCCAAGAATATTAGCCCCCATGTGAATTTTTGCTTTCAAAACACACCTGATTAACCAAACACCTGAGCATTCAATCAGCATAAAAGGACTCCAAGGAACAGGGCACCTAAACACATTATTGAGAGGCCTGCTTTTCCTCACCATGCCAAAGACAAAGGAAATCTGTCCTGAGCTCAGAAAGAAGATGGTGGAGGCTCATGATAAGGAGGAAGGCTATACTGCCATTCCCCTGCCATGTTGCCTCATTGCCAACTAATGGGAGACAAATTCAGTAAGAAACAAACCTCAGTGTAGTAAGCGCCAGATTTCAAGAACTCTGGAGAGGAAAATGGTAAGATGTCAGCAAGAAGCCCTGGACGTCTGCCAAGATGATTGTTGCTGACCTGACCTCTTCTGGAGTTAACGTTTCAAGGAACACCATTGTGAGGGCTGTTCATTGTGGTGGGCTTCACTAAACTGGAACTGTTTGGGCACATGGATGTTGCTTATGTTTGGCGAAGAAAGGGAGAGGCCTTAACCCTAAAAACACAGTTCCCACAATTAAATGTGGTGGTAACATGCTGTGGGGCTGTTTTGCAGTCTCAAGCACAGGGAGCCCTGGTGCATGGCATCATGGGAAAAATTGTTAAAAATTGAGGGATACTATGCAGAAACGTGCTTGTAGTCTATCCTTAGGTCGTTGCTTCCAACAAGAGAATGACCCAAAGCATACATTGAAATTGGTCCAACAGTTCCTAAAGGATACCAAAACCAAGGTCCTTGAGTGGCCCAAAGAGAACCCAGACCTCAATACTATTGAGCATCTGTGGTGGGTGCTCAAAGTGACTGTCCATGCTTGAAAAGCACGCAATTTTGGACCAGCTGGAATAATTTGCAATGGAAAATCCTTCAGGAGACCTGTGCCAACATAGTTAAAAACTACTCTTAAGAAGTTGTTGTCAGTTTGACTGTTAATGACCGGGGGCTAATCATTTTGGACGTCTCATTTTTGCCCTTGTTCCAACTCAGTGCATCAATAAAATACCCTAATCAAACTTAGTGGACATTTTGTCTTGTAAAATTTCATAAGGGCTAATAATTTTGACCTGAACTGTAAATGCTTTTAGGCATAATTTTAGGTTGATTAGGGACCATAGATATAAAAAATGTCAGTCATTTTTTAGTCACATTAGTTTTATAAACTACTCCTTGCCATGGTTGTTCCAAGATACTCAGAAGTGTCATGTATGTTTAACCACCTGGTGTGTGTCCTTACACCCTATGAATATGCTTGTTACGTCCTTTCAGTTCATATGTGAAAGCTGAGATTTCTTTCTCTGTTTGTGTGTGCAGCTGTTGTATTCTCCCATCGAGAACATCCAGCGTGTAGCAGCAGGCGTCCTGTGTGAGCTGGCCCAGGATAAGGAGGCTGCAGAGGCCATCGAGGCTGAGGGAGCAACCGCTCCACTCACAGAGCTGTTGCATAGCCGCAACGAAGGAGTCGGTATGTTCCCAAAAACTCATTTACAAGGGCTCCTCCTTAGCTATGCAATGTTCAGATGCAGTCTGGGAATTTTTTAGTCTTCCATGGACTTAATTGATGTAGACAAGTGAAGCAACACTTATGTTGTAACTGTATTATGTCCATACCTGGCCTCTTGTCTCTTCTGTGATAGCTGTGGCATTGCTTTTTTTTTTTTTTGAAGTAAGTTGCTTTTTGACTGTCAACCCTCAATCTTCTCTCAGCCACATACGCTGCGGCAGTTTTGTTCCGTATGTCAGAGGACAAACCCCAAGACTACAAGAAACGTCTCTCTGTAGAACTCACCAGCTCGCTCTTCAGGACAGAACCAATGGCCTGGAATGAGGTATGAAGCACTCAAAATCAGCTGTTTTCAAATTGCCCAGCACTATTTGTACACAACAGTTAGATGCTGTTGCACCAACGTTTACTGTAAATGAAAGTCTACGTGACTGGTGTAACTCACTGTAGTTTTAGTGACACTGCTGCCACCCTGCTCATCCTTGTCTGTGTATTGCTCTGCAGACTGGAGACCTGGGTTTGGACATTGGAGCTCAGGGAGAGCCTCTGGGCTACAGACAGGAAGGTAAGTCACCTCTTTGCCTCTGGCTGGCTGGGAGGAACACAGGAGGCCACAGGGATGTCAAATAACCAGAGCAGTCTACATCAAACATTTTCGCGGCTTTTTCTTTTACTAACGGGCATACAGTCGGCCCTCCTCTCTGGCCTGGGTGATTTTATCCTCGTTAGTAGTTCCTCTAAACCGACGGCCCTCAGCTGGCTCTCAAACAGATATTGTGACAGTCCAATGACTGAGCTCCAACCGTCCTTATTACTGTTAAAGGTCATGATACACAAGCAACTTGACACAGTGGTGAATGGCAATGCTTTCAAGTTAAGGATGGAGATTGATTAGATTCCTGCTGTCCGTCAGGTAGCTCTAAGAAATGCAATGCCCCAGGACCTTGGACTGTGTACTGATCAATAGGCTAAGGGGCGAGGGTTGGCTGTTTTTTTAATTTGCTCAGCATCATCCATTCCTCCTGCACTAACCGCTTTAATTGGCTCTGGGCCAGCCCAGTAAAAACAAAATCTTGAAGGTGGTAGGAGATCACACTGGCCACTGCAGATGGAAGTCTGTTTGTGGAACCAAAGGAAACTAAGCCACAAGTTTAGCTTCAGTTCAAAGTCTCAAACAGCTGTAGTTTGAGCTGAGTCCTCTGATGGTTTTGTCTGCTGGAGGATGGACGGTGTGTAGTGTTTGATCATACTACTGTGTGAAAAGCTTGGTTTGTTAACATGCTTCTAACAACTGCTCTGCTTCCCCTGCCTCTCCTCCATCCACCCACTACTTCCTCCCCAGACCCAAGCTACCGTTCCTTCCATTCGGGGGGTTACGGAGGGGACTCAATGGGTATGGAGCCCATGATGGACCATGATTTGGGTGGGGTCCACCACCCTGTCCAGGACTATCCCCCAGTAGAGGGGCTGCCGGACCTGGGACATGCCCAGGAACTGATAGAGGGCCTGCCCCCTGGCGACTCCAACCAACTGGCCTGGTTTGATACCGACCTGTAAATACCAAGACCAACATTACACTACACTTTCTACTAGGTAAGAATACGTGTTCACAGTAACCTTGTGTTGGTCTAAATACGTGAGGCTCTTCTGGGGCAAGATGTAAAAGTCGAAGCACCGTAGGGAGGTTTTTCTGTCTGGGTAAAATGGCTGAGTGGGCGGGGGGGGGAGAGGCGAGTGGATTCACCCACTGAGGCTGCTGCATGTTTAGACTGTTTCCTAATGGCAAAGCTGTGTTATGTGGTGTGTGTGTTGTTGCTTGGTGTTTGATCTGTGTGTGTGGTCTCTGCCGACAGTGCCCTGTCTCCTTTGTCTCCCCTCCTGGTTTTCCCCTCATTCAGACTTTCTTCTTTTTTTTTTTTTTCCACCCTCTCTCCCTTTGCAGCTGTATCATATGATCTGGATGAACCTGCATCGTGATTCGCCCATATGGAGGAGGCGGGGTTTCAGAAAGTGCCTGAAGAAGACTCAACAACAGCAAGCAGAGTTTCCTGTCTATGGAAACTCCATTGGGACAAACTAGATTTCAGTGCGGTTCTGGTCTCAGCCTGACGGGAGGGCTGACTTCAAATCCTGACATGACACGGATTTTGATCTCAACAGTTGAGTTTTATTTTTTTTTTTTTTTGAAAAACCCTTTTTATGTACTTTGTTTTCATGTTTACTCATTTGGTTGTTTTACTTTTTTATTTTTTCCCCTCACGTCTGTAATGGTACAAACTGATTCTAGCTTGCTCCCCCCCATTCTGAATTATATTCATCTTGTTTTTGCAGTCCCTTGTATTTTAAATCTCTAGTGTTGAATATTTTTTTTTTTTAGTGGTATTGCTCCATCCAAGTAAAGAATCAGATCACATTTTAAATGGTGTCCAAACACTAAATTTAATCAGTTAAATTGTATTCTGATGATAAAGTGTAACATTGTGTAGCTTTTGTATAAAAAAAACATGAATTGGAAATCATGGTCCAAATATCAAGCTATTTTCTTGCTTTAAGGTGGACACTGATGTGTCTCTGCTGTTCCAAAGGGGGTGTAGCTGACCTAGCTGGGTGGGTGTGGCTGTGTAAAAACCAGGGTGGAGGAGGGCTTTAATTGGTCTGTTACTAATGGGTGGGGTAGTGGGAGGAGCTGGTTGCTGTAGCCTGCTGTGTTCTGAAATAATAAAATGGACTGTCATTTCACCTGGATGCCTCCATGTCTCATTTCACCAGAACTTTGAATCCACAAGAACTCAAGTTAGTTTTTTTATTTTATTTTTGTGTGGTAAACATTTTAGTCTAAGCTTTTCGCTGTATCCCAAAGCCTTCTAAAGAGAAGACTACATGACATGGTAGTCTGAATACAACGGAAAAGGCCAGTTTGTTAAACTAGACTTAGCTTCTCTGATAAGAAGGTGGAGTAAGGACCGTTATCAGACAGCAAAGGTAACTGCTGCAACACAGTTCAACACCTCAAATGATGGCTAGGAAAACAAATCCACACAGAGGCCATGCTGACCGTTCAGTCCTCTATCTTCCTCATGAGAATTTGTCAAATAGCAGTTGGTATAGCTTGGTGGATGATATTACACAACTGAAGGACAGCTGGGTTTGCTGCTTCAGTGAGCTTAGTAAATTTCACATATAAAATAACAACCTGGAGTGAAAAACTAAATGCCTGCAACTGGTGGCCATGTGTGCATCCAATTTAAACAGTTAAACCAACTGGGATTCTAACGGTAGACACCAGATGTACCTGGGATCAGCAAGATGACTGAAATAAAAGTACTATAATCTATAACGGACACACAGTTGTGATTTCTGGGCAACCAGACCAAGCCCAGCTCAATAGATAATACAGGTAATACCCGTCTTAAACTATGTTCATGGCACTGGCCACTGCTGCAAGCATGCAGGGCCATTGTCATTATCTGGCATCATAATTCCTGCTAAAGTGTGTGATTGCATTAAGGGAAAAAATATTGTGTCTATATTTCATGGTTTTAACTGTTAATGTTAGTGCATTTCTGATGGGTGGGTATTGCGTGACTTAGACTTATTATGTTGAGTTTGCATGTTCTTCCAGCCTTTCTGACTTTTATTGACATTCTATATTTGACATGTTTCGACATTCTACACTATAAGCACTTTCAAGAGCCAGAGACCGGTGGGGACAAGCTTCTACTTGAGCATTTTGACGTACCATACTATGACCTTTTATATCACTTTTTTCCGCATAATATAGTATGAATTTTTTCCATATACTATGACTTCATCACTTTTTTTAAAACACTATACTGTGACTTTTTATGAAATACTATACTGACTTTTTATAACTTTTCTCAACATGTACTATGATTCGACATGACATGCTATACTAGGCTTTTTTTGGACAAAGTATACATACTATACCATTTTTAAGACTTTTTTTGACATACTATTCTATAGTTTTTCCACATAATACACTATGATTTCTTTTAACATACTATACTAAACCAATGATAAAATGACAAATATGAGCATTTCCCTGGGAGAAAGTGATAACACTGTTGCAGATAGAGTGATTTGAATGCAGCCAGTTATGATGTTTACATGCCACCATGAAAGAATAAAGTACTCTGGTTCGACGAGGAACGGATTCTAACCCACACGCGATCAGCAGGCTTTCACCTTAAGCACGCAGCCATCTCATCATACTTTATTATGCTTATTTCAACATAACATACTGGTTCATTAAAGATGGTATTCTGACCCACTTATTTCAGCATACTATACTTTGACTTTTTCATGACTTTTTTCCAACATACTATACTATGACTTTTTCATGACTTGTTTTCCGACATACTATATATGTCACTCTTTTGATTATGTCTTATATACTATTCCAAAACAGTTATAACATGAGCATTTCTCTGGGAGAAACTGATAACAGTGTTACAAAGGAGGGATTTGAATGCAGCCAGTTATCTTGTTAACATGCAAACGTATTAGAGGAACTGTTTTGACAAGGACAGGATTTGAACCAATGTGTGCCAAGCACAATGAATCAGCTGTCAATCACCTGAACACTCAGCCACCACGTCTGGTGTTTCTATTGCTCTCTTCAACATGCTATAACATGACTTTATTGATATATTATACCAAGACTGTTTTATCACTTTTTTCCACATACCATACTAGGACTTTTTTCCACATACTATACCATGACTTTTTCATGACTTTTTTCTGACATACTTTACTATGACTTTTTCAACATACTATAGTATGCCATTTTTATGACTATTTTCTGCGTACTTACTATGACTTTTTTGACATATTAAACTGTGAATTTTTCATGACTTTTTTCCAAAATACTATAATATGACTCTTTTATCACTTTTTTCAACATACTATACTATGCCATTTTTATGACTTTTTTCCATATATTGTACAATGACTTTTTTATTACTTTTTTCCACACACTATACTATGAGGTTTTTGCATACTACACTATGACTTATTCAACACACTATACTATACTTTTGTATTACTTTTTTCCACACACTATACTATGACTTTTTTTTGCACACTACACTATGACTTACTCAACACACTATACTTTTTTCTGACATACTCCACTATGACTGTTTTATGACTTTTTTCCATTGACTATACTATGACTTTTTCCATATACTATACCAAGACTTTTTATTATCACTTTTTTCCTTATACTATACTATGACTTTTTCATTAATTTTTTTCAACATACTGTACTATGACTCTTTTATCACTTTTTTGACATACTATATACTATGACTTTTTTATTTCTTTTTTTGACATACAACACTATGACTTTTTTGCATACTACACTATGACTTATTCAACATACTATACTATGGCATTTGTAATGGGAAAATTACATAGACAATGATTTCTTTTTCGATAATTGTTCATTTCTTGTGATTAATTAGTTTTATTATTAATAAGTAAATCCTCCAGTGTGCTGCTGAGATATGTGTCTCCTAAAATATATCCTACAGTAAGTCCTCCAGTTCTGGAGACAGCTAAAAATGTTGTGACTCTGCATTTCTCCTCTAAGGACAAATGCACAGGAAAACAAGGGCCTGGAAGATATGCTGGGGTCACCATGTCCCAGGGTCCAGGTTGGAGCCAGGCACCATCTAAAGACACGATAGGTGTCTGTCTTCTGAGACTTTTGACACATTAGAGACAGATGCACGGGGACATGTTGGCTCCAACAGTCTGAGGGAGGAGATGAAGTGTTTTGTTTAAGATTAGAGTGTTTATCCAAACAATGCATGGTTTCTGCTGGGGGGGGGGGCACGGAAATATAAGGGACTGTATTTGCTGCGCAAGGCACACAGAGCTGTGGCCCCTCTGTAACTGTACATTGTGAAGGCTGTTCTTGTCATTTTGATTGTTCTCTCGAGAAAATAATTAAACCTTTTCACCAAATTCCTAATTCCTATTTGTTTCAACAAGGTCTCTTCTGCCGCTGAAATTCCTCCCTCGCTGTACACAAACTTCCACAACACATTTTTATGACTTTTTTCCACATACTATACTATGACTTTTTCATGGCTTTTTTCCAACATACTGTACTGTTACTCTTTTATCTTTTTTCCTCATACTATACTATGATTTCTTTCGACATACTATATTATGACTTTTTAATCACTTTTCTCTACATACTATATACTAGGACATTTTTATCCCTTTTTTCTACATACTATAGTATGTCTGTTTCGACATACTATTCTATGACTTATGATTATGTCTTGCATACTATTCCAAAACAGTTATAACATGAGCATTTCTCTGAGAGAAACTGATAACAGTGTTACAAAGAGAGGGATTTGAATGCAGCCAGTTATCTTGTTAACATGCAAACGTATTAGAGGAACTGTTTTGACAAGGACAGGATTTGAACCAATGTGAGCAAAGCACAATGAATCACTCAGCCACCACGTCTGGCATCCTTAACTGCCTTTATGACTTCTTTCGATATACTATACCAAGACTGTTTTATCACTTTTCTGACATACTATACTATGACTATTTTCAGACATTCCATACTATGACTATTTTGAGATACTATGACTTTTCATGACTTTTTCCGACATAGTCTACTATGACTTTTTTAACACTTTTTTCCACATACTATAAAATCCAGAATAGAATTTAAAATCCTTCTTCTCACCTACAAAGCTCTTCATGGTCAGACACCATCTTATCTTATATAGTACCTTACTACCCCACCAGAGCACTGCGCTCCCAGAATGCAAAGTTACTTGTGGTTCCTAGAGTCTCCAAAAGTAGAACGGGAGCCAGAGCGTTCAGCTATCAGGCTCCTCTCCTGTGGAACCAGGTTCCAGTGTGGGTTCAGGAGGCAGACACCCCACTTCCCCAACTATGTTCACTACTTCTTCTTATGCAATTGTGTCAGCAATCCAGTTTAGCTGTATCAATTTAGCTTTTCAGCATTGACAAGCATTTTCTGGAGGAAATGCATTTTCTAGTTATTACTGTCATTGATCCAATTTGCACATTTGATGAGATTCACTCAGTCATGCATGAGTGCTCAGGTACCACACGGTCAAATTCACTGAGGTCTCAAAGCTTTAAGAGTCTGTCTCAGTATGTATGAATTAAAACCAACTGCATATCCCATGCTTACATCTAATCCAATATCTAATGATGAACCAAGAAACAAATAATTCAAGTTGAAAGACATTTTATTCAAAAACTGACAACATTTTAAAAGAACAATCCTCTAGCTGATTATGCATAAAAAGGTTACCTGAAGAAAGAGAGACATTCTAAAAAGCAGACTACCACTCATAAGTATTGTTAAAGTTCTGAAATGGTGAAATATTGGATGATTCTGGTTTGCACTCAGGTTTGATGATTAAAGCTTTTAGGATCCAGAGATCTCCTGGAGGATTTCAACAGCCAGTGGAACCACATCAACATGACACCTGGAACAGAGAAGCAAGAAGTTAATGACGCGATCACAATTGTGTTGTTTACCTAGTGACATTAAATCTAAACACATTTTTCTTTAAAAAGGTGCAAATGATAGGGCGTCCTGATTAATACACGTCCATTGTTTGATTCCAGCCAGTGACCCGTCTCTCTTTCCTCGTTTGCTGTATGTATCTTTCTATACTGTTCAATATAATAAAAACTAAAAATACCAAAAAATAGTCCAAAGTTCAAATGATAACAATGTCACATATTGTACATATAGTTTAAAATCTTCAAAAATGTTTTTTATGGCTTACATAATTCTTAGAAGTCTTTCTACACCTCTTATGGGGCTCCATATTTCTCTCACCTACATTTGACACATTTTCTCAAGTAAAATTACAGACTAAAATAAATATGGAATTCACTTCAGTATTAGCCTGAAAACCCACCTACTACGGCTGTGATCAGGAACTGGGAATCTGAGCACAAAAGCCATGTCTGGCTTCTATTCTATTCAATTAAATTAAATTTTATTCATAGTATCAATTCATAACAAGAGTTATCTCGAGACCCTTTTCAGATATAGTAGGTCCAGACCACACTAGCATCCACGGTGACATCGGAATTCCTGACAATTTCAGGCCTCTGGCATATTCTGAGCACTGGTAGATGTGCAGCTGTCTGATTATAGTTGTATTATTGTTATTTGTGGAAAATTATTTTTATTATGCTTGTCCTACATAAAGCAGTTGCAAACTTTACAGAAACCCACAGTTCAAAGGTCATAAGTGCTGGCCTTCATGTGTAAAACTTGTAATGTCTCAGTTCTAAATTCTAAACGAGAGGCAAACAGTAGATGCAGAATTTATCCATTTTATCTGATGTCATCATTCATCACTCCGTGTTTCATTAAATCACGTAGGTGGCTGAGTGTTTAGGTCTGTTAAAATTCCAAGACCAAGGGGGTATTTTATTTCTTCTAGAAAGTCATTAATCTAGCAAAGACCTTACCTACTTATGTCAGCATTAGCACCGCTCTGTAGATGAGACTGATACTGGGGTGGGGAAGGGTTAGGGGTGATGACGAGTGCAAACTGCCAAAGGTGTCTCGTTAGGGGAACCTTGTATGCTGATCCCAATAACAGTAATCAAGGTAAGTTCTGAGTGTGGAAGCTGAGAGCAGCGGAGCAGGTGTGTTCATGTTGCTTGGTCCTGAGTGGACTGAATGAATAAAGGGGACTGAGTCCAGTTTGTTCCTTTTTTGAGTTCCTATTTATGTTGTTGCCATGAAATAGTTTTATGATATCATAAAAAATGAATAAACATATGTATTACAATGTACAGTATTAATACTCTAGCAGTGTATTCCTTTCCTTAAATTTCAAAATAAATCGTAACAATAGAGAACCGTAACCAAAATAAATGAATATTCTATACAAACATACATACAGTACATTTAAAATATTGTGGCTTGGTGAAAACATCCAATCTGCTCCGACCCAACAGGCTGTCTGTAATCTCCACTCTCCCGCCCTCGGCCTCCTCCCAGGTGTCTTTGAGGGCGGCCTGACAGCCGGGCCAGCAGAAGCCCACCCCCTTAGTTGATTAAAACCTCCAGAATTAACCTAATTAACACGGCTCCCAGAGGCCTCGGAAATCCTAGAAAGTTTGTGAATATAGAATAACATTAAAAGGATCGATAAAAGTTTCAGGACGAATTTTAGAGTTTGGTTACTCATTAAATCCCTGCACTGTCACGGTCCTAAATGGACACTCAGCAGCTGCTCGGAGGACAGCGCAAAAATTAAACAATTGGTTTTAGATTACAGTGAATGGCTGTTACAGAGCCGCATTAGCCATTAGACACTTCCTCATTCTGCTTTCTTCATCTCAATGGAGAAAAAAAAACAAAAAACATTCATAAAACAGAGTTAAGAAACTAGTTAATTTTACTGACAAATTGGATGTATCTCCATCTCTTTGCAACATAGTCCTCAACAACTGGACAGTTGTGACTGACTGAAAACATGTTTATCTACATTAAAATGAAGAGAAACAAATGCCTGACCATGTAACAGAGTGAAGAATGTGTTCTATTGAATGGATTTTATTTAATCATGTGCATTAAAGTGGATAATGTTAAAATAGTTTGTTCAGTATTTTTGCAGGTATTAGTGGGCAGCATTACTGCCGGCTTCATGTTTGATTGAACGCAGCAATAAACTAAAGAACAGGTTTTGGGCCTCAAGGCTTTTCTTTAGGATGGAGAAGTATGAGTGACGCTCCTCCTCTCCCTCTACACTCGCTCTGGCTTGAGGTTTTGAAAAGGCATTCCTCAGGTTGCCATGGTAAAGACTGAATGACATCATTTGGGTTCGGATCTCAGCCCAGACCTTCCCTCTCCTTCCGTCTACTCTCTCTGCCCCAACTCCTCTCATCCTCTCAATTAACCCCCCCTCCTCTTCTCTCCTCTCATAACTCCTTTCATCTCCTGCCCTTTCTCCTAAAACCTCTGCTCCCCTCCTCCTACCACTAAACCAGTGGGAGTGTGCCAGTCTCAGCCACTTCAAAGGCTGGAGCTGATCTCTGCTTTCATCTGCCAGAGAGGGAGAGGATAGAGAAGAGACGAGAAGTGGGAGAGGAAAAGCACAAGAGAAGAGAAAGAGGTGAAAAAGAAAGAAAATGGAGGGGGGAGAGAGAAGGAGAAAAGGGTACAGAAGGCGACCAAATGGGAAGAAAAGGGGTGATAGAGGAGAAAAGAGGGGGAGATGGAGGGGAGAGTAGGAGAGGCCTCTATAGCAGGACAACAATACACCTTTATTATTCATCTGACAGGGTGTGTGTGTGTGTTTGTGTGATTAAGAAACAGAAAGTTTGTATATACAGAAGGAGGTGAAAGCAACTTTTGCATACAAACTTTTTTTATTTGTGTATCCATTGTGTTTGTGTATGCACTGAGTGCATCTGTTTCTGTATGTGTGTGCGTTCGTGTGTGTATTTTCAGTTATATTATATATTGTGTGTAAGACAGTTTGCTGTTCTCATACATCAAACGATCAAAGGAAGCATGGTCACTACAGCGACAAAACCCGTGGGTCAAAGAGGGAATAATCATTTGGCCCACATACTCACAAAAGGCAGCCAGATGCAAGACACGCACGCACGCACGCACGCACGCACGCACGCACGCACGCGCACACGCACGCACGCACGCACCTCGTCTCCAGGAACTTTGCATTGCAGTGCAAACATGTTAAAATATTAGCATGTCCACATGCTCCTGGCTGAGGCTACGCACTTCTTGGCGGCTGTCTTATGCTGCAGAGAAGCAGGTTTAATTTAGTTAACCCTGAGATGAGGGAAACTTCAGCCCGTTTCAGAAAGAGAGGTAACTTAACCTCGGAGTCAGTAACTATGGTAACTGAGTCCGTGAACCTAACCTGGTCGGAGCAGGTTTTCTTCTCTCAGTCTCCTCCCTCTGACACACCACTCTTTATTTCCTCATTCATTCAGCCAGTCCGTATCAGACGCATTTTAGCACAGCTTTTTTTGCCCGCATAAATAAAAAATAGTTGGTTTATTAACTATGTTGGGAAAGACTATTAAACTTTTTTTTAATCAAACATGGCATGTCCTTTTATCGATGATCCCATTGATGAAGAAGCAGTATTACTTCACATAGAGTTAAACATTATGTCGGGAGATGATATTGAGGACCAGTTATAGATCTATTTTCATTTCCAGATAACTAGCTATTTGAGCGGTATAGTCGATCAGATATAGATCCCTTATCCGTCCTCATAACACTAACGTCACCCATCGTGGACATGCTTTTACTGTCAGGATCCTGCTGTGACTGACTGCCTTTGTACCACTCTTGTGGCCATTTTGCGTATTGTGTTGTGTTTTGCGCTTGTTGCTGTTTTCCATATGCTCTGTGGTTACCTGTCCATCATGTTTCGTTGTCTCCGCCCATCCCCTTATATGGTCTGCACTTCCGGTCTTGTTAGTTTCCCTCCATTTCTGCTCTCACCTGTCCCTCGTTACTGTCTTGTCCTGTCCTCTGTCTTTCTGTTTAATGGTCTGTGTATTTCTACACTCCTCTGTTCCTTTGTCTCTTGCTGGTTCGTCTCTCTGTTTGTTCCTGTGAGAGTCCTGTTCGTTTGTAGTTGTGAGTTTGTAAGTTGTAGAGTCTACAATAAAGTGTACATTTGTACATTTGTAGAGTCTTGCATTTGGGTCCTTCTGCTGAACCCGTGACATTTACATCCCAGCAGATTCTTTGTGTCGCATTATGTTTTTTGTTTCTTCACAACATTGGTGATGCGGAGCATTTAAGTAAAGCCACTGTATGCAAAGCCGTCCCAAAAGAGTGCCTCGCTCTGAAACGTGTTTTAAACAATTTTGCTCTTACAAACCAGTAAGTGCCATTAAAAAGAAATGAAAGATTTGACGTTATAATTCTGTTAATGACATGGTGCTGCACCCTCAGAATGGGATTAGCTTACTTTTTTGCCGGCAAGATTGCACCTAAATGAAATTATAGGTGTAACACCATTCCAGTTTTCACTGGTAATATTATACCTGTGATTAAATATGAAATTAATACACTATATTAGAGCTTACACATTAACTTGAGCAGCAATTTTCTCCCACACCAATTCTCACTTTTTTGCAGCAGCAGCCATGTTTTAAAAAAAAAACGGAATACATGTTCAAACTCGCTGTATGTGCGCATGAGTAGTTCCAGTTCCAGAGGGGTAAAGTATGCCGACTGATTTGTTTGTGGTTGTTGCCATGGTGAATCATAGTTTCATAGCTCCATTCATGCTACATTTTTATAGTGGTGGTGCAAGCGCTTAACTCTGAGTTGATTGGTTAAATCAGCTGTTCTAGACTTTGTCTTTGTCAGGTGTAAGTCTTTTGAACTTTGGGTCAAGGGCTGTGGAGAGGATCACTGTGTTTGGTGCTGCGATTCTGGCGAGATTTTGGCGGGGCGCCACCGCTCTAAACGGCATTGCTGGTTTTGCTATCAGGATGATTTGCCCTACTGCTTTGTTTTGCATTAAATTGACTTCAAAGCTGTTAATAATAATAATAAGGTACAAATCTTGCATAGTGTGCCTTTAAGATTGATTTTGCTTTTACATTTAAAATATATGTAAAAATGCCTATAAATATATGTAAAGCTATTTACTTCTTCCAAATATGACATCTTATGTTTACATAAGTTGCAATGTAAAGTAAAATTATTAAATAAAGCAGTTATAGTCTGAGTATGTGCAGGTGTATTTGTTCCTCATTTTATTAAGCTTGTGTTAAAGTGTTATATGGTTAAAGCATTACATCAGACATCGCAGCAGTGTACATTTCTTGTGGCTCAGATTGTATTGATCTTGGTTCGGAGTTTCCATTATCTTTACCGTCACCACACAAAGCTTAGAAGGATCTTAGAAGGAAGCTGTTACTTTGTCAGGTACGTGAGGTGGTGCAGGTCATGTTTCTTGCCATTGATATTAGATCTCAAGAGACTCCCAAAAAAAGAATGTATACTGTATATTTAATCTCTTAGCTCTTTGTGAGTCAATAAGATGACACTGCCTTGCCAGAAGCTTGCATCCTTTCATTTAATAAGTGGGATAAGGTCAGTTTTGACACTTGTACTGCAGACATGTTCAGACATATACAAATAATAAGATGAAGTAAAGGGCTGGAGGAGACTTATATAAATTCAAAATGATTCGTTATTGGTGCCCTTTGAGGTATGGTTTCAACACTGATGTACTGTACATGCACTCTTGACAGAAATGAGCGCCTTATATTACATATCTAAAAAGTCTTGTTTTGCCACAGTTATTAAAGAAAAATATGATTATTTTATCAATCTTAGATTCATGCAAATTGTTATATCAGAATGGTATAATAGAAGGAATATTCCATAAGATTAATATTTAACATGATGCACACAAGCTCATTTAAGCAGCAGAAACACGCACCTGTTGGATGTAGTTATGTCCTGCAGCAGACTAATTAGCTCCACTCCTTCAGGACATTCTAACCAATCAGATTGCTCTGTAGTCTGCACCTGGATAAAGAGGGAGAGAGGAAGAACAAAGTGAGTGAGATAGACTTGCGGTATGGTTAGATTAATCTTCAGTTAAATGTCGTCCACACTCCACAAAGGATGTGATGATATGGGTTTGACGTACAGTAGGTCATCAATAAACACTGAGCAGTATATGAGAGGATCTTGTAGCTCTTTGTAGTCTGGCAGTGTAATATTTTATTTTAAACCATGGAGATGACAGTAATGACAATGCATAACCACTTCTGTACAACTCTTCATGCGCAAATTCTCAACCAAACTTGAACAAAAGTGAAGTTATGGATTAGTGCATATCCCCAAGCCCTTAAGACAGGATTTGTTTTATATATATATATATATATATATATATATATATATATATATATATATATATATATATATATATATATATATATATATATATATATATATATATATATATATATATATATATATATATATATATATATATATATATATATATATATATGTATTGTCATCTCAACAAGCAAAACCAGTTGTGATGCTTTGCAAACATGCTTTATTCTGTCTTCTTTTCAGGCTATTGGAGAAATTAATCAGAGGAGGAAGACGAGCAGCTATAACCTTTGCTTCACTAATAATAAGAAACCAATGATGATACATTTGTACATTAGAAATGTAATTTTCACATTGTTATATTTTTACAGTGACACTCAAAACCATCCAAAGAAAACTACATTATACTCTGTTATCATCACAGAATCAATTTGCAAGTTACCGAGACCAACTGCTGAGTGATATCACACTCATTTGTCAATGCCATTTTAAATTAAGTTGATCAAAGAGACTATTTGCCTAATGTCTGGTTGAATATATGCACACATGCATGCACGCTCACACCCATGTTACATGAGGGCTTTTTCACATAAGTCATTTTGATTCTTGCACTCCTTACTATGCCTTACTAGCGGTAATGTTGTGGCTCCCTTAGTTTATTTTATGATTTTACTGATAAACTTACACCACTCTGGATTAGACTGGCTAAAATTATTCAGCTAAAGAGTATTCCTCTGTTTTCCTTCCTACATCATTTGTTCCTTCTCTTTGTCATCCCTGAGTTTTTATTCCTGTCCCAACATGTCTCACCACACCTTGATGTCTAGGCTCCACACCCACCCAGGAACACCTGGTCCACAGACTGCACATGTGCGTGCATGCGTGTGTATCACTTAAAAAAGGGACATGTACAGTGTTTATACTGATAGCCAAGTTAAGTTTATTAATATGGTGACAGCTTGTTCCAAATGTATTCCAATAAGTAATGAAAACGGTTGCCTTTGAAGGTTGAAGTGTTGTTCAAGGTGTGTGTGGGTTTTGTTGTTTAAGGTAGGTGTGTGTGTGTGTGTGTGTGTGTGTGTGTGTGAGAGTGTGTGTGTTTGGTGGGCGTGTTTTCTCTGATCTCCAGTGACATCATCACCCGTCTCTGTGGCGACACAGCATGGGTGTTGCTAGGCAACGGGGTTAGAAGGAGACAAAGACGCTCCCCTCACTTGCTTACTTTTCTCACAAACACACACTCCGCTTTCTCCATCAGGGTGAGGGAACATTTGTGTGTGACTGCCAACCACGCACGCACGCACGCACGCACGCACGCACGCGCACGCACGCACGCACGCACTTATGACCTTTTTTTTCATCCCTGCTCTCCACCACGTCTTTGCCCTCTCCTCCCCCTTAACAGTCCTCTCTCTACCCATCTCTACGTGACCAACACCCTGACCCTGACATACAGACTTCCAAGGGAAAAATGGACAGGAGCACACTGATCTCGGGATATAGCGCCGAGAGATTTGGATCACCCTACTGGGCAATTGATTTGATTAAAGACCGACAAAGTCGGCAGTAATGGCGGCAAAATAGGTTACAGAATATTTTGTTCTTTATGAAAATCAATTTTTTTTTTTTTTTACATTTATGTCAAAACTTATAGACTTTCAAACATGTTATTTATTAATATGTATTTGTGTCAAAATTACATATAAACATCTTTTCCTATTCTATTTTGGGTGAAAAATAGGTGTTGGTTCTAGTTCTAACATACACGCGTTTTCGGAGCAGCTCGAGCCGGCAGTGTGTATGCTCTAACCTGTTAACATGGAAGCTGAAATAAAAATGGACACGCCACGCAGCTGACATGCTTGTGCGACGCATCCAGTGTGTAGCCGGCCTAAGAGGCACATGATTTAGCTGCATACTGCTGAGAGACACACAGAGAACCCTGTTTTGATATATATATATATATATATATATATATATATATATATATATATATATATATATATTCAATTCAATTGTATTTATAGTATCAATTCATAACAAGAGTTATCTCGAGACACTTTACAGATTACAGTATAGGTCTAGACCACACTCTATAATTTGCAAGGACCCAACAGATTTAGTAGTTCCCTCCAGATCAAGTAACAGTGCGACAGTGGCGAGGAAAAACTTCCTGTTAGAAAGAAACCTCGGACAGAACCAGGCTTTTGGTAGGCGGTGTTTGATGGGCCGGTTGGGGTTGAAATGAATACTGGCAATAATAGTCACAGTAAAAGATAATGGAACAGTGACTAAAAATAGTAGTTTGTAGTAGTTCATGGCATAGCAGGGCACTGCATGGCATTACAAGGCACAGCAGGGCATTGCAGAGCATAGCAGGATGTGTATACACACACACACACACACACACACACACACACACACACACACACACACACATATATATATATATATATATAAATATATCACATGGCTCTGACCAATTGAGGGTATGATGGATGGATGATGAATTAATACATTTCTATGTTTCCGGCTCTAACATTTAAAAGGTTACAATAATTGGACATAATATGCTTTGACATTTTGGAGACTGTGCTGAAACATTTCGTCTTCCGGAGATGAGAGAGGAGGATGCTTCTAAACACAAGATTAACAGCAGGGCTTGACATTAATTTTTTGAGGCACTTGTCCTTTGGACAAGTACATTTACGTTTCACTTATCCATGAACAAAAGTCACTTGTACGGGTAAAGATTTCTCATTTATAATTTTTTTTTGTTTTGCTGATGCAGAATTCGAACAAACTGTTGAAAGCATCCAAACACTATCAACATTAATACAATTCAGAAAAACAAACGTGTCCCAAGTATAGATTTTCCCTTCAACAAAAAAAAGCCAACCCGATTTACCAAGGGATCCTTTAAAAGGTGTAGCTACTTTACAGTTGATTATTAGCTGAGGTTTGACATTAACTGACAGACAAATGAGCTGTGGAGGAGCAACGTTACGAGGCAGAGAGCCAGTCGCTAAATGAGTCACATTAACTTCATGTTTCATTCACACAAAGCACATTGCTATTGCCATGAGTGACATCTGTACTGGGCTTGTTTTCCCGTCCCTTCAGGATTTTGCGATGTCGCGATTGCGCCAATTCACGCAAATTCAACCAATCACTGTGACTTTGGCGCGACTCGCAATTTTGACCAATCACAGTAACTTTTTCACAAATTTGACCAATAACCAGAGTTTCCCGCAACTTAAACCAATCCCAGCAGTGCCCCGTGCCAGACTTTTTATCAGTGTGTGACTCTGAGAGCCAATGACCAAGCGGGAGTGAAAACGGGTTGACATCACACGCAAGTGGCCATATTCAATTCCTTGTTTAACGTTTAACGTGTGTGACTCAAACATCTCACGTTTACCAACAAAACTCACAGGGAAAGACCGTGCAAAACATTTTAGACCGTCCTGCCAACCTGTATACATTTTAACATCAATGCACGATGTAAAATTTTTTCACTCTGATCTCACTGAAGCGACTGCTGTTTCAGTCCTGTCGGCTTTCTGCAGCTGAACAGCAGCCTGGGTATAACGTTAGCGGTCCGCTGACCCACTGCCGCTGGGTCCAACGCTAACAGTCCGTTGACCCGGATTGTGAGGAAAAAATTTATTTGTTTCAAATCGGTAACATAGACTTAATGAGTGGCACATAACGTGAAGTAACATGGCATTTTATTTGTCCCGGACAAGCAAACAAGCCTTAATATCGAGCCGTAAACGGTGCGTCAACATCCTACTTGGACTCACAGATCCAAGTTTGATATGTATTAATTGAACAAAATTTAACAGAAAATACTACATATAACCATTATTTCTGCCTGAAATGTTATCATCACAGTTTTATGAAGTTTTATGTGTGAAAGTGGCTTGAAAAAGACATAAATTGTGCATAAATATTAAAGGACTTATCACTCAACACAAATTCTGTGTTGCCAGAGACAGACTACTAAATTACAAAAAAAGACAAATCAAACTACTAAAACTGTTTCAACAAAATTATAAATGCTTATTTATCTGACAACTTTTTATATGTCCTGTTTCATTTAATTAGCATTCCCCTTTAAGTCCTTCAAAGTTGTGTGTGTTGAAGAGAAAGACAAGTTGAAAATTTCACTAATTCAGACTTAATTTATTCTCCCTCTCTCCTCCTTTGCAGTTTCAAAGCTATTAGTGGGATCTTTGATTGAGATTAACAGACCCCTAAAATGAATGAAAGATAATTAAAAAGCCTTTGTTGAAGGGCAGGCACTTGTCTGAGTGTGTAGGTGTGTGCGTGTGTTTTCAGAGATAATGTGTGAGTCACTGTGTTTCTGGAAAGGTGCACATTGCGCTCTGCCAACTGAATAGCTGATTGATAATGAGATTCAAGAAAACTCAATTTAGCAAACAGTTTTAAGATGTTGACTTCAGTTTTACTTTAAAACTGTAGGTACTGGACTCTAATGGGAGAAAAGTACAAGGTACTATTATGAGGGAACTATAGAATCTTTTAAATCAACTAATGAGCCACATGACTAAATGTGCAGAATGGTAGATAGCACTAGCCCTGAGCAGCTTAGTGACTTATCCACTAGCTACGAGGAAATTGCTTCAACACACTCAGTTGCTCAGGGTGGTAAGCAGGATAGTATATACTGTACGTACCCTGATGTTAGCACAGGGGGTAATGAGGTACTTTTCACAAGAGGACAAATTTGCTACAACAGACAGACACGAAAAGAGAAAGAGGTTATCTGTGTGACGTTTGTGTGTTGGTGGTTCAGGTTGCTAGAACTAATTGCTAAGAGGAATCAAAATACACATGCAAACTCTCCCTGCCACACAGACAGACACACACACACACACACACACACACACACACACACACACACACACACACAGACAAATGTAAAGTAGCTTGCAGACAAAGCCTTCAGTCACATCATATGATCTCAAGGTAATAGCTGACCTTGCGTCCCACGTGCAGAAACTATTTCATGACCCTAAGGCCCAGCCAAAACATTAGGAATGCATTTTACATAATTCATATGGGTCTACAGAAAATCAGTACATTTTTCACACTGGTCATGTTGAATTTAAGATCAATTTTCACTAGACTGCCCTCACCAACCCTCCCTCTCTTTTACCTAGCAATTCAAATTAATATTGGACACCTGTGCAAAGCTCTGGATGAAATTCAATGACTACATGTTTTTAAACATCCAATATCAATTTTTTAAAATAACTTATTAAGTACCATGACAACTTAAGTATTGTTAAGTTTAGGTAACCAAAACTCCTTATTGAACGTTAGAGTAAATGATGCCATCGTGGTTTAAAAAAATGAAGCATTGATTGTCTTTGGTGTCAAAGTAAAATGCTTTACTTCCACACCCCCACTTGTCCCCATGCTAGATAAACAGCATACCGCTTCCAGCACTGCAATTAAGTGTTGGCACTGGGTGTAAATATTTTACAGTAGAATCATCCAATAGGAATTTACTTCCTAGGAAAGCTGGGCTGCAGAATGGAAATGTTTGATTGTTTCGCAACTGGCTTTATCTAATGTGGTAAGAGTCTTTGATAAGTATTTACTGGCAGTTTAGTTAACTTTGTCATTGGCTTTGTAATTAAAGTAAATTACTTGGTCTGTCACTTAAAATTCTTAATCAAATTACAGTATGCCTCAATTTATCTTATACCTGAATTAGTGAATTGTTACAGCGTAATTTAATTGTTGTGTGTGTCCATTAGGGCAAGAAACTGCCACATTGTTAAAACCCGCTTAACGCTAATAAATGTTAGCTGCAGATGATTCAGTTTTCTCCATGCAACCACATAGCGCTAATGTTATTTAGTGCCTTTGGGGAACAGAATCATCACTAAATCTCCACCTGTTTTACAATCTCTTATGAGTCACCCGTATTTGGCCTGTGCTACAAATCATTTTGACTATCAGACAAAGTTGGACAGACATTCGAACAGAGCGTGACAAGAAGATACAAAGCACCACTTTTTCTCCCTCTCCGACTTGCTCCCTCTGTCAGTCTAGTTCTGGTAAAACTACACTATCTTCAGAACAGCAGCACAGCAGGGTTGTCTGTGTGTGTGCCTGCACTGAGTTTCTTTTCATTATTCCAATATTGTCATTGTGTTGTGGTGGCAGTTAATATTTCAACCCCCCAAATACAAACACAGGGCCAAGATTCTTGAGTCATACAGTGATATTCAAACATGTTTCAGTGCTGTGATATGACCAATAATGGCACCACATAAAATGTCACACAAGCTATGTTGACATGCGTGTGATGTTAGTCTGTGTGTGTGCGTGTGTCTGCATGCCATTATGTGCACTAAACTCACCAGTCGTTTGATGATCCTAAGTGCTGTGCGTTGGCTTCGGGGGATCTCGGTGTGCATGTGTGTGCGCAGCACATGTGAAAAGCTTTGCAAACAGGTAGGTGACAGACAGTCATAACCTTCTCCTCCATACAGCTGGACCAGTAGGGACAGACACCGAATAGACTCCTCCCAAACCTCCTGGTTTTCAGTGGACAGCTACAAGCATAGAAAATCAGTTAATAAATGGAGCAATAAAATAACTCCATGCACCATAGTTCTATTTGTTACTGTGGTTACTATGGGCCATCCTTCTTCTACTAAAGTAGGTGTAATTACAGTACATATCATGAATAAAATATTGAAATAGAAATGTGAAATTAATTCAGACAATTAAGTCACATTTTCACACTCACAGATTAGCATATTATTAGCACAGTCAAGAGATATTTATTAAAATGAATAATTAAAGCAACTATGTGAAAATTATACACATTTTCCATTAGTTGTAACAGTACTGTGCAGGTTTTGTAATTATAAGTGATAGAAAATTCCATACAAACACTGTCAAGATCAATATATTTGGCCATATCAAGTAAATTTCAAAAAATGTTTCACAGAAGCATCCAGAATCAATGTTCACTTCAAACGGTGTGTATCTGGGTTAGATTACTACCAGTAACTGACCCCTTACTAAATAAATTAATTTAATGGTAATGGTAAATCATGTGGTAAATCATAATACTTGACTTGCAAGGCGACTACTCGTCAGAATGTGTTTTTTTAACACAAGCAAATTTTAACAATTTTAATTAGATTCAGGGATCATATTAATGCTGCTGCTCTTTCTATTTCACTAATCTCCCATGGGGAAAAGGGGCTGCACGGAGGCTGGGGGTGTGTCAGCTGCCCCCTTAACCCTCTCATACACAACCACACACACAGACGCCCACCCAACACTCAGTGTGTCAAGTATAAGTAAAAACCTCTATTGTGTCCCTTGAGACCGCTTCTTCTCTTCCTCCCACTTTCCTACTCCCCCTCCTTTACTTCCTTAACTTCCCAGGATGCCTCACAGGACCCTCTCTATATATCTTTTGCATGGATTCTACATCTTTCTTCCATCTTCTACCCTTGCCTGTGAATCTGATTTCATCTTCACACCTCTATTTCACTTTGTTTTGCTCACAGAATCCTCTACCTTCTCCCCAACTCCCGACCTCCGTTTTGTTTTGAAATACTTACAAATCATTGTTTAGCATAAAGATTGTTTAGAAGGCATAATTCATCAAGCAATTACATTTAATTGTAACTCAAATATTAAAGTACTTCAATCATAATCTGAGATTATTAATGCAGATATAGCAGGGAGTTATTTTTGCGTCACATTATTCTTTAATATCAGATTTTAAGTGATTATTTAATCCTCAATAGTGTGTATAGTGCCAGAAGGTGTGGATGTATGAATGGCTACTGGGATACCATTTCCACATTTCTCTTAGCAGAAAGGCCAAGGTTGTACTCACTCTTATCTTTCTTTTTTTTCAGACTACATCACATTCTGTGCTGGCACTTGAAGATAGAGCCTTTTCTACAGATTTCCTGGATTAATATTTGTAGTAGCTGTAGTGTAAATGCTTCCATAAACTACAACACTCATCTGTATTGAGCAGCAGGCAATGTGCAAGGAGCAAACTGCTTTTATTTAACATCCCTACAATAATTTCAAATATAGCATAACCAGTAAATAAGAATACTATATGACTTGTAACTTGGCTACTTTAACCAAATCGGTTGGAGGAATTAGAACGAGGACACAGAGGCTGAATAAAAGTGGATTACAAGAATTTTACTTGTAGCTTTGAAAATAGTGACTAACTTTAATACTATAATACTATACCAGCATACACACTTTTTGGAAGACAGATAATTAGGGAATAACTTTAAAATGAGCTTGATCAGTAGTGTTGCTGTTTACAGTGGAGTCAAATGTGGGAGTAGGTTTAAGAAGTAGTATGGGAGGAAGCAGTAGATCTAGTTACAGCAACAGTGGCATATGGTTTTACTGGCCTTAATAGATTCATCCGGAAAATTTGTCTAATTAGTGTCACTCTCTTATGAACTCACTGTTTCACTTTTAGATGTAAAAGTTATTTTAGATATCATGCAATTTACCTACAAATCAACAAAGAAGTGGAAATCAAACAATTTCAAGTAATGAAGCTTATTATAAGTAGTTCAAACTAATTTGTAGGGCAGCTGTGAAATGATAATCTCTAAAAAACAGGTGTACTGTGGCCAAGGGACTGTAATTGTCATTATCAACCGGTGAAAAGGGCTGCATAAGGTGTTACTTTCAATCCAAGGGGTTGATTTGAACTAAAAAAATGTTGTCAGTACTTCACTCAACCAGCTATCATGGGTATAAATAATATCCAGAGATCTATTCCTGACACAACATATTAAAACAAACACATAACCAGACAAACCAGGCATGTTATCGCATTTCTATTTCTCTCTCTAACTCACTCACTCATTCACTCAAACATCCATGCAGAAGCAAACAGAAAAATATGTATGCATGCATGGAAGGCGCACACACACACACACACACACACACACACACACACACAGTGTTGGTCTCACCATGTGAATGAGGTGTGTGCTGAGTTGGCTCAGGGGTCTGTTTTCTAAGAGCAGTTTCTCTACTGCCTCCATCTCCACTGCTGGACAAGATAGCCTCTGGCTCTATGTGCGCACACGCGCACGCACGCACACACACACACACACACACACACACACACACACACACACACACACACACACACACACACGTTAAATCATTTATAGAGATTTGACAGTCAATAATGATGGATCCAGAGACCTGCCAAGACAGATTCTGACAGACTGAGACAGACAGAGAAAGACACACTGATAGATAGACTAAGAGAACGAGAGAGAGAAAAAGAGGAAATAGTTGTTCTGCATGTTCAGTTATTTAACCCTTTTTTAAACACAAGATGTGTTCAAGACAACACAGATTGAACACTTTTCTTTATTTGTCACATCAAGTTATGTTTGCATCTCATTAAGACATCAGTCTTCTCACATCCTCTTTTTTCTGCCCTCCTCATTACCACCTCTGTCCCTGACTTTGGCCTATTTTAGTTCAGTTCATGCCCACAGTGGAACTTCAGGCCAATTAGTCCTGGAATAATGTGATTAATACTGGCACATATTTTCTCTCTCACTCCCCCTAAATCACTTCTTCTCTGTTATGCTCTCTTTCTCCCCTTCTCTCTTTCTTCTGTAGTATATATAATCTCTGACTCTGTCTCTCTTGACCAACAGAATAATAGTTTGGGAAGAGTGGTCTAGTCACGTCCTCTCTCTCCTTATCAGACCTTATTACCCAAATGAATTTGTTTTTGGCAGAAGTTTTCTTTTTAATGAGCTTTGCATTTCTGGCAGAATTGATTTCCTCTGCACATTCTGTTTGCTTTTTTTCCCCATCTCTGTCTCTTCCCTTCGATCATCCATTCTTTCCTCTCCATCTTCTGTCCATCGTCTTCCACCCAGTCTTTTTACCCTGCCTCCGCTTTAGTTCCCCCACCCCCTGTCCAGGCATTAATATGTATGCGTTGGGCAGGGGTGCACACTATGGGGAGACAGGGGCTGGTGTGTGTGTGTGTGTGTGTGTGTGTGTGTGTGTGTGTGTGCGCGGAGGCAAGCTGAGGACAAAGCCAGTGGTGATAATGAGGCCGCAGGGACATAGCCAGACAGGCCCTCTGTGTATGCCTGTGAGTACTGTGTGTCCCAGGGATTCGGGACCTCATCCGCTTTCTCCTGAGTCCACAACTTCAATATTGCAGTTGCTTAAACCTGCTAGCTTCCACTGCAAACATCAATGGACACACACACACACACACACACACACACACACACACACACACACACACACACACACACACACACACACACACACACACACACACAGGTCCATGATGCAAGGGCAACATTTTGAGGGAATTGACTTTGTGATTCTGTTGGTTAGTCCGAGCTTAACAGATATGAAATTGGTAAATAGTGGGGAATCAATGTGGGGAAAAACACCAGCCTATAAGGACCAATGTAACATGATACAGCACAACAACACACAACACACAAGCCAAGAATCGTTTAAAAAATTAAATATAAAAGAAGCCATTCTGGTTCTTTAAGGATTTCTTTGCAAGGACTGTAGTAACGCAGTGATTTTTTAGAAATATAAAATATGAAGGAAATATATAATATAAAGGATATTGGTTTGTAATCAATATGTAATTCTTGTAAAAGCAAGAATAACCAAATATATAATTTGCTCCAAGGTATTTAATAAAGCAGACAAAGCTGAGACAGTAGTCCGAATCAACGGCCGTACATTTCCAGGATAATTGCCTCACATCCGGGGCCACTGGATGTTATGGAGGATGTTCCTCGCCTTCTGCTCATTGTGTGTGGGGGTGTTCTTAAACAAACTTCAAGATACCAAGCTACACGCTGAAAATAACAAGTTTCGAAGAAAATTTGGATTGCGCAACAAGACTAGCCTGCTTGGTTCTTTTGAGGAATGATTGTAAAGATTAACAAAGAATATGTTTATGGCATTTACTCTCTAACTGGGATATTTTGGGAATGATTGGCGGGGATTTGCTATGGACAAATAACACACGGTGATACACTGGTAGGAGCAAACTACGTTTAACCATGTATCCAGCTTATTGAAATAGCTTACATTACTATAACTTAATTTAATATTTAGTATGTGGCGTTTTATTTTGCAGGTTGCAAATGTTCCACCAAGACAAGTTCCTTCCCAAGACTATTTTGCAGAGCCACCGTCTCTGTCTGGAGCTTAGCACCAACCAAGACTATTGTGATTGGTTTAAAGTAATGAAACCAACGCAGTGTTGAAGATGCTAAAACATCTTATCTCGTTGCATTGGTGTAAATCTTTGGTCTGAACTTATGCTTTAGGCCTCTGTAAACATTAAACTGTGAGATTGGTGGTGGAATCAGGCTCCTTTGATTGAAAAACATTGAATATTCAGGCCACCGCTAGAAATAATTGTATTATACTGTATTGTATTGTACTGTTTTTTTTTTCTATGTTTTTGTACAGATTATATTGCATTATGTTTAGATAGGCCAGGATTTCAGTTTTCCAGCCTTCATCTTGTGCCTTTCTTTACCTCATATTTCTGATTCTCACTCCACTTGTGGACATTTCAGTCATTGACAGATTGACATGCAAACTGTATGTGGCAGTTTTATCCTGTTATGTTTGTTTGTCTATTTGTTTGTTTATGTTTTTTTGTGTGATGTAAAAAAGGAAAAAAATCATAAAGAAAGTCTATTAAAAAAATATGTATTAAAGTAAATATTTTTAGTGTACGTTCTGATCTGTGGTGACCGAGAGAGGTCAGTGAGTTTCTTATTCCCATTTTCTGTGTTTGAGTGATCATACCTGCAGTGCTGAGCGGACAACAACAGATATTTGTTTTAGGATGTTGTGAAGCAGTTCCAGAAGGGCTTGTAACACAAGATGGCTGATCTTCCTCCCAGCATGCCCCTCTCCATCCAGGTGGACTAGTGCAGCCTCTGAGAGGGTGCTTACCACCACCTCTATTAGGCCTGTGCAGTAGAGGAAAAGTCATTGGATACAGTGACTTGTTGGTATCACAACTTACAATTTTAAACATACACGTAGATACATTAAACATCGCACAGGTAACATCATCAGCAGACCCCAAGCACATGGTCAGGTAGACAAAATACACATTCTGTCCCTCCACTGTCATCATATCAAATTTACTAAAATATCAGTTTGCTCACAAACTCATTAATTGTGTGAATGCTGATTCAGCAGCATTCACTGGTTATCTGGTTCAACTTTCTAATTTCTGCATAGGTTCAGCTACAAAAAACATTCAAATATCAAAATGTTCAGCTCTTTAAGCACATGATGAGACTTCTTCAACATTTCTTCTGCTATTTATACTTTTTCAAATATTAAGTTAAAAAAAATTACAATTAAAGTCAATGAGAGCAGGCTTCAAATCCTTTTCTACTTCAAAATCTATCTCCTCTACAGTGGGGCTCAAAAGTTTGGGCACCCCAGAGATTGAAAAGGCCATGGCAAAACCTTCAGTTTACGCCTCTTGATGTAATCCACTGTGGATTTTGAGGTGTGTTTAGGATCATTATCCATTTGTATAAGCCATCCTCTCTTTACCTTCAGCTATTAGGCTATATCTCAGCAGTTTGATATTGTTTACAGTTTCTGTGAAATCACTGTGTAAGCTTATTGTTCATTTTAGGATTTTTCTGCATTGATAATGGGTGTGTATTGCGTGACTTACAGTGGGTGATGTCATTGCTAGAGCACAGAGCCTTAAAAAACTATCTTTAAGGCTAACTGGATGAAGTTTTAAAGGATTTTTGGACACAGTGACTTGTTGGTATCACAACTTACAATTTTAAACATACACGTAGATATATTAAACATCGCACAGGTAACATCATCAACAGACCCTAAGCACATGGTCATGTAGACAAAATACACATTCTGTCCCTCCACTGTCATCATATCAAATTTACTAAAATATTAGTTTGCTTACAAACTCATTAATTGTGTGAATGCTGATGCAGCAGCATTCACTGGTTCAACTGGTTATCTGGTTCAACTTTCTAATTTCTGCATAGGTTCAGCTACAAAAAACATTCAAATATCAAAATGTTCAGCTCTTTAAGCACATGATGAGACTTCTTCAACATTTGTTCTGCTATTTATACTTTTTCAAATATTAAGTAGTTGTAATAAAAATTACAATTAAAGTCAATGAGAGCAGGCTTCAAATCCTTTTCTACTACTGTGTTTAGGATCATTATCCATTGGTAGAAGCCATCCTCTCTTTACCTTCAGCTTTTTCACAGATGGCATCAAGTTGGCGTCCAAAATTTGCTGAAATTTTATTGAATCCATTTTTTCTTTTAGTTGTGAAATGTTCCCCGTGTCACTGGCTGCAATACAACCCCAAAGCATGATTGATCCCCCCCATGCTTAAGAGTTGGACAGAGGTTCTTTTCATTAAATTCTGTGCCCTTTCTTCTCCAAACGGACCTTTGCTCATTTGGGCAAAAAAGTTCTGGTCAACAGAACGTGTTTCCACAATGCATCAGGCTTGTCTATATGTTCATTTGCAAACTTCAAACGCTGATTTTTGTGGTGAGGACATAGAAGAGGTTTTCTTCTGATGACTCTTTCATGAAGACTAATGAAATGGTGTACCACAACTCCAGTGTCTGCCAGGTCTTTCTGCTTTTCTCACAATCCTGCGAGCTGTTCTGATATTTTTCTTGGTCTTCCAGATCTTGCTTTAACTTCCACTGTTCCTGATGACGGCCATTTCTTAATTACATTCCGAACAGAGGATATTGGCATCTGAAAACCCTTTGCTATCTTCTTATAGCCTTCTCCTGCTTTGTGAGCGTCAACTATTTTCAGTTTCAGTTTTCTAGACAACTGCTTAGAAGAACCCATGGTGATGACTGTTGGGGCAAGGTCAGATGAGTCTGGGAATTTAAAATCTTAAGACTGGCATCACCTGGTCTTTCTAGACAATGATTGAGAACAATCCATGACACTGTCAGGTCTCAGCTTTCAAAGGGGGCCGTGCATGCTATAAACTCTGCAGGGTGCCCAAACTTTTACAGACACCATTTTTTAGTTTTCTGTTATTTTGAAAGTGTAAATGACGGAAATAAAATCTAACTTTTTGTGACATAGTATACAAATGTCTAATCTGTCATTTGATGCCTTTTGGAGATTTTTCTATCTTTTCTTGGCTTCTTTATGCACATTAATACAAATTTTTACCTGGGGTGCCCAAACTTTCGAGACCTACTGTATACTTTCACACAGACGCAACTCAAACTTTAAACCATTCAGGATAGATTCAGCTATTAGGCTATATCTCAGCAGTTTGATATTGTTTACAGTTTTTGTGAAATCACTGTGTAAGCTTATTGTTCATTTTAGGATTTTTCTGCATTGATAATGTAAGTATTGCGTGACTTACAGTGGGTGATGTCATTGCTAGAGCACAGAGCCTTAAAAAACTATCTTTAAGGCTAACATTATACTTAATTTACGCACATATTATTGTGCACAGGTGTGTTGTAATGACCTTAAAAGAAACTTAGTCACTCGATATCTGTATCAGAGCGTATCACACAGCGTGGTACAAACATTGTCTGACACAAAGCAGGAATGTTGCTGAACGAATAGCAGATTTATTTCACAACAAAACTGAAACCGCACGTTCCAGTTGGCCTGCCCCTTATACTGCTTTCACACCGATGACCAGGGTTTCACCAGGGCTGTCTGATCAGGGTCAACATGGGTATATCCCTGGTATTACAATTCAAAGATAACCTGGGTCAACCTGGGAGCACTGCATGACAATAACCTTAAGTCGTAGAAATGGGCTAGGCTTTACACGTCAGCTAACATCACAAACTCCTGTCCAGCTGTATACCAGCAGAACTGCTTTGTAGCTACTTGAAATTGTCATTGTACAGGAGAGAGAGAGCGAGAGAGAAAGTGAGAGAGAGAGAAAGAAATAAAGCTGATCTGATTCCTCCTCCTCTGCAAATTTATTGCAGCAGCTGGACAAGGAAGTAAGTTACTCTAGTATCGATTTTTTACCATTTTAAAACAAGGGGAGAACATTACTCTTTGTTTGATTTAATTTAAAGATGGATCTTTTGCTGTTGTCTTCACGACTATTCTAAAATATAAACTGCTTTAAAATAGACAGAGAGAAAAAAAGAGAGAGATTTGCACTTCGCAGCAGCCGCACTGACATTTACCACTGTGGTGCCGCGATGTGTGCCGAATGGATGTTGCTCGCTTGCCACTGCTGTGTCACTGTTGTAACACCTACAGCTTTCATACAATATGGCTATTATTCAACTTTTAACAATATCATATATTAGAACGATTTTCACTTTTCCACATTTCTTACTTCACCTTACACATTTTAACCAGCAATCCAGTTTAGTTTTTCAAAAAAACTTCATTCATACTTATTAAAACCATTCCCACTTGTCCTACTATTGTCAATACTTAAACTTCTTCTTACAGATTTAAACTATTAATCCAGTTTAGCATTAGCAATTTAGCTATTCAGCATTCACATGCATTTTCTGCAAGAAATGCATTTTCTAGTTCATGCTCAAATCATAGACAGTAACCACCTACCTTCTACATTCCAAATAACCAACACACCTCTGTCTCTCTTCTACATGTCGAAGAATAATAACATACCTGAGCCTGACCTGAGAAAATGTCTGGTTCGACTTCATAGTGAATCAATAGCTCCTGTACAACGTGAGGGACACTGTCCCTCTTAAATTGATTATTATGTAAATGGAACTGAAAGCTGTGCAGGTTGAATTCTGTGAAACTCTGATAGTAGCAACACACCCAATTCCACAGAATGGAACATAAACAGCAGCAACAAAAGACAAATCAATTCACATGCCATCTAAAAATACATTTTTTTTCTTCTCTTTGTATCTCTGTGCCCTCCCTCACTCTACCCCTCGCATGAAAACTGTCCAATGTAGAACAGGTTGTAAAGCTACTAACCGTTACTAAGCCATGAATAAGTAGCACTTACTAAAGAGCAAAGCCATGTTCCTTTACTCATTAAATATAACATGACATAGAAGATACTTTGCATCTTGCAGCTTGATCTGTATTGTAAGCCAATGAAGGCTTCTGTCTTTGAGGTGTTCTCACCACACATCTCGGTATAGTCTGGACAGATTCTGCCCTGACTAGGTTGTCATGACACATGCCTTCAAATACAAGAACACTGTGCCAATACTTTGGCTATCAATAACTCCAAGGTTGTACTTCATTTTCATTTCTGTGGAAAAAGGTAACAGATAAATAACTGTCTTCACTGGGGAAAACACACCCAGTGTTATTTTCTATTCCAATAGATCTTTATTTAGAATGTAGATGGTGTGTGTGTTTATTTTTGTGAGTGAAAGTGCAACACTGCAGACACTAGAAAGCTATCAAGCTAGCCTGCTGTCAGTGAGATGTACTGTTACTTTGTCAAGCTGCCTCATAATTAAGTAAACAGACTGCACTACTTTGGACTGTTCAGTCAAACACAGACCTCTATTGTTGTTAATGTGATCCGACAATGCAGTCCTGTTTAGAGAAAAACTCTGTTCTAGATAGCTGCTCATGTATATGTTAATATTATTGTGTTATCTGTTGAGAATAGCTGCACTCACTAAAAACAGCTATCTTTACCAAATAACGGGAACATTCTATCAATTAAATTCTCTAAATGTTCCTGATAATTTAGCCACCAATCAATCAGGCATTATAGCTACACAATTAATAAAAACATGTATTACTCTTTGATTATGTACCTAAAGACTTAAGACGTATGCTTATGCTGGCAGTATCCATAGATAGCACAAAGTGTGCTTATAACTGGTGTTCATATGGAATATAAGGATATAAAATTCCCTTTGGAGGAGTCTTAATATTGTAACTGAGAAAGTCAATGTTAGAATAATCTGCCACAGTCATATTTAGACAAAACAGCAGTAAATAGCCAATATTTATGTTTTTATGCTTCCACTCCACCTTGACTTGGTAGACAGGACACATGTATTTAAAAAATGTTACACAGCACAGTAAAATCCTTAAAAAAGGTCACACAACGTATTGATTTAAAATAAGCTACAAAGAGTAGACAAGGCAAAGTTGTCTTGGAAAGGGAAGACTACAATAGTTCCGAGAAAGTAGTGAAAGGCTGGAAATCAGAAGGCGATTTAAAGCATATACAACATTATTTTGAAATGTTAGTCACATACTGGTAGCACTCTGTGGCTGTCGACATTAAAAATGTTTCGATTTTGTTCCATCCAAACAGAACACGCCTGATTACATACCAAAGACACAAATCACTAAGCATGTACATTTATATTTTTAGGGGAAATAATTGCTACATATTTGGCGAGCTACTGTAAACACACTAGAAATATGTGAGATTACAGTGATACAAATAAAATTAAGAAATTGACATTGCTCAAAATTTAAACAACCAAGAAGCATGTCTGTTAACACAATGCCACTCATCTAACTGAATTTTAAACAGCAATGGTAAACAAAATAGTAATTAAAGCTTAACTAAATGAACAAAGAACTGACTAACAAGAAGAGAAATTTAGATTCACATCAAAACTACAAAAGGAATGTGACTATGGCAACAATGCTTGCAAAGCAGAGTCTATATTGCATTGTGGATTGATGGTTTTTACTTCCATTTATTTTTTTAAACTGCTTGCAGGCTGTACAACCCTGGATTTCCACCAACTGCGGAACGGCTGTGGATACCCACCAGGTCCGGATTTGTTGCGGAACGACTGCGGCCATGACTGACAGCAGAAGTCACAAGGACATATGATCCCGCGATATAACAGGATGTAGTTTCTTAAACAGAACCACAAAACATCTGACCTGTTGACTTCAGGCCCATTATGACATTTTTAAAGGTGTAGTGCAGGGAAACATGATCCGCTGTGAGCACAATGTATTTTATTTTGAAAATGAACAGGATGTTTTATTTTGTTTCTCTCTTCTCTCTTTGTTTCTCTCTCTTTTTGCCGGATGGCTCTCCACCATCTGGCAAAAATAGAAGCTCTGTGTATCTGCTCCAGAGTGCTGTGGATCGCCGGAGCTGGGACAGAGTCGGAACGCAGCCGTACCGCAGTCAGTGAAAATACACACATTGACTTTAATGGAAACCTAATGACGCCGCTGCTGTTCCGGAGCAGATCCGCATCTGTTCCATAGTTGGTGGAAATCAGGGGTAATGCCTTCATTTTCAGCTGACTGAATGCCTAGTCGTCTGAAAGCCATAGGACAGTTAAACATTTTTCAACGGCAGTCTCCAATTTAAAATGCATGCTTGACCTTCTGTGGATAGCCTTGATCAACTCATGCACAACAAGCACCAAGCTGCTGCAGAAAAGTCCTGCAAACTTTAAAGGAAAGGTTTCACTGGTTGCCATTTACAGCCGATTCTACACGGCTTCCTAAATTAAGCTGTGCAAATCATCAGGATTTTAGGAAACAGAGACATCCGGGCATAAAACGTTCACAAAGTTCCATAAAAAAGTAATGTGAGCAGCTAATGTAATGACCCTTTTAGAATTAAACAAAAACAGCAAGTGCGGTTGGATATGCGCTTATTGTGCAAAGTGATTAGATTAGATCAGATTAGATTATACTTTATTTATCCCACAACGGGGAAATTTTCTTATTACAGCAGCAGCACTTTCTTCAATAACAGCAAAAAACAAAAACACACAAACAAGTAAACACACAAGGAATACAGGCAAACAATAGACAATAATTATATGGTAGACTGAAAGTAAGCAAAATGGCGTCAAATAAAGGTATTTTAAAGTGCGGCCATGATACAAGAAACAATATTGCGGTGTAAGTGACGTTAAAATTAAATTGAATGTGTAATTAGAGTAATAAAGCAAGAGTCGGTAGCACAATATAAATTATATTAACCTGTGACCATAAATATTGAAAAGTAAGTACTTGTAATAAAATAATATAAATACCGATAATAAAGATAAACAGAAAGTGTGTGGTGTAGATGGGAGAGAAAAAAAAGGAACAGAAACTACAACAGAGGACAGTCCAGCTTTGTGTGGCTCCTTTCAAGCATTCAGTCAGTTATAGATCAGAAATTGCTCTATGAAAGGTTGTATACACACACACACACACACACACACACACACACTCACATGCACGCGCACACACACATACACACCCACACTCACACTCACACTCACACCCACCCACATGCTTTTACTAGGAATACTGTATCTTTTGCAGGTGCAAATAATGTAATGATGAGTATTGCTGTGACTGACAGGTATAGACTTGTATGCATAACTAAGTGTAATCAGAGAGATAGCAACTTCATTCAGTTTATACTAACAAGTAAAAAATTTTACATGGTCATTGTAAGGCTGGATGAATAATTTATGAGTGAAAACCATTGTGCTCGGTCCTATTTTGAAGTTTGGACTTAAAAATAGACATTCTACAATACTTTGCATTATCATCTATTTATAAACCCCTATAAAATGAGTTATATTGGGAATAAACAGGATGGATGGCTTAGAGCATTAATGTCTAAGCAAAATAGGAACATTTTGTGGGGACAGAAAAACCTACATACCAAAAAATTATTATTATATTATTATTGAGTTAATGAATAATGTTTTAGCTAATTTGAGTTCAATGTAGGTGTGCACAAAGTTTTAATAATGTGACTTTTCTTATTTAGGTATGTGTGATCTGGGTTAGTCTTCTTCAAGGATAGATTAAAGCATAGTACGGTCCAATCAAGTGTGTGCTTACTGAATACCTAAATGGACAGAATTTCATTCTTATTACTGATGTGATCCTTAAGGACTGGTAGGACCTGGGCCTGATACAGCCGGTGACTGATTTTGTGTAAAAGCCCTTTTTTGATTTCCATCATCAAATTAAAGGAAAACATTTTATTCATAATATGTTGTCTGTATGCACCCATGCTTTGGGTCCCAACCAATAGCCAACAGAAGTAGTCACTTCCATCATATTTTGTAGTGCATTCAGTATTAAGTATTCATGCACTGGTCAAGAAAACGACCTGATTGACTCTATAGAAGCAAACACTGTCAAACAATTTTTTGCTTATTTGTTTAAATAAAAAATTTGATTGCAAAAAAATAAAGTATATATACCAAAAACAGAACTCACAACAAAACAGGTTTCTTGTCAACGCCTTCAAAATGTTCCATATGACTGTTCTTAAGATAACTTGTGAGCAGCCTAATACCAGTAAGGCTAAGGCCTAGAATTTATGCAACATAAATTAGTTAAAGTTGGGAAAGATTGTGGTCAGGTTTAAGGTTAGGGAAATATCAACACATTGCCATTTAAATATGTAAATATAACACACGTTATGATAGCTTATTCACAGTAGGATATTGTTGTCAAACAAAATTCCTTAATATTGCAAACCTTTATAATAATTGCCACTGGTATCCAGGGATTACAATGCAAAGTGCACAGGTATCAATGGGTTTCAAGGCAATGTCTGCAAAGCATAAACTCTAGAAACACTATGAAACATCTCACATATACTGTCAAAAGTGTCTTATTGTTTGGTATAATGTAAAAGTGTCAATCCAATGACCTCTTGGATGCTAATATGAAAACATTACTAGAGAACAGATCTTTGTGGTATAAATTATGCCAGGGGGCATAATTGATTGGACACATATGGACATGGTGTGGAAGAACCATTATAGATTTCTTTTATACACTGTTTGGGGAAATAACCTGAAACCAATTTAAATGGCAATTTATAGATGCTCCACAGACACTAGATAACACCAACGGAGAGGCAATTACCTAAAACATTCCTCTGAGTTTCTCACAGAAGGTTAAGAGAAATAACAAGGATTGGTGGTCTATCAAACCCAGACAGGAACCTCAAAGACCCTCAAGGATTCTACAGACACATGGAGCCCCTAAAGACTTATTTCATTAACTAAAAGGACAAGGCTTTAATCAACTGACACCTTGTCAGCTAAGGGATTGTTCAGGAACACTTCTGAACTGATTGTTTGCTGCATTACATGCTCTCGATGTGTCCATTTCCTTATCAAATCATGCAGTTTGCTTGTCAATGTGCCTACAAATTCACTCTCAGCAGAGAAGCTTTAGGCTTCATTTCCTTGTATAATCAGATTACAGCCTATACTTTCTAAATTGGTCTGCTACATGTTCACAATTTAAATCGGACCAATCCACGATCACGATCCACGTTTGTTCAGAAAGCATCTCCCACATCAAGTTATTCTTCCCCTCCCGCCTCTCTCTATCTCTCCCTTTATCAAACTGTCACTCACTTCAACCTCAAATTTTCACCTCTATCATAAATGCACCACATTCTGTGTGTATTTCATTCTTCCTCTCTGTCACCTCTCTGCTACCCCTTTTACCTCCCATTTTGCTTTCCTGGTTCTGTCATCGTTACCCTCTCTCATGCTTTTTTGCCATCTTTTTTTTCAGTTTTTCCGTTCTCCTTCCCCATCTCTGGCTTTCTCTCTCTTTGCTCCCTCTGTCTTCATTCCCCAGGGGGTATTATCTCAGTCGGAGGCAAATCTACCCAATTATAAACCTCATCTCCTCTCTCTCTCTTAGACACACTCACACACATATACACTCCTGCATCCAGCCCTACTCTATCTCACTCATACACAGAAGCATAAGCACACACCAGCACAAAAAAAAACATCTCCCTATTTTGTTTTTCTTCACTGTCTACTTCACTTCTTCCCAACACACACACACACACACACACACACACACACACACGCACGCACGCACGCACGTGCTTACATGCTTACACACCACCCTTACCCTCCTCTTTCTGTCACACCTTAAAAAGCCAATTAAACACGCTTCCTCTCTTCTCTCCTCCTCTCCCTCTTCCTTTTTTCTTTCCATTGCCACACTGATCTGGAGTGAACCACAACTATAAGAAGGAGAAAGAGGAGAGGATGAGATAGAAGAGGAACCCAAAATAGACGATAGGGGAGAAGGGAAAAATTGGAACAGAGGAAAGAAAGGAGAGTTGGTAGATTTGAAAAATGGTTGGTAGGAGAAGAGGGACAAGAGGAGGAGAGCAAGTTAATACATATAGGAGAGTAGAATAGAATATAGGAGGAGAGGAAACGAGAGGACAGAGATTTGCCCGGCCAGTATTAGTGCTGGGTTGACAGTTTCTTGTTGAGTGGGGGAGCTGATTGGACGATAATGATGTTGACTGGTAAACTGCTGCACTGCTGACCCAATGGAAATAGAAGGAAAGGAAGGGTTGATAGTGGTATTGATGGTTTTGGGGAGGCAGGAGGTGCAGAGGAAAAGATTTATAGACAGAATGTGACATCAAATGATGAGTAAAAGAGAGTGAGACAAAAAGAAAGAGAAATGAACACAGTCCTAAATAGCGTTATGTGTTATATATTCAGTGTAATTACAGCAATGAACTGTGGTTCCTGAAAAATTTACATATGCACGTACACAGACAGACAAACAGACAGACAGACAGACACACACACAGGCAGAAGTATTTGTAAATGTTTTCTTGCAAGCAGTTTTAATTTACTGCACTAATTCTCTATTGCTAGATTTAGGCTGCATCCGTACATGCCTAAGCTTTGTGACTTACTATTCCCTCTTCTAATTAAAGTCATAATCCCAAACTAGCTCTTGGGCGATAAAATTGGCCTAAAATTACCTAACGTCTGAAATATGTCCTCACTCTAGAAGGACACCCAACATAAATTTGACTCAACCCCCTCTGGAATCAATTGCATTTGACTGGAAATTCTAATATTATTGAGTTTCACCATGCTGAAGGATAAAAAAAAAATTTGCCTTTGTCACACGCATGCATGCAGACACACAACGCCAAGGTTGTTGACCAGAAAAAGCATTATGCTGCAGTAGAACAGCAGGCTGGGGAAACAAGATGTCAACAAGTAACATGACAATAACTAATGCTAGCAAAGTAGATACATGATATCTGTGCAGTCGGGTCAATGACAAACAGGCCTCTAGAACTCACTCACTAATAATAGTACTAGTGTAAGAGACAGTACGAAAAAAGAAAAGCATGTTTTTAAAAGCAGTACCTTGTTGGTATAGTGGCTCCAGGTCCAAGATTGTGTCTGCACTAAGATTACACAGCAAGGCGATAACATTTTGGACCATCCCACTGGTAACATTAGTACTGTTGGCCTACAAAAAGAAAGAGGAAGAGATAGATTAACTAGGTTACAGGTCAGTTAACAACATATTGTATTCCATAATTAGTCCACATGTAAATGATAGTAAGGTAGTGAATTTCCACACTTCGTGAGCACTGTTTATTGTTGAAGCGACATTTTGGTTCCAAATTACTGTGTGTGTGTGTGTGTGTGTGTGTGTGTGTGTGTGTGTGTGTGTGTGTGTGTGTTAGGAGTAACATGTATCAATTTAACCCTTGTGTTGTCTTCCCGTTGAAATTGAAAATCAACACTTTTGTTGATGCTTTTTATTGATGTTTTTAACTTTTTCTTACATTTTTCAACATGTTTTTAATGCTTTTTTTCAATGTTTGTCACTTTTTTGACGTTTTCAACACTACATTACACTAACTTATTAACTTTAGTTTTACAGTTATTTTTATACAGGAACTTATGGTCAATAAATCTTATTTATAGGAAATTATATCTAATGTTTGAGTTAGAAAAGTAGAAATTAGTAATTATTTAGACTAAAATTAAAGGAATGTATGTTGATGGATAATCACAGACTGGAATATGTCAACTTTTACTCAATGCTATTTGGAAACCACTTCTTATTTGTTTTTCAAATGCTATAAAATTGAATACACCCCAAGGACAACATTAGGGTTAAATAGCTCATGTTACTGTATTGTGTGAACAGTTAAAGGAGAATTCCGGTTGATTCCAACACGTAGCTCTGTTGTTTGTAAATGTGGAGTGCTGTCAGTAGAGAGAAAAACTAAAACAATAGGTGCTGTCTACACCGAGTTATCCTCCTGCTAGAGTTAGCCCCCACCAGGCTTCAACGGGGCAAGTTGTAAACGTGTGTTTATCTTCTAAACATGTTCAAAATGTCATTAAAAGTGCTTAACCATGTGCAGCGATTCCCTCCAAGTGAACACAGTGAATCTGACTGCTGTAGATGTGAAATGCATGAAAGTTGGGTTATTTCAGCTCTGTTCAGTTCCTGTGTTGATACTGCAAGGAGTGCTTCGGGACCGTCTACAAACTACAACACAGAAAAGAGATACAAACACATAAAGTAAGTGCTGTAGTACAACTAGCACAAGATAAGTTATAATTTAGGTAAGTTTGGAGACACTATCTTATTTAATCATTAAATTGATAGCCTACATATTTTTGTTTTCTCTCTTTTCTGTGTTGTAGTTTGTAGACGGTCCCTAAGCACTCTAACTGCCGGAACCAAACAGAGCTGAATTAGCAGAACTTTCATGCATTTCTTTAACATCTACAGCAGTCAAATTTACTGTGTTCACTTGGAATCAATCACTTCACATGGGTAGGCACTTTTAATGACATTTTGATTAGAGGCTTAAAACAAGTTTAAAACTTGCTCTGTTAAAGTCTGTTAGGTGCTAACGCTAGCAGGATAACTCGGTGTAGGCAGCACCGATTTTGTTTTTCTCTCTGTTGACAGCACTCGCTACGTGTTGAAATCAACTGGAATTCTCCTTTAACTTCATTTAATATGTTATGTGGCGTTTTCTTTTGCGAGTTGCAAATGTTCCACCACAACAAGTTCCTTCTAGAGACTATTTTGCAGAGCCACTGTCGCTGCGTCTGGAACTTTGCCCAAGACGATTGTGATTGGTTTAAAGAAATCCAGAGCATTTTATCTCCTATCCAAAAATGTATCTTTGGTGTAGCCAGAACTTACTCCAGAGCACTGTAGCAATGCAAGACTACTGATTGGATTAATTTATCATTATTTTGTCATAAAAAATATATGTTTTGTCCTAAAAGATTACTGGTTTACCAGCTTAATAGGTGTCCAGTTTACTGGATGCAGGCGTATGGCATGTCTTCTTGATACAACTGAATATCAGTGAAGCTACTGTATATAAATAAGCAGTTGCCCTTCCCATGTTATATAGACTGCATGTCAATGTTGTCACCTAAAACAAGCTATTTTCAAACGGTCTTTTGTTGTTGTTATTGTACAATTGTGTATGACAGGTGCTTATGACATATTTAGTGTAAGAAGCACAGCAATATTCGCCAGATATTTCACAGAGAAGAATTTATTTTATCCAAGACAAATCATATGTACTGCCTACTGTGAAAATTGTTATTGGGGCACATTGTTGAGCAGAGGATCAAATGAATTATGTCTATCAGAGGATGGTGTAGTTGACCTTTGATAATGAATTGGTTTTGAAGAGACCAAGGAGTAAACAGTAGTCTCCACTTTCCTCATACTTCTATCTCCTAAGCCTCTACCTTCTCCTCCTTTACTTTTTCTGCCCTTACTGTCTTCTTCTTCTTCTTCTTGCAAAACCTTGCCTCCTTCCTCCTGCACAAATTCACTTCTCTTTTTCTCTCCTGCCCTCATTTCACTATTTGATCCTCTCTGAGATACACCAGCTCTGCCTGCGGGGTCTGTGCGCATCAGTGTGATCTGTGTACGAGCCGATAAGCCTGGCTGGTACTCATCATGTGCAGTAGCCTGAGGCTGAAGACAATGACATCAATTGACACCTAGGACAACCTGACTATCAGTAACAACAGATGACGAAGCTAATTTATTTTGATCTTTATGGACTAATGAGCTGTAAAAGGACTATTATGTACATCACTGAAAGCATAAACCTGACAAACAGCAACGGCGAATGAGAAACCATTTAATTTGGTGACTCACTGTCCTGTACCCTAACTCAGTGGTGTATCTACAGAATGTACAGTAAAAATGAGTAAGGATTTGTAAAAGTCTTTGACTGCAACCCACTCTGATCAGGCACAACAACAAACCAGTTAAAGGAACATGGTCTAGTTGGCTTCCTGACGTCCTTTCATGTCTGAAGCAGCACTACTTCATCATCAAGACAAATACAATTAGGTGAGTTTCTCCATGACAAGTGTGATCACCAGTGGCAGGTGTAATCAATCCAGATTACAGTTCTTCAGGCATCATAAATCAATCCAAACGTGAGCAATACAGACGGCACTAATGGATCCCGACATGACTGGTTCAGAGACGGGAGTAAACAATCAGGAGAGGAGTTAATCAGGCTGTTGGATAAGAGTGTTTAACATTCTGCATCAGCTAGTCGGGGCTGGACAGGCAGCCATGCAGAACACTGATTATTTTGTGTGTGTGTGTGTGTGTGTGTGTGTGTGTGTGTGTGTGTGTGTGTGTGTGTGTGTGTGAACCGTAAACTGTTTGCTTCACCGCAACGGTTTGTGAGTTCATTATAATTGTGCATATGCAAAGAAGGTCAGGTAAAATAAATTGTTTAGTGGAAATGTTGTTATGCTTCACTGATAACAGACAAGTAATGTGTGTTTGTGGGTATGCGTTTTTGTGGGATCTTAGTAGTGGAGTCCATAGTCTCACTCTATTAACCCTACCTCCTTCTCAATGGCTGACCTGCCAGTCAATTACACCAGCCCTCTAACAGGTCAACACCACTCAGACTCATTTACATAACCACATTTATAAGGGTTAGGGGAAGTGAGTAAGAGAGGAAGGGAGACAGAATACAAACTGAGCTGTAATAAAATGCAGAAATGCCATAATATACAGATTGTGATAACTGACTTTGATTAGCTGATTGAGACTAATTAACAGAATGACAGATTCATTGATTGAGTGAATGAAAAACTTATATACTGATTGGCTAAATAAAAATTAATTGATTAAATGAGATTGGTCTCTTACCATAGTAAGTTGAAAGATTGTTGGTAGGATCTTACTGTGTTTGATCAACCTGAAAAAGAAAGAAAAAATACACATTGGAGCAGAGGTAGAAATGTTATTAATGCGCACACACAGTGGGCGGTTTCATCTTCATTAAGGTTGGAGTTTTGCTACAATGGCTGCTGTCTGGTACCAGTGATATTGGGGAGAGAAGAGAGACAAAAAGAGGAGACACGATGAAAGCTGAAGAGTGAGAGAGGAGAGGAGAGGGAAGGACAAAGAGGAGATTTAAGGAGAGGATGAGGTAGAAGTAGATTACATTTGAAGAAGAGAAAGGAAGGAGAAGATTAGAGAAGAGAGGAGAAGATTTGGGTAGAGAATAGAGGTAAGACAGAGTGGAACAATTGGATAGGTGTGAAAACAAGTTATGTGTATAAATCCACGTTGAAAAACTGGAAGAAAAGTTCTTAGAGTAGAAGAGAGAGGGGGAACGAGATGGAAGTCTATATTACCAATGACATTCTGTCTACTTACTGATTAAGGTTCTTTGATTTGCAACCAATTACTGTGTGGTTGGAGTGTCAACACATATGAACACATACCATGTGTGTATAAGAAAGCAAGAAAGCATTCAAGCTGTAATGGGAACAAAGCCAGCTGAAGTCAGACTGGTGTTAATATGCTGAAGGTAACAAAGCCCGACCACTGATTTAAAAACCTGTCTTCATTTTAAGTATGATTTATAGCTTGTCTGGCAGGCATCAGGCCACGTATGGAAACCTTTCTGTAGACGCTTTAGCAGCAAAAACATTGCAGATTAAACTTTTCTTAACACCAGCTTAGAACGTAGGTGTATCAACTTGGAGGCTGTCTATATTTGATAGAAGTTAGATGTTCCTGATCAATTTGCATCTGGTTAGTAAAATAGAGTGACAAATTGCCATCAAGTCCTCATAACCTTCAACATTCCCTTTGTACTGCTTTGTTTTTTTGTACTGGTCAAATGCCTACCTTATGTTCTATATGTGTGCTAAGATACATTCAGACTTTTTCTTATTTTATCTAATAAAGTATGCTGCAGTCCTGTCAACTACTTTTTACACCAAAATCAATACCAATTTCATTTTATCTTAACATGTGTTGAGGAGATATTCCCTACACCATTACACCAACTTCTGAGCAAAACAATCTTTCTGTATACTCTGCCAAGTTTGTTACCTTGAATGAGACTTTCTTTTTTTGCCTTATTCTTGAGTTAGGCCATAACTGAATTGCTACCATCAGCACACCTGATCTAACAGTATTCAAATACATTAAAAAGATGCTCTTTTTTAGTTAAATAGTTCCCATCTCCATTATCCATACTGAGAACACTCACTATCTGTAGGACCAGGTTCTCTGTAGAAAATAGAGTTGTGTGCACTGATTCTACATCTGTAGTAGCTATTTTTACCTACCATGATCACTGAATCCAGAAATTAATGATGCACTTCATATTTCTATGTTTTATAAAATATATGTATATATTTTTATTTTTTTGTGTTGTGTGTGTGTGTGTGTGTGTGTGTGTGTGTGTGTGTGTGTGTGTGTGTGTGCGTGCGTGCGTGTGTGTGGATGTGATGGATGGCCTCCCATTAGGGAGGTGACAGGCTGAGAGATGAGAGGACAGGCCAGGCTAGCACAACATGATAAACTGGACCACCTTTAAACGACCAGCCATACATCACAACACCAGACACTGAACAACCAAAAGCACAACAGACCGCCTATAATAGAACAGACACAGATGACACAACCTTTACTGCATTAGTCATCCATTATCAGTATTAGCTTTGCTCTACTAGCTACATAATTCTGCAACACGTGTAGCTCTAAAGCTTAGTCTTGATTTTGAAAGGGCATATTGGCCCTTGTTATTTCAAGTGAAAAGATAACAAACACAAAAGCTAAAGTCAGAAAGTCTTAGCATTTGTAAGTTTTGTCAGTGAAATGTTCTTTTTGAGAGGATGGTCCAATTATACATAAATGACACACCCCAAATTAGTTTATGTATCATCTACAAAATATTTTAAATATATTACATATTTCTTCATGCATTCATTCACACCAAAGAGCAGCCCAGTAAAACTGTTACATGCAATTACAGACTTTTAGCGTGTGAAAACAACCACCTTGGTGTTGTTAACACCTAATGATTCCACTTTTCTCTGGCTTGGTGTCGAGATGATGATGTAATGGCTTTGCAAGATTGAGTCTTGTCAATGCTATTAACTAATTATAAAATAAAAAGCACATAGGCAAGAATTATGATTTGCTTAAGATAGGGATTCCTGTACAATCACCATACAACAGCCAACCCAGTTAATTTAAGAGAAATTACCTGATACTTGGTTGATAACCATGGCATGTGTGAAAGGTCTCGGCCACATCCACACACATTTGGCAGACAGACATACGTATGAGGACATTGAAACATAGTTGGGCACGCACAAGTGTAACCACACACAGTAAGATTCTTTGGCTAAAGGTCATAGTAAATGTTACTGTTTGAAGGTGTGTCTGGGCTGTGATAATGCAGAGAGAAAAAGCAGGCTGCCTTCCCAACGTTAATGTCCCCAATTTACCATCTAATTACCTCTCGGCTGGCTTCATAGCCACACTTATCTAACCAAGACCCAGGCAATTTAATTTCTGATTGCATAACCGCAGTGATGGAGGGAGAGTTGTGGAGAGGGCACAGAGAAAGAGAGAAACATGGACTAATGTTAATAAATTAGAGATGGTGAGAGAAAGAGAACGAGGGAGACAGGGAAAAATGTAAAATATTGTTAATAATGTCAGAGGAAAAGAGTGTGAGAAAAACAGAGATGTAGAGAGAAGAGTGCTGACACCAATTTGAAAAGTTCACGTCACTCTACTTATGTCAAGGAAAGAAGGGGATGAGGAGAGGGGAAGGAAGAGAAGGATGGAGACGAGAGGGGGTAATATTACTGATAAGTATGGGCGTATTCAGCTTTGAGGGTGAACTTTGAACTAGGGGAAGGGGGGTAGGGAAGGAGATGGAGGGAGAGTGGAATATAAGTGATAAGAGGTTTGTTGAGTTAGTTTTGCTGAAGTAGATAAAATAAGTGGATGAAAAGGGGGACAAAAAGTGAGAGAAGGATGCATATTGATTCAAGCTATCTCACCCATTAACACTTCATCCTTTCTACACTCATCTCTCACCCTTTGTTAACATTTTCTCTCCTCCTCAATGTTACCCCCAACTCAATTCATCTCCTTGTCAATCTATTTCCTACTTCCTCCTTCTATCCGTCTTTCCTTCTGCCCCTCCATCCAATTTTTGACTTTCCCTATCTCTCTCTTTCTCTCTCTCACTCTGCCTCCACATTTTCACCCCCACCTTCTGTGTCTGTCAACAGCTGAAAAGATTAGACAGATGACCAGAGAAGCAAGACTTACTGACAGCTACTGTCAGAACACATGTACTGTATATCAAACACACACACATCAGCGCATGCACTGGTGAGCGCATGCATGTACACACGCACAGGTGAGTCACCTCATGGTTAGACGAGGGATCAGCATATTCTCTGTGCAATCAAACCAGAAAGCACATCATTACCTCTTTTTATTTTGGTTATTTTGCTTCCCTAGGACATGTTTTTAGGGGTGCCCTTGTAGCTCACCTGGTTGATACATGCGTTCCATGTACTTTGACTCAGTTCTAACCTCAGCAGCTCGGGTTTGATTCCAACCTAGAATCCTTACGGTCTTCCCCCTCCCTCTACCCCCTTTCCTGTCTACATCTATCCTATCCATTAAAGGCCAAAAATCCCCAAAGATTATCTTTAAAAAACATGTTTTTAAATTTCCAAATAGCAATTTACTTTGACATTATGTGGTAGTGAATTTTACTTGAACGCCAGCAATAATTTTGTCTTAGTGTCGTATTTTTTAAAGAGTGTGCAGTACACTTTTTAACTTAGATCTTCAGAAGTAGCTAGTGTGCAAAGATATATCAGCACAATATGTCAAGTCTTTCCACATCTTAGCTGACACAGCACATTATGCCTGCCACTAATCTGATTACTGATGTAGAAAACACTGGCTTTAAGAAGGGTGGGAAAAGATTATTGCCAATAGTGTGTGTGTGTGTGTGTGTGTGTGTGGAAGGGGGGGGGGAACAACCAGTTAGCAGCCTTGGCATTAAAACATTATACATAGAGCGCCTGAAATGTGCCTGTGTGTATATGTGTGTGTCTGCTAAAACTGCAAAACATAGCGAAGTGGAATAGTGGAGTCAAAAGTATCTCCAGTTAAAAAACATACTGTGCACATACATTTCAGTTAGCATAAGAAGGAATAATGAATGGTAAGAGGTAGATTCACTTCTAGAAGAACAGGCTAACCAGTATCTATAGAGCAGATTTGCTTGTAAGTTTGTGGTGCTGTTTATAGGACTTCTTCAATGGATGTGTAATACACAGTTTTCTGTATACTCAAGTGTATGTTAAAAATACTTGGGATGGTAAGATACAGTAAGGTCACATTTTGGTATTACAATGCGTCAACAGTGTTTTGTTGTCCGTGAGTGATTCAAGCTCGTGACCAATGAAGTGCCTGTGTGTGTGCAGTACCTGCAGAGCTGCATGTTGTGTTCAGTCATCGATACCAGCAGTTTGAGTGCATAGAGTGGGATAGGCTCTGCTGCATGAAGAAGAGACTCATACCTAGACACAAACATGTATGAGTATAAGTATGAGAACATTTGGCTTTCATAGTGTTAATAATTAATGTACTGATTAGTAACAGAGTGTAAACTGGAACAGATCTGGGGAGCAGGGTAGAGAAGAGGGGGAGGGGAGAAGTAGAGATATAATAGAAGGTGAAGAGAAAAAGGAAATGCGGAAAGAGGAGCAGAGGAGAGAATTTGAGATGCAAAAGGGAGAGGAAGAGGAGTAATGTGAAAAGGAGAAATGGGGGTGGAAATAAAGGTAAACAAGAGGTAACACATGAGGCAACCATTAGAGAGGAGAACCATTTTAAAAGGGGAATACAAATAATAATGGTATAAGAGGGGACTGTATAGCTCCACATTGAGGGTATGAAGTGAAAAAAATACACCAAAAATGTCTATTTTGTATTTTGTACTTTTACATAATGTGAACTTCTGCAAACTGCATTTGTCTGTCTCTGCTCTCCCCAGATTGTACGCTGATGCCTACACTCATAAAAACAGATGCTTGTCAGACAAGTACTAGGATGTGACATGAACCCACAGAAGTAGGACAAAAATACTAAAAAAATATATTTTATTTTAAAGAGCTAGATGTATCAATACAATAACTATTTATCGCATAACACTGACTGTCACCTGGTATGAAACCCCCAGAAAATTAGTTAATTGTAATAGAATAATCTGGTATGGTGGGATATCCCTGTTTCTGTTTCAAGAAATCCAGGCCTTACTTCCTATCAAGCTCAGCTCTGACTTTATCACATGCTGTCACTTAGCTACAAAGGTTTACATTATTTCTGACAGCCACTGTACTCCAGCTATTTTAGCTTGAATATTGTGTCTATGTACAGCTAGTCTTTACCAAAGGGCAAGGTTGGACTTCATAGAAGATTATCAAGGGGGGGGTTAAGGTAAATGTTTTAATAGTGAGAAACATAATTGATAACAATACCAATGGCTCAAAACAAGCTTAGGAATTTTTTTTATGATGGTTTAGTTTACACTTATTGCCTTAATTATAATTGTTGTTGTGTTGATGCTAACATTGTTATTTTTCGAACCTATAATTGGATGAAGAAGGAAAGCAGAGACACTGTCAAGCTGATATATAGAAAGAGTCCGACCAACCTTGGAAGCAGAGATTTAGTAAAGAGAGCTAAGATTTGATTACAGGAACTTCCATCATCTCTTCCTTCTGCTGTCCTTTCTCCTTCCTCTTTTCTCTCTTTATTTTCATCTGTCTCCTCATCTTCCTCAGTTCCATCACTCTCTTGGACCAGCAGGACAAGACTGAGTTCAGACAGCACCCTCAGAACAAACACAGACCACTCCACTGAAGCACATACACACAGAGAAAAAGCATATTAATATAGTATTATTATTTACAACACTATATGTGAGCTTGTTTAGGGAGCAGTAGCTTTTGGCTACATCACGGCTGGGAGAATGTTTCTTAGCTTATTTTTGTTTTCAATGGGGCCATTATAGGTTTGTGACATTTCACAAATACATAACATCATTTGACCACAGTTATTACAATTTACATAAATAACCAAAGAAACTGAACTTAATAAATGACATGCCAAACAAGTAACATAAGTAAGACTGTATAATATTACACTACATTAATGTACAAAAACAGAGGTGGACTCACAGGAGGACCCAAGATGATTTTAAAAACAACATAGTGTGCTATCAATGCCACACACGAAACAAGGACGTCATTTTACCCTGAGAAACTGGTGGTTGCATGGTATGCGCCTTATCGTTCCTACTCTTTCCCATTTGCCATTTTCTCTGTTCCCTTTTCTTCCTTCCTCCCTCCTCCCTCACTCTAACATTTGCTTCGATTTCCACATCTCTTCTCTCTCATTCTCTCTTCCCTTTCTCAAAAGTGACCCTCATCTCTCTTACCACTTCTGCTGAAAGCCAGTGTTGTCAGAGGGGGCAGGATGGCATCCACAACCTTCAAGAGACATAAATAGAAAAGAAAAACATTTACACGTCACACTGTATTGGTCCTTGACCAGGATACTTTAATAATACTTTGCAATAAGCTAATTACATACTCTAGTAAAGCCCTGCATCTGGCACAATGAAAATCTGATGTTGTATGATTTCATCTGCAGCTATTGTCCCAGAATGAAACAACTCAGACAGACATTGTGTAGCAGTAGAAAATGAACTTGTAGAACACGTCCCAGCAAAACAACTTTCAATGTGATGAGGTATTTTATATGTAAAGGTTCATATTTAATCTCACTGTTGAACATAAACAGAAGAAACATTCTCAAAAAAACAATTTGGTCCCTCATTCTGCAAATCTGACAACAGGATATATTTTTAACATTTTAAAATGAATAGAAGACACTGTACTATATTAATTCAGAGGGCATCTACCACACAGACTGTTGTCACGGAGGATCAAATTACTATAGAAATACACTGTTGAGTGATCTGTTTGATCAACACACACACACACACACACACACACACACACACACACACACACACACACACACACACACACACACACACACAATTGCATGAATTTGCATGATTACTAATATTACCATAGAAACAACACCAATGCTGTGTGTGTGCTGTGATTGTGTGAGGTCATTACATTGAAAGCCAGAGCGAGGAAACTACAAAGGATGCTGTCCACCACTTAATGGCGTGTGTATTAATATCAGAACCATCAAAAGACTAGATATTGTGTGTGTGTGTGTGTGTGTGTGTGTGTGTGTGTGTGTGTGTGTGTGTGTGTGCAAGTTGATTGGGAAACACAATTGTAACTTAAGATAAATTTCCTTTGCAACCAATACAAAAATAGTAATATACCATTTAATCTGTATTCTCACAAATGTTATTTTTTCAATATACCTGATATGCTGAAGCTGCTGTATATCATTAATTAACAACAAATAAGCTAATTGTTAGCATGTGGTTCCAGGATAGACAGTAGTCTATCAAGCTGCTCAATATATCCTGGCCTTACTAAAAGACTAAATTAATTCATCAAAAGTAAATTCCTTCCCATCACTATTTGGTTTTAATGGGTAATGCTTATATAGCTGATATGTTTCACTTTTTAAGATGACTAAAGCAGAAATTTAATGTCCCATTGAGTAAAAGCCGGTTGTGTAAAAAAGAAAAAAGAGAAAGAATATTGGAGGCAAAACTTAGTGAAAACTTTACTGTGTGAGAAGGATTCAGAGTAGTAAACTAACTCAAACATGACTGTGTGTCCTTGTCCAGCAAGCAATAAAAGTTAATCTGAGCTGGCTGGTGGTAATTAAAGTGTCTTCCTGTGTTATTGACTATCAGTAGCTGCAAACCTCCTCCTTGCACCTTTCCTCTATTCCTCATCTCTTTTCTATTCTCTCCCTCCATCCTGTCTGCTTCCTGCTGCTCTCCACTTCCATACGTCAATAGTCATTAAACACAATCTCATCGTCCTATCCCATGCACGTACACACACACGAGCGCACACACACACACACGCACGCACGCACGCACGCACGCACGCACGCACACACACACACACACACACACACACACACACACACACACACACACACACACACACATGTGCACACACAGAGAGAGAGAGAGAGAGAGAGAGAGAGAGAGAGAGAGATCTGATGAGACTCTGTTGGTTCAATAGTTGATTAGTGTCTTGCCTAATAGCACACAAGTTAACCCTCTGTCCTCTGACCACTAATAGAGAGGTCTGGTAGACAGCAAGACACACACTGAATTCAAAACCAGGGGCACTATATGAAATGGACAAAAACTGGAGAAGTTCATCAAGACACTTTAACATTTTATAGCCCTTACTTGTTTTCTGCAAGCTTTCTGTCACAGCAAATCAACTTAATTATTATTAAATGTTTGTCTCAATGAGTAAACAGTAAAACATGTATGGTAGAAACAAGACACATAGCCATACTTACAGCACTACGATGTGGAGTTATGAGAGTATGGTGCTGACTTAGGACTTCCACAATGGACAGAGATGTCCTAATCAACTCCTCACATGCTGCTGCACCTAAAGGAAAATCAAACACCATTCAGCTCAATAAAAGGGGAGGATGACCCACAGGCTGACCCGGTCCTTGCAAAGATGGCTCCGTGTATTCTATTTGTGGAGGGCAGTTTGTATTATTGCCTTTGAGCAAGGTGCATCTTGCCTTGTGCACAAGCATTTGAAATTGAGTTCAGGGCTGTATGTATCTTTCATACATTTTTCTTTTCTTCTTATGATCCAAAGATGAGTTGTGAGTTTAAGTAAAGCATTTACAATCAATCAATCAATCAATCAATCAATCAATCAATCAATCAATCAATCAATCAATCAATCAATCAATCAATCAATCAATCAATCTATACTTTATTAAAAGTATAATAACCAGCGACCCTACGGTTCCCAACCCAACTCCCTACGAACTGAGCTACTGCCACCCCCAACTAAAAGTTATATGCTTTAAGAAATATGAATTTTTACAAAATGCCTAATTTATTACTTTATGTCTATTTAGGTGAACACACTGATTATAAAAATGACAGTTACAAGGGGGGAGCTAAATTAAGACTTAATAAAAGCTTGATTAATGATTAATAATGAACATAACAAAATAACAGTGCACAGAAGAAAAACACAATCCAATGACAATGACAATAGACTGCAGAGAAAAGTTTAGTCAAAGACATCAAATATTCTTATTTAATATGCGTAAACATTTTAGTAATTGAAAAAGTAACTCACCCAAAGAGTTGGCCAGATTTGTTTCATTGGACTCTATAGAGGTGATATAGTTCTGTGACAAAGCGGAGAAGAAAGACATGACACCAACTACATACTACAGCAATACCTTTTTTAGTGCCCTATAATTAGTGATGGTTGTTTTCCTTTCTCGTTAGACACGTACTGATCAATATGTGCTGTCGTGTGGTAGTAGTGATTCTCAGATTCCTTCCTGCCTAAATATTAAATAATGGCAATGGACATCAGTGCTGCTTTTTATGACATCCTAAATATCTTAGTGGCATAAACAGTCCTTATCTAAACATAATACTGCACTACCAAACACTTACCAGCAGCAATCCAATTTGAGCTAGAAGCTTTTCAGTTACAATTTGACATCTAAAGACCTGTGAGAGTCAATCACACAAACAGAGAACAGGTAATAGCAGGAATACACATACTGGTACCATTATTTTTCCTTCTACAGTGTCCCAGAGCCTTCTGTAGCCAGGTGTATCTATCTGGCCCTAATCTAAACTTAGTACATTATGACATATACTGTATTTGACAACAGGTCCATACACCCAGGCCACAATACCAGTTCTAACAATAAATTGATAGTTAAATTATTTTCAGAGAAAATAGACCATACTGTGCTGAACAATGAGGATGGGTACTGGTAACTTATGAAAAAAATCTATGTGGATAACATTGGATGCAATAATGCTAAAACAGTAACATCAGACAATCAAGGAGACTCTTTTAGTTCCAAGTTACCTGGGATGAAAGAAGTTCCAGCACTACAGACATTGTAGGCAACGTGTGTTTAAGCTGTCTGCTCTGAGCTGTAGATGGGTGTCTCCTTCCCACCACACTTTGTAATGCACATAAGACATCCTCTGGAGAGAGGAGACAAGAGATGGGGACACAAGAGTAGATGAGAAGGGATAATAGTAGAAAGCCTTACAGTAATACAAAAGTACACTGTTGTGTATTTTGGGCTATTATGAGATATGTTGTGAGATACACTTGATGGATAGCTTCCGTTGTTGAGGTTAGCAACGCTGAAAAGACATGCTGTTGGGCTTATAAACGTTTAATATTCTGTCATAGTCTGGGTTATCATTGTTAAAGATTATTATTTATTTTTTTCCTTTTTTAAGTGGATAGACATGAAAGGGGCAGAGAGATGGGGGATGACACACAGCAAAGGGCGGCAGGTCGAATTCAAACCTGGGCTGCTGCAGGACTCAGCCAACATGGGGTGAACGCTCTTATTGGGTGAGCTAGAGGCCGCCCCATCATTGTTATATTTAGTAACATGAAACAGTGAAGAATATAACCTTTTTTATTTTATACTGTTAAAATGTAAAACAAAGAGAAGAGCACAAAACACAATTACAGTATTTCTCTTAAATATTTCTTTTGTTCATCAAAACATGTTGAGTAAATTAATTTGCAAATTCATATAAACATGTAGGCAAAAATCATAAAGAGCAGGCACACTCGTGCAGGCAAAAGAGGAGTGTGATTCTGTACCCAGTATCAGTGGTGCAGTGCTACTCAGATATACAATCAGTAAATCCAGACACTGAGACAGATATCCTGATTGGCTGGAATTCTCTCTGAGGGGAGTGGCCTTGCGCAGGTCTCTCTCCAGGTGCATCACAAGTCTAAACAGAAAGACACCAATGCATTGTATGTCACACAATGTATGTAGCATTCATATTTTATGGACACATAATTTTTTCACTCAGACTGGGTTTAAGGGTTTCATTGTATTCTACTGTTCCACTTATTGTCAGTTGATCAAGCGTATCAACTTGATGATGAAGAATCTAACAATATGATTCAACAATATGATTCTTGTCAATGAGCATAAAAAGAAGGGGCAAGGAGATTGGCCAAGAGAGAGACAGACAGACAGGCCCTGAGCTTTAGAACATTTTTATTCTTGTCAGTCTGATGTATTGAACAGTAATCAATAATATTCTATTCACAAATTCATAGCAGAACAGAAAGGTTACCACTGCAAATTGATATTCATTACTGACACACAAATACACCCACATGCGTGTACAAGCACACACAAGCACTACAAAGAATGAATGCAGTCACATTCAGAGAGGTCATGTTAGTTAACAAATATGTATTCTATGCTTTAGAGTAGGAATGGTGCAGGGATTACAAATTCACAATTTTTTCTCATAATGTTGCATAAAGGTTTAGCAGCCACAGCTCACAGATAAATACAATCCGAGACAGCTACTGTTACTATATTAAGGGTCCAGCACATTTCAGGGGAGCTCTAATATTAATTGCTGGATTTTCTAATTCCATTATTGTTATGGGTTTAGTGCAAACAAGCAAAGCCTAGTTGGTATTGTCACGGCACAATCCACCTATTGGTCGTCAGGCTAAGGTGGGTGTGGCCTACTGTACCTGCTTCACAGAGCGTCTTAAATGTCTACAAATGAACTGTCAATCGAGTGCCAACGCTGATTAGCGCCGGACCAAGCAGTGAGCTGGTCGGAAGACAAAGTGAAGCAGTGGCAAGGCTATGATGAGAGGCAGGCGTTTCACCTTTACCTTCAGCCTGGTGGGCTGGCGCTTAGCGCTGTAGTTTCAAATGCTCTCTGGAAGACCTAGACACAACAATAGTATCAAGTTTTCCCAGGCTTGTGGTTATGCCGTGACAGTACCCTTGGATATGAAAACAATTACTCCCAATACTACTTTAATTATATAATTAATATTGACAATGTGAAAATGAAAGCAAATAAGAAACTCCACAATAATAATTCCACAGTGCTCTTGCAAATGTTTTGTTTTGTGGAAGAATGTTTTAGTTACAACTAGAGTTATAAGCATGCAGAGATTTGTTAAATGTATCATGTTTGCAATGTATTAAGTTGATTCACACAAGGAAGGAGTGGTTTTGGGAGGGACAGATCAGGAATAGAGAAGTTTTATATTTCTGTGAGGCTGCGCTTAGGCATAGTGACACGTAAAGATACATGCTAACATCAGCATTCTAACATGCTCACAATAACAATGCTAAGATGCTGATGTTCAGCAGGTATTTTTTACATATACTCACCATCTTAGTTCAGCGTATTGGCATGCGTAAATTCACTAATTAGCACTTAACACACATTACAGCTGAGGATAATGAGGATATTTAGTTTTGCAGGTATTTGGTCATAAACAGCAAGGATTTGACCTGATGATAGTGCCAATGCATCATTTAGATATTAACAGGGAAACTGTTATATAGCATTTTTAGGTTCATACTTGTATTTTGTGTTTGGACTAGGACATGTTTACATGCTTTAATGTTCAAAAAACACTTTCTCATACTGTCCATGGCTGCTACACCTGTATTCTCCCGGTCTCTTTAAGCTCCCCTACCGAAAAAAAACCTGGTCTGCTATAATTGGCCAGTGTGTTTCCTGGAATCTCCACTCTAGTTTTGTTTCACTAGTAGCAGCTGGAGCTACTGCAACAGAGTTTATAGTAGGACTTTGTTCCATGAAATATCACAAATGAAGGCTTCTAAACCAAATACTACATAACCAGACATGTCCCAGCAGTAATGTGTGACTAAAAATTGGGGAGAAATTACTAGCATTGGCCGCCAAGATTAGAGTTATCTTGCGTTAGCATGCATCTGCTTAATAGTTAGCAGGCTAATGTTAGATTGTAATGGAACGGAGCAGCACTTTCTACCATCAGAAATCGCAGATCAGCAGTAATGCCACCCAAAATTGGGGAGAATTTAACAACATTAGCAGCCAAGATGACATCGTTTACTGCAGTTAGCATGTAGCTACTATAGTTAGTAGTGGACTCTAACAGAATATAGCAGCACTTTCTAAAGTAAAAATCGTAGATAAAGGCTTTTAAACCAAATACTACATAACCAAAAATGTTTCAGGAGTAAAGTGATACAAAATTGGGGAGAATTTAACAACACTGACAGCCAAGATGACATTTTTATACTGCCGTTAGCATGTAGCTACATGTGACAATGTGTGTTAAAAAAATAAACACTTCAGTCCTGCCTACCTGGAGCAGATGACCAATCATAGAAGGCTAAGTGTTATGTGACACCTAGCTGAGTAGAAAAAACTGTTTAAACCGGAGCCATTAAAACAGTTCTGTTCTGAACGTTTTAGCTTATGGGGATTTCTCTAAAATATGTTTCCTCATTTTTTTAACATTATAGGTATGCCAAAAAATACACAATATGTTCACTTTAAGATATTCTACAGAATACATGATTATGATTATTTGGATTCATTCTCTGGGTGCTATGAACATCTATACAAAATTCTATGGCAATCCATCCAATAGTTGTTGAGATACATGTATTTCAATCTAGACCAAAATGGTGGCTCAATCCACCGTCAAACTGAGCAATCAACATTGCCTTTATCAAGTCAGATTTAGCTGTTGTTGTAGCCTGTGTTTTCTGAGCCTGTTAATCAATGTAAGTGTGACATATAGGTTAGGTTTAGGTGGTGGGGTGACCCTTTTGTTTACATTTGGTCCAAGCAAATCACCAACAATATTTGATGATCTTATGTTTTCCTAATATAAAATGCTTATCAGTATATCTTTCCATCTATTTACCTGTTTATCTCTCTAACCAGCTCAATGTCTGCTCCTGGTCTTTCTGCCTATTTGTCTCCCTGCTACATTTCTGTCTGTGTGTTCCTCTATAAGTCTTGCAGCCATTTTTTCCCCAACTGCTAAATAAAGAGAGACACACTTGCCACCTCTCTGTCAGTCGCTGTGGGAGGCTCACAAAGTACTTACACACAACTGACCTACAAGTGGCCCGCAGTGTGTGTGTGTGTGTGTGTGTGTGTGTGTGTGTGTGTGTGTTGAAAGCCATGTGTCCACTCCCAATGGCAATCTTGACACTTCCTCTGTGCAAGTTTATTTCATACAGACAAAAACACATACACACACAAATACACACATATTTTCACGCCACTGAGGAGCTAATTAAACACAATGTGCCTGGGTGAGAGCAGAACTGAGAGAAAGATGTGTGCCTGTGTGTGTGGTTGAATCATGCAGTGCTCGGTGGGAGGGAGACAGGCAGGTCAACTCTGACAGCTCTAACACAGTGAACAGAGGGAGAGCAAGTAAGAGGAAAGGGATGGAAGGAAAGTGAGTGTATGTGAGGAAAAGAGAGGCAGGCAGAGGAAAAGAGCTGAAGCGAAAATGAAAAAAAAAATCAACTCTGTTTTGGAGTCTTTTGCAAAAGGAGGGTGTGTTCAGACTTTCAGAATTTAGTTATTGTCATATCTAAATACAAAAAAAACGGAGCCATAACATTATAATAATAAAATCTATAACAATAACAATAAAACCTATAACAATAAATCCAGCATATCTTGCTCAATTAATCGAAAATGTATCAACCTCGGAATTCTGAAGCTTTTATCTACGTATTTTTCCCATGACGATCATTTTGATAATTGATACCTGTTGAAAGGCCTACTTTCTCCTTTAAAACATTCTACCACGTGTAGTCACCTGACTTTGCCCGGACCAGTCAGCCACATGGAAAGCATAATGGAGGATACCTCAAACACGGAGTCCGAGTCAACTGAGCAAAAAAATGTAGTGTCCATTGTCTGGAAATATTTTGGCTTCAGAAAAGATGATTAAAAACAACAAGATTAATTGTCGTTAATTTATCATTAACAAAGTAAAATGTGCAATTAATCGGGATTTTGATTTTAGGTCATATCGTGCTGCCCTAGGCTGTGATGTCAGAAAGAATGAAAATATCCAAAATTAGGTAATCCTATTGCTCAATTTCCATTTCCTACTGCAGAATATTTGAAAATAAAATTTGGGAACACAACATTTTCCAAAAGATACTTTATTTGAGGTTTTTTAAGATATTCCTGGATCTGTCAACTACTGAATACAACTAATTTGTTTTAATTATTACCAGCTGAAACTAGCTACTTTATTATCTTTGTGCATTGCATTGTGGGACAAGTGTTAATCAAAACCACATTTAAAAATCAAGGGGATTCATTAAGCATGACATGTTCAAGGATACATACTTATGTCATTATTTATATGAACATGCAACATACTGATTAGTTCTGTTTTGTATGATGGAATTGGGACACAGCATAAACTATTAACTTGTGTATACTAGTGTAAAACAATTAAAACATTTAATGATTTTACTTAGCAAAAAAATCAAACTACATTTATGCTGACATAAGAGAGCTCAGCAGCTGCCAAGGAGTGGTTTTGTGTTAATCAAAGGTAATAAAATGGAGTATTCAGATTTACACTTTGGTTATTAAAAATAAATTCTAAAGACTAACTCAGTCTAACTCTAATGAACCTTAACCTGACTCTTTCATGGAAAAGTAAATTTGGCAGTTCACACGTGTAAAATGTCAGAGCAATAGAAAAAAAAAGAATCTCAAAATGAGAGAGAGAGAGAGAGAAAGCAGAGGGTAGGAAGGAGACATTTCAATACAAAAAGAAAACAAACTTGGCAAGAAAAAGAGAGGGTGAGAAGAGACAGCAAGGAGAGAGACAGTTAGGAAGATCATCCATATTTCAGTAATCTAGGGCATCTTTTTCAAACTGAAATACCAACTGGTCATAAATTACCAGGGGAACTGGCAGAGTATATATAATACAGTATGTATATATATATATATATATATATATATATATATATATATATATATATATATACAGTATATATATATATATATATATATAAAATACAGTATATATATATATATATATGAAAGTTTGATCATCTGGGCTATGCACATTCACAGCTGCATTGCAAGAAAGTGTGGGGTGAAACACAGGACAACCAGCTAATGAACCATTTGAAGTTCGAGTAAAGTTACAACATACAGCAGGCAGCACAGACTGAATGTCCAGGGTACATACATTTATATTACCATTCCCACCGCTACTGTGCTAGTTAACGCAAAGGTTACACAGAGTACAACTGCCTTGCCAACAGCCCCAGGCAGCATTTTTATGAAGGAACCCTCCTTTCTAACTACCTAGCTTTACATACAAGATAACTGTGTTGAAAAGAAATCTCTGAGTGCTTGTACCATAATGTGAAACCTCTGCTTCAAGATAAATCACTCCACAAAGGCATGCATGGTCAAATATGTTAGTTTAGTAATTGAATAAATCTTTAACTCAGTTTAATATATAAAATGTCCACAGATAATATAAAATAAAGCTAGGTAAGAGAATACAGTCCGAAACTACAGATAAATAATTAAAGGGGAATCCCACCCTGAAATGGAATTCACAAATGGTATTTGTTTGTTCTCTGGTAGTTTCGTCTGTGTGTGAACATCATCAGTACAGTCAACCAGTAGGGTGTAGGGGGTTTACTATGTGCTAAGATAATATACATGTGTTGTATCAGTGTTACAGTACAGTTCATTTAAATAAAAGTCTTTAATCAACTAAATGAAATTCTAGGTGAAACTTGCAGCTATCTCAATAGTAAACAGGATAGACCAACCACTGAACTCTTGTCTATTTTATCACATCTGGTTTGTCATCTATTCCAGAGCTGAGAGAGACCTTATCTCTGTGCATGAGTGCATGTACACGCCTGTATGTGCATGTGTGTGTGTGAGTGAGTGTGTATTTACCTGTGTTGACAGCAGTATAGCAGAGTGTGTGTGTTGTCCTGTATTAGAGGCTGTAGTAGTAATAATGCTTTGGCTCTTGTTATTGTAGATGGACTCTCTAGACAGCGCAGCACCTTCAAGACCAAATCCTACAAGACACAAACACACAAATTAATGAAGTGTAACTGACTGGTTGTGAATGTTCCTGCTGGTGTACAGTTCAAGATACTTTGCAATTAAAATACAAACCAACTTTTAACACTGCACAGTCACACCAAAACGTTTACATGGTAACACCCCAACTAAAAAGGTTGATTCAGAGTATGAAGACAAGTTTTTTTAGCACACTGTACACAGTGCTACGTTCCCAATTTATCTTATCATAATATATTACTGCAATGGATCCAAATAATGTAGGAAAAAGAAATTATTACATTTTACATTTTCCCTAAGGCGTTCAGAAAAATAAAATTCTGAAAATGTGTCGACTAAATCTTAAACAGCACAGACTCCACATTATCACAGAAAACACACACACACACACACACACACACACACACACACACACACACACACACACACACACACACACACACAGAAAAACACTACAGTTACTTTAGACATTGCCTTAGCATAAACTCAGCTGCACTAGTTGGAAAAAATTTTGACTGGCCAACATTCATTCGTTATTATTATCATTATTACCAACACCATACGCATCCTTGTTTGTGTGTGTGTGTGTGTGTGTGTGTGTGTGAGCTTATGTGAAAGAATGTGTGTGCATTTGTGTTCATGGGGTGACACATCAAGTTAATTAATTTCAAAGCCCAGTAGTGTGCGCCTTGCTGATAAGTCCCTCCCCACTACCCATAATGCTCTGCTAAAGTAGAAAGCTGCAGTTCGTTCATTCAGCCAATTAGCCCAGATACTGACACACTGCAAATTAGCGTATGTGTACACACACACACACACACACACACACACACACACACACACACACACACACACACACACACACACACACAGACAGAGTTCTGTGTAAACAAACTTGCACTGTCTGTCTTTGTGCCAGGGGAGAGAGACGGGGGAGAGAGACGGGGGGTAGGGGTGAATGCATATCAGTGTATAATTAGAGCAGAGTTGAAGTACTAAGTTTGTATGCTGTGTTAAATTGGAAATGCTCAATGCAAATAAATTCAGTTCAGAGTCAATTACCAATGCTAGACTCCAAGTTAAAAACCTTCAAATCAATTTTAGCCACTCTGCCTTACCAAGATTAGCACTTTGTATACACACTTGATGGGCTGTCTTATGAAAAACAAATTAATAATTCATCACAAATTAGTTCACACAGTTCAGCATTAGTTCATGAACTGTAAGAGAGAGAGAGAGAGAGAGAGAGAGAGAGAGAGAGAGAGAGAGAGAGAGAGAGAGAGAGATTTCAAAACTACTTGAATTTGTTTTTCATGTTGTTGTGTCCCTTGGTCCTTGTGTTAAAATATCCCTATCCCTAGTGATGTTACCACCTACACTTCCTGCAGATTTTTTTTTCTGTAACAATATCAATAAAATATAACATTAAAACAATATTGTTATTTGTGTCCGGGCTTTCTCAGGGGCTATAGTATTGTATAATATTGATAGAATATATTTGCATTTGACATTTTGCAATATTTTCTTACATTCTTCTGCAGGTGTGCATAAGAGTATACACATACCTTGTTCTGTGTGACGCGGTGTGTTTGGATGCGTGAGGTGAGTAGGGCAGTGGCCATAGCTGTGAGGAGGTGCTGCTGGACCCTTGGCCCTGCTCCACCCATACCCTCCATGATGGCTGCAGGGCCACAAGTGTCAATCACTGCAGAAAAGACTGCTGGGACCACCCGGGTTAGCCTCGAAAGAGCCTGGAGACAGAGAAAGACGAACAAATACACATGTACACACTGAGATTATTTATGTCATTCATGGATAGCGTTCCCATTCCGTTGTATTGTCATGTTGACGTTCCTGATTTTAAGCTGTTAGTTAATGGTTTGTAACATGGAATCACAAATAAACTACAAATGCATTTGTAACTTCACTGCACCAAAGACGTTAATGTGGTTTACAGTCTGACAATGGGGGATATCAAATGTTGTATGAGGGCTAAGTTAGTAGGCATGTAACACAAATAGATATTTGTTGGGTAAAGCTAAAGAAAACTAATTTGTTGTCATTTAGCATTAGAAGGCCATTAATTTTTATTACTTGAAGTCGGTCAAGAAAGGCAGATTTTCTAATGTGTGTTTGATGTCATTTTGTGTTTGTAGCTTCCAAAGAGAAGTATGTGCATATGTATCTGTCCACAGTCCCGCATACATGTCGGTGTGTACACTATAAGTGTGTTTTTTTTCATGCATGTGAACTTACGGAGATGGCAGTCACTCTGACAGCCTCCACAGTGGAGTGAGTGAACAGGTACCATAGGGCGGAGCCTGTTTCTGTGGTAACTAGGTGGTGGGAAGGGGCAGAGACAGCAGTGGAGATGTTCTCTATGGCTTTTGCAGCCATGTGATGAACTATGGAATCATTCTGTCAGACAGACACACAAACACCTCTGAATCACATAAAAACACTTTTGAACAATTCGCAACCAGGCAATATTAACAATTATATTATATATATTATAAACTGCAATGATTCAGCAGGAGCACTGTCCATGAACACTCACAACTTTTGCTTACCAAATATATTCAAACTATTTGAAAATTGTATCCTGGTAGAACCTTAGACACATGTTAATAGAGTCCATTTAAGAACCATCCTGTAAGAGGATTTAGGACAATGAGTTGGTCAAAAGCCTTAAAGCTTGAATCCAAAGTCCTCTATGACACTGACCCCAATGATCCTCCTTAGAAAATTCAACATGCATAGCTATAATACAGACTGAAAGAGCATAATGTTGTGCACAGTATGTGCTGAAAAGCCCCTTGTCTTCACCCACAGCACCAGTACAAATATTAGCAACACTAGACATACAGTAGGTCTCTAGGTTATTATATTATTTGTGCTAATATATGGAAAAATTAGCTTTCATACTTGCGTGTGTATGTGCACATGCATCCTAACAGGAGAGCATACCATAGTGGTTATGTCTAAGAAAGGATTTTCTTCTTTGTATAAAATATAATGCCATTGTGAGCAACACATTTTCTGGTTCATTGTTAACTTACAAACTCAAAACCTGATTACAGTAAAATGTCATACACCACAAGCCAGAAATAAACGAAGAACTAACGCAACCACAAACTGACAATTAGATTAGCTCTCAACATCACCTCAATACAAAAATGAGAGGTTGCATGTGTCTGTGTGTGTATGTGTTATAGTGCAAGTGTTTGTGTGTGCATGCTTATGTGTATACTGTATCTGCCCACACACCTTTGCCTGAGTATAGAATAGTTGTTTGTGTTCAGACAATGGGGCCAGGCTAATGAAATCGGTGGCAAAGGAAATGAGTTATTCTAGGAAAGTCATTGTGGAGAAAGACAGGAAGTAGAACATAATTGATTGCCTCTGTCAGGTTATTATTGTATTTCACTGTGTTACATCACTTAGACATTACTCTCCCTAGATATGAGATACAATAGAGTCTATTCATAAAACACAGTTAACTATATTTTGTGGCAAAGGTTCATAATAACAGCTGAAACATTAATTTCATTGCAGCAATTAATTATGGTAATTCTAAAAAGTGGTGCAGGTGACAGATAATTATATTACTTAATTTTTGCATTTTCCACACATAGCTGTGTTGACTGTCCACACGTTGAATATATATGCAATGCACAACAATTAAGAATTGAGAAACTTACAACAAAATCCACCAATAACGGTGATACTATTCCATCTTTTAATATCACATTCACTTACTTTAAGCTTGAGAACTGGCTGCACAAAGTTTTTAGTTTGTTTCTTATCACACAACTGCAGCGGTGGTCATCTTGAATTTATGCCATCTACAATACACTAAATGGTGACAAACTTTGGCATAATCCATTTTATGCCATCCAAATGTGTCCTTAGTATATCTTAAACAGTCATTGATTGGGCGAAATGTAGTTAAATAAACTTCTGTTTTGTATTATACCCAATCCTCAAAATCTCCAACTTTCTTGCAGAACACTCAGTATATGGATGAACAGCAGATCTAGAACTTGGTTAAAAAAGTTAAAATAGAATCTATCATAATAGATGTTAATTCACACTGGCTATAGCTGCTGTGTGTAAGAAAGAGCATTTTGTCAGTTCTGGTGTTAAGCCTTGTGTTTTTATCATTTACACCACATTTTCAATTTCCCAAAAATATTTACTTCAAACCCATTTGCCTTAACATATTCACTATGCAATAACAGCAAAACAATGTACCTACTGCCCTGCAGAAAATCTGTGTCCAAAATAAAGTGAACATATTAGAATTGAGAAAAAACTTGATTCTCTTTTGGAGGCAAGTACTGTACCTCTGAAAGACAATGCATCAATGTGATCCACAGTTACTTAACATTTTGAAAGAAATGAAAGAGTCTATCCCACCACATGGGAACTCTTATCATAACTGAGAGCTACAATTACCTACATATTAATCCTATATAAGACATCACATTGTGTATTCAACACCAAGGGACTACGTGGCATGACAACATAATGAATCTTCTGGCACCCCTGAGGGAACCAGTAGAATGGTCTGTTCTAGCATTCCCCAGGCCATGTGGGCCAGCTCACTAATGAGTCCACGGGGGAGTCCCCCGTGTGTGTGTGTTTAACAGGCTGTAGCCCTGCCAGAAACTACACAGAAAGAGAAAGAGGGGGAGAGAGCGAGATAGAGCGATATCCTTACATGTGGTAAGAAACAAGTAGCTCATGCAATAAAGTCCATCATTATGATGCAGAGAGCGAAATGCAGGAGACAGAGAAAAGAGTAAGTTAAATTATACTCAGTGTCCTACATAAACCTCACATCTCCAGAAAGTCAACTTTAGGGAAATTAAAACGACCGATAATGCGGCTACAAGTCTTTGCACACAACACTTCGCTAAGTCTTGCCAAGTTTGAACTTAAATGATGAGAGATATGTAATTTGGAATTATTCAATCACAGTTAATTTTTTTCCAGGGGTCACAATATTATAACAATTTATCCCTTTTGTGACCTTGAATTTGTTCCATATTTCATGGTAATCCATCCAATGTCAAATTCACGTTTGTGCAAGAGGAAAAATCAGGGATCAACAAAGTCATTAGGTTGGAAACATATGGTATGGTATGACTTATATCAATTGATTATTGTAGATTAATAGAATAATATTCAAAATTAAGTCCCAACCAGCACAAATCATTTTACAGCTAACAGGAGTGACTGCACTGCACCTTGTCTCCTCATGCCTTCACATGACAGGACTCACTCTCTGAAGCTCTTGTACTGCTCTTCTAGTTTGTTGATGGCATGAATATGTTTGGTAGCATCCTGTGCAGTGTTTTTACCCAATGTGGGGGACATTTGTTGAGCTGGTAAATCAAATTCAAGTAGTTTGAATTAATTGAAAGAATTATTCAGAAATGCATAATGGTAAATATATTATATATTATATTATATTATATTATATAACAATACATTATCAGTAACTGAAGAAATCACTTGATGGTCCTTGAACTAAAATGCTCAATAAATATTGTAGTATATAAATGCAAAAACATATTAGGACATCCTGTAACTGTCTTGCAGAAACCGTTTGGACAATTCCTATATTAGTTACTGTATCTCAAAGATTAGACATGTTTCTCTGACTTAACTGCTTCTCCTACCCTGTATCCCCTAGATGACTGCCAGGTATAGATTTTATAAAATCAGTAAGAGACTAACATTTGGTAGATCTAGAGCATGAGTGGCCAGGTTAGCTCAGTTGGTAGAGCAGGTGCACATATATAGAGGTTCACTCCTCAACGCAGCGGCCGTGGGTCAACTCCAACCTGTGGCCCTATACTGCATGTCATTCCCCTTTCTCTCCCCTTTCATGTCTTCAACTGTCCTGTGGAATTCAAGGCCTAAACTGGCCAAAAATTAATATTTTAATAGAAGAGAAAAAAACAGATTTAAAGCATGAAGTTCAGCCTTCCAGAGATGTCATGGGGCAGATCTAATTAAATGACATACCGACCATCGTAAATCCTCACTTCAAACAGGATTTCTGAGAAAATACCTATTTTACTTAATTTTTTTGTACCTAATTTTAGAATATTAAAGATAAATATAATACTCAGGCCAAACACACATTCTTCAATTTCAGGTTTTCTGGATGTGAATGTGGAAATTGCTGAAAAAAGTTAATTATCTCTCACGTGAATGCGCAAAACTAAGGGGAACAGGTAAGACAGAGAAATGAGATTCATATTACTGGTGTATCCAGTTTAAACAGATTTCCATCCTTTTCGTCAGGTTTTAACAGGAGTGACTGGCTTCCTGGCAACTGGTTTGAAGTAAAAAGTCTTGACTGACAGATAAGATTTACGCACTTTGAACCCCTATCTAAAAAAAAGTTGGAAAAACCTAATTTCAGATGAAAAGAGTTAAAAGGCTTGGCAGATATGGGACCATAAAATCCTGTCTTTAAGTGTCGATCAGTAGATTAGTTTTATATCCAAACATGTTTGCACCTGGCCTCTGAGTCTTAAGTAGAAAGAGATCACATCACAAAAACTACATCACATGACTTGATGCAGGATTTGTGTCTGCCTGTGTGCACAAGTGTGCGTGTTCACATGTCTGATGTGGTTTCCCTCTGTAATTAAAGTCCTTTAGAAGCCAGTGCACCTGGTTTTGAATGAGCCCCTATGGCAACACAGGCACCATCTATCAGCCTCGCACAGAACATCTAACACCCCTAATAGCCACACTCAAAGAGAGACAGACTGTCTGATTAACAGGCTAATAGACAGGCAGTGGAGCGCGAAGGAAGAGGAAGAGACATGTCGACAAAATGGCAAACAAAAGAGCAACAAGTAGAGGTGCAAACAAAAAAATGGGAAAAAAGACAGACCAGGAGACAAACAGACAAGCACATGTAAAATAACAGGCAAACCAGCAGACCAGAAAATAAGGAGAGAAATAGATAAAGAATCACAGAGATGGGTAGGTAAAGAGAGACAAAAGGCAGTACAGAAAGACAATCTGGCCTAAAAAAAAAGGACAGGCAAAGAAAGAAAAAAAGAGGATCAACAAACAGAAGCAGTGTTATTAGTCATCTTCGTTTTTTGTGCAAATCAATACAACACATTAACAGTATATTATGATTTTATACAATGGATTGTAGGGGGGTGGGAGCACATGGAGTGGTCATCTTATGTTTAGAAACACAAGGGTAGGACTCATGTCCCCTTCTGTTCTCCTCTCCCTTGTGGAAGATAGTGATAAATCATTAATAGGCTCACCACTGCTCTGTTTGTGTAAGGGGGATTTCTGCTATCTGCCCCCTAGCTTCTATCACTGTAATACTGTTCACACATTCTTTCTGCCGCACGCATGCACACGTGCACACACACGCGTGCACACACACACACACACACACATACACACACACGAACGCACGCTCTTTACATCATAGACAGCAGAAGCATCATCTTGTTCAAACTCATAAATAATTTCCTGCAGCTTAAGTCTGGCCTGGAAACCTGCCTTTCACTCCATGCCATCCACTCCCCCTCTCCAAGTACAACTCCCTCTCTTTCTCTCTCTGACTCCCTGCCAACTCCTCTTGCTCTTCCACTGTACTGATGCTCCTTTCTCCTCCTCTGTCACTCCCTGCAATCCCCCACTATCCGCCCCCTCTACTGGTTAAAACCAACATGCATGCTTTGGCTCTTTGGTCCCCCTAGTCGACCCCTTTATCAACTACAATGATCTCTATCCCTCTCTCCAGTGCTTTACTTGTAAATCAGGAAAATTCAACAGCAGCGGAGGGGGCTGGGGTGATCCTGGGGGTCAGAAACCGCATCAAAATCACACTGCCTGGAGCACATTAGATAGCGACTAGGTGCTGTATCTCCATACTGTCATGCAATAAACCTTGTGTGGCACTGGATTTACATTTAGCACATTGGTAGACAATGACCTTCTCCAGAGTCCAGACAACACTATATGAGAAAGACCTCAGCAATAAACCAACAATAATAATGATACAGCTGGTCACTTGTCAAACCAGACAATTTACATTATTAAAAGGTCTTTAGTGAAAAGCCAAGAGTAGCTCAAACATATTTATTGTTTTATTTATACTCATGTGCTATTTGAGAGCAAAGTAATGATCAAAGCAATATGTCAGTGTTATAATAGCTCCTGCTCCCTCCCATATTTTACGAAAGAAATGTATATATTGTCAAATAAACCAAAAATGCCACATTGGTTTGTGTCTGCTAAGCTGTGAAAAACTGAGCTTCGGTTTAGCAACTCAGGTATCTGGTTGATTGACATGTTCTCACTAAATGCCTTTTTAATACACAGCACCAGTGTAACATTTCTTTACTCTTTTTTTTACTCTTTGTTTTTATCTGTTTAAATAGATTGACATTGATTTCTTTTGCTGGACTAGCAAATAAAAACATTAGAGCCACACACTATTTGTCAACCTATTTGGATATAATTTGGAAAATAATTATCCCTCTATTCCCCTATCACTCTCTGTCTGTCTGTCTGTCTCTCTCTCTCTCTCGCCTGCTCCTCTTTTGTTGTCAGGGATGAGAAACTCTATCTCTGTTGTCTTTCTGACCAGATGTCCAACGCTGTATAACCCATGGCTGGATTATCCCTCCTGAGTCCCTCATGTTCGCTCTTCCTACTGGCTCTGTCACCTCTTCACCACGGTCTAATCAACAGACATTTAATCCAATCACTTGTAAATAAAGTGCAACATAAAACTTCCATTCTATGATTTCATTTAACATGTGATGTTAAGTTTGTTTGTAACATTAAAAACTTTCTAAAAACTTGTATGCCTTCTATTCTATAGGTAATAGAACGGTGGAAGGAGCACTTTGAGGAACTCCTAAATCCAGCTGACACGCCCTCTGTGGTAGAGGCAGAGCTGGAGGATGATGGGGGATTGTCGTCAATTTCCCTGGTGGAAGTCGCTGAGGTAGTCAAACAACTCCACAGCGGCAAAGCCCCAGGGATTGATGAGATCCGTCCAGAAATGCTGAAAGCTCTGGGTGTGGAGGGGATGTCTTGGTTGACACGCCTCTTCAACATTGCGTGGAAGTCTGGGACGGTGCCTAAGGAGTGGCAGACCGGGGTGGTGGTTCCCTATTCAAAAGGGGGACCAGAGGGTGTGTGCCAATTACAGGGTATCACACTTCTCAGCCTCCCTGGTAAAGTCTACTCCAAGGTGCTGGAAAGGAGGGTTCGGCCGATAGTCGAACCTCGGATTGAAGAGGAACAATGTGGATTCCGGCCTGGCAACGGATCAGATCTTCACTCTCGCAAGGATCTTGGAGGGGCCTGGGAGTATGCCCAACCAGTCTACATGTGTTTTGTGGATCTGGAGAAGGCGTATGACCGGGTCCCCGGGAGAAACTGTGGGAGGTGCTGCGGAGTATGGGGTGAGGGGGTCCCTTCTCAGGGCCATCCAATCTCTGTATGACTGTGTCTTCTCGGCAGTAAGTCGGACAGGTGAGGGTTGGCCTCCGCCAGGGCTGCGCCTTGTCACCAATCCTGTTTGTAATATTTATGGACAGGATATCGAGGCGTAGTCGGGCGGGAGGGGTTGCAGTTCGGTGGGCTCGGGATCTCATCGCTGCTTTTTGCAGATGATGTGGTCTTGATGGCGTCATCGGCCTGTGACCTTCAGCACTCACTGGATCGGTTCGCAGCCGAGTGTGAAGCGGCTGGGATGAGGATCAGCACCTCTAAATCTGAGGCCATGGTTCTCAGCAGGAAACCGATGGAGTGCTTTCTTCGGGTAGGGAGTGAGTCCTTACCCCAAGTGAAGGAGTTTAAGTACCTTGGGGTCTTGTTCGCGAGTGAGGGGACTATGGAGCGTGAGATTGGTCGGAGAATCGGAGCAGCTGGTGCGGTATTACATTCAGTTTATCGCACCGTTGTAACGAAAAGAGAGCTGAGCCAGAAGGCAAAGCTTTCGATCTACCGGGCAATTTTCGTTCCTACCCTCACCTATGGTCATGAAGGCTGGGTCATGACCGAAAGAACGAGGTCCAGGGTACAAGCGGCCGAAATGGGTTTCCTCAGGAGGGTGGCTGGCGTCATCCGAGAGGAGCTCGGAGTAGAGCTGCTGCTCCTTTGCGTCGAAAGGAGCCAGTTGAGGTGGTTTAGGCATCTGGTAAGGATGCCTCCAGGGCGCCTCCCTAGGGAGATGTTCCAGGCACGTCCAGCTGGGAGGAGGCCTCGGGGAAGACCCAGGACTAGGTGGAGAGATTATATCTCCAACCTGGCCTGGGAACGCCTCGGGATCCCCCAGTCGGAGCTGGTTGATGTGGCTCGGGAAAGGGAAGTTTGGGGTCCCCTACTGGAGCTGCTGCCCCGCGACCCGATACCAGATAAGCGGATGAAGATGGATGGATGGATGGATGGATGGATGGATGTATGCCTTCTTTTTAATTCTACCTACAGAATAGGGTAAGACTAAGCTCAATAAAATGTGTGTTGCTACTGAAATCTTCCAGTGACTATTGTGTAGTTACTGAAATTTGACACAAATTTCATTGTCAAATTTAGATTTTCTCCAATTTTGCCCTCATGGCTAATTTTCATGGCAGAGGGGAAAGCAAAAGGAGGCAGAATGCATTAGTTGGCTTCTCACAGCTGTTTGTGTCTGATGAGTGAGTGCCCACTCAGAGCAGAAAGTGGTACAAAGAAATTAATTCACACATCCATAGTGCTGGAAGCTTGGCCACATAGTGACTAGTTGCAGGGCAAGTGTTTGAGGTACTGTAGTTGCCAAGCTAAACACAAACATGCTAGCTAGACGGGAAAATGACACAATACCCTGCCAAGTTGCAGGTCGCTAACTGGAAGAATCATTTATTTTATTTATTCAAGAGACATATATAATTGACTCTTGTCTCAAAAATATATGTAACTTTTAAATGTTTCTGAAAATTTTTCCATCTGATGATGTATCACTTATTGTTTGCCAACCTAGTCACAAGCAAACAAAACTTCTCTCAAACCACTACATTCCCTATACAAACTCTTAAGGTTCTTCATAAGAAATCTTACACCATTATTATTGCCATATTTGTTTTTGAAAATGTTACCTTTTAAGTTGGTAAAACATGGTTACATATACAGATCTCTGTACTATGTACAAAATCTTACATGGACTAGCTCCTCCTATATTGAGCCAGTTTGTCAAGAGGCGACTGTATTGTCCCAATAAGGAGAAGTGTATTTAGTCAAACAGCTTCAGTTAGGGCTACTCGTGGGTGGAACTCTATTCCAAGTCACATTTGAAATTTTCAATTGTATACCTCTTTTAAACTTAAAGTGACTTTGTGTAACTTTTTAATGTTTCTGAAGGTCTGTCATTTTTCATACAATGGTCTTAAATTACCTGTAACAGCAAACGAGACTAACAGTGAAAAGAACGCTATTTTTATATAGTTTTTAGTAAGGTCTCTGCCCGGGTCACAGAATGATTTCCGGCAGGTAGATTGCACTACAGTAACACATTCTGAAAGTTCACAGATTTCTTTGTAATACTAGAAAAGCCTGTGTTGTGAATTTTCCATTACATGGTACCTGCTCGACTTGCCTCGATTCTACTCACCTGAACAAACAAGGCATTTTTAAGTGGTTTAGCCAGCGGTGTTTTTTTGCTGCCTCCAGCTACTTTTGGAACAAAATTTGTCTTCTGGCTGTGGCAACATACACATGCCGAGAAAAACAACACACCTTTGACGTCTGGTGTGTGCAGCGCATTAGGTCACGGCAGTTTCCTGCGGTGTCGCTATGACGAACAGCCACGCTGAGGCGGTAATAGAATCTGCAATGGAAAACGGAGGCGTTGGGACATCAAATTGAGACAAGGTGAGCTGTTACCAGCAGTGGAAAAACGTCTTTAGCATATCCAGCCACCAGAACCCGGTAAAAGGAAGCAGATTTCTTTATATAGGCCTTATTGTATTTTAATGTCATTTTAGAAGTTAGCTGTTGTAGTTATGGCTGAGACTTGGGCAGGGCAATTGCAGAAAAAAAAATTAAATGAAGAACAACTAAAAGCAAAAGGGAGATCTAAATTGTAAAACGAGCCAATCTTGGTCATGTGTTGGAGATGGAGACAATTACGGGATTGTAAATAATTTAAAACACACCCCGAATTGGCCCTCAGGTATGTAATATGTCTATTTTAGTGCTGTCAAACAATTAAAATATTTAATCGCAATTAATCACACATTTTATTTATTATTATTTATTTTATTCTAAGTGTCCCTTGATTTCTTTTTGCCCCATTATTTTTTCTCATTTTAATGCTCTTATCAACATGGAAAAGTGGATCGGCTTGCTTTGTGCAAATTTTTATTTTAAATGTTTTTATTGATAACAACATTGGCATATAGCCTACTGTAGTGTTCAATTTCACGCCTAACATTTTCACTTGGAGCAAATAATCTCTCACACAATGTAACACTGTCCATTAATAAAAGGGGGGAAATAATACGTGGGGGCGGAAAATTGGCATCAGCTGTGTACTTGGCCATCAAGTGGTATTTCAGACTGGACCTGCTGTGATGTTAGCTCAGTTCACAACGACAAAACACACAGATCACTTTGGTCTTGTCAATGGAACCATTTGGCAACTTTTAGTTAAATCAAATTTCTGTTCAGAATCTTATTGGCATCCATTTTGGCGTCTCACGCTCGCCATCCACTCAAAGAACTTAACCGGGTTGAGGTGTTTACTTGGCATTTGAGAATTGCCTTTGGGGTATTGCCTCAACTCAAATACATATATTTTTTTAACTGCATGTAAACGCGCTGATGGAGTATTTCTGTATTCTTAAAATGTTTCACAAATATATGGCATTTCTGCAATCAAAATAATTTAGTTATATCTCAACTTAGGATAGGCATCAGAGGTTACCTCACGATGTAATACATGGCTCACAATACAAAGAATATCACAATACAGAAATTGTAAGATAAAGTAGTGATGCTGGGAGCAGGGCAATTTATTTTGAGCGCCTTATTTTATCAATTAAATTGTTATTGATATTTGGCGGCATAGTATCGATCATCGCATTGCACAAATAACATTGTATTGCACAATATCAATCATCGTATTGCACAAACAACATTGTATTGCACAAATAATGTTTTGCCGTCTGTATCGATATTTTGTCCCACCCATTATCTCAACAGTGCAAATATATGACCGTCTGTGGAAGTATAGTAAGCTATAGTATAGTGTAACCATCTTGTTAACTCCAGGAGATGTCTGGAGATGTCTCCAGGATAATGCCCATGAGACAAAGTTAGATTATTTAGACTGCTGTAATATAAAAGCAAATATACTTGTGCATCTACGGGAAACACAGCCAGTCAGGGAGAGGGAGGAAGAGAGACCTGGTGGAGAAAGGCAGGGGAAAGGAGGGTGAGAGGGAAAGAAAGAGAGGCAGGTTGGGTCTGGGGATGAGTGTCTGGTCCCTAAGGGAGGGAGGGAGGCTGTGTGTGTGTGTGTGTGTGTGTGTGTGTACGTTTTTCCGTCATTCTACTCTCACAGCTCAACTCAATAATGATAAATAAGTCAACCTCTCTCCTCCCCTCAACCCCTCTTCCTGTTCCTGTCACACACCCCTCCTCTGTTCATCTACCCCCCTCCCCACCCCTCACAACACTCCCAGTGGTAATGAAGCAACAGTAGGTACTCGCTGACAACTGTGCAGAGTTTCATCCATATTCATTCTGCTATAGCAGGCCACCACAGTAAGAGCCCTTCTACTTCTAAGAGACAAAACTATAGCAATCCTTCTGCTTCTCTCACCTGTTCACTATATTTATTAGTCTCACCCCCTACCAAAATTCTACTTGTTTAGTAGCAATTGCCCAGCATGCCCAACACTACAGAGAAGACAATAAGATGATATGGAAGCATCAATCAGAGGGTAAATGACGCGACCGTAAATGACGGTGCTGCAAAACGCATGAAATGGAAACACACACACTGCTGCAACATATGTTGTAAGGTTTAAGCCAATGTTTTTTCAAAGGTAACACTCTTCACTTTACCAGCAGTATTAACAACAGATAAAGCCACTGTGTCTTGAGAAGCCCAAGCTTGTTGTTATTGTTATTGTTTACTTTTATCTCACTTTATATCGTCCTTGCTATCTCTTTTTCCTTTCGCTTTTCATCCTCCTGCCCTCATACGCTACTCTCACTGCCCACTCCCCTTGCGTGACCACCCAGGCACTGCCTGCGGTCCACTTTGAAAGAACCAATGAAATGCCTCCTTGCCCCGCTGCGCATACTCTACCCCTCCCGTGTCCAAGCCTGAGCTCAATGCGCGTTGTTACCGCATAGCTAAAATGTTTGCTTTAAACAATCGGTCTAATAATACAGTATTCGGTTTGCTTACCAGTAAATGAGACAGGAAGTAAAATTGCAGTCCTTTCTTTGCTCTGCTCTGAAGCAGTGACGCAGCGATGCTTGTGCATGTCTGTGTGTTGGTCGGAGCCCGGAGGGCAGGGGAAGGGGTTAGACTGAGCCCCGAGGACATGCTACTTTCAAATCTAGCTAGCTTTTCAACATTACCAACCTTTCCTTAAAGGAGAAAATACAGGCACTTATTGCTGAAGTTAAGACCCAGGTCAATCTCTAATTGTTAGTAGCATGATACCAACGTTGATACATTGCCTCTATTTCTTAACATATTTTAGAACACCACTTTATCAATGGAGACATACATGTCATACATGTCATTTTGTCATACTTTCATACCAAACAAAGTCATAATATCTTATGTTTCTTTTTTTATAGACTAATATTAGAGGGGAAACATAATAAAATATAAAAAGAGACAAGAAAAACAAAAGCCAGCAAAAAGGAAAAAAGATATCTATATTTTTCTGGCTGTATTTTTGCTCCATCTACTGTATGTGTGTGTCTGGAGGGTCCTAATTGCTGCTGAGGTCAGGCTGCTGAGCAGTAAAGGGTTGTGTTTAATGCAGGTAAGAGAGTGCGAGTGTGCATGTGTGTGTGACTGCTCTGCATGCCCTTGACTTGCAGCTGGCAAACAACGCTTTAGGCCTCCACAGCTGCCTCATCATTACTGTTCACAGGGATCCCCTGCCACACACTCGCACACACACACTTGCAGGCACACACAGTGAGAGAGACTTAGTCACAGCTACACAGCACAAAAACAGACACACGCAGACATACACAGAGACACTCACCCCTTCCCGCAGGCTCCTCATTAAGCCAGTGTAGGCGGCAGCGGGAACGAACCACAGTCCCTCTGGGGAGCCTCTCTTCTCCTCCTGATAGAGAGACATAGAAAAGTCAGTGAGAACGGGTGAGAGGATAGAGGAGGATGGGGTACAAAAAGGGTTGGGGGTGGGGGGGCAGTGGAAGACTAGGGTGGGAGTTAGAGAAAGGCAGAGACATAACATGGAGGAGATGCAAGTAGAGAGGAGTGAGGGAAAGGGCAAGAATTGACCAAGTAGGGGAGGGTAGAAGGGAGCAAGAGGAGCCAGGACATCTTGATTCCTTGGTTACCATTTCTGTGCTTGAGCATACTTTCATAATTATTCAAATTCAACAGATTTGTTTCTTCAATATTGATTTTACTTACAAACATATAAGTGACTGATAGTCGACCCTGGCATAATAGGCCAATGTAACTCTCCCTCATTCATGTAGTGGCATGTGTCACGTAGCTCTCTGCTGTGAGCACAGTGCAGCAGAGCAACAAAAGAAAAATAACTTAAAATGCAACTAGCTAGTGCAAAGTTAGTATTAACAAGTTAACTTGCAGTTGAATAAGTAGATTGCATAGACAATGTCTCTTTTGCATTGCCGAAAACTTTAATTACTTTTATTTCTGTTTTAATAATATTGTATTTAACTGTTTAACTGAGAGTATTAATCAGTCAAAATTATTATTGTTGGATAACATTTAATTATTAACATCCCTAATTGTGTTACCATTCTACATAATGTTTTCTTTCTTTTGTCGTGTTTGTGTTGTCTTTTTTGTCAACAATATTGCATGTTGATATCACCACAGTCAGCGTTTATAATGACGGTGGTGTTGTCTTGTCTCATATTATCGTCAACAAATTCTACACTTGTGGCTTGATGCTTAACGTTGAAGTATGGATTTGATTCACAGGGGTATAAGTTAGCAGTAGATTTAATTAACCGGACCCAGAGTGAGTCTGATGAAAACTGCTGTTTTTGCAGGTTATGTTCTGACTCTGTTTAGAAGGGGTGAATGTACAGGTCACAGCAACTTAATACGACATAATGCCTAGCTTTTGTTTGATTTTTAATGTTGTCAAATGGCTTTTTATTGAATTTCCTTTTAGCGAAATACTAGACACGGAAAAGCCAGAGTTACATAGCGCCTTTTTTTCCCCAACCTTATTCAACACAACAGTTGCAATGTTCCTGTCAGCTCTCCGCTGTCCAAGCCAGTAAACCTCCCCCACCTCTGCTGCTGTCCAGAGTGTGTCAAGATCCTGCTGCATGCTGCACCAGCAGTTTATTGTTTGGCATGTGTTTTATTCACAGTTTTTAATATCCAATAATGTCCAACTTGCTCCAACATCCAAACTCTAAGTTCACTGGGTACCCAGGAAAACAAGTGTGAAGTAGATTGGATGAATGGTTCATAAGATATTTCAAAGACACACGGACATACACACACACAGAGGCGTCCCGCTTCATTAGATAGATGTTTTTTTGTTGAATGACTCATTAATATGATCATGACGGAAATGTGTACTTAATTCCTGACAAAAAAAAACTATATATATTGTCATACCAGCACTTTCTTATGTTCCAAAATCTTGGATTATTTTAACCAATATTTTTATATTTTTATCTATCTAATAAAGCGAGACGTATCTGTATGTATGTGTCCGTGTTTGGGGGAAAGGTAACCTGCAGCATGTTAAAGCCAGACACTATATAGTATTAAGTTGTTGTGAGCTGTAGCCTACATTCACCACTACATTCACAAAATCGGGCTGACACAGCACTTTTCATCAGACTCACCCAGGGTCGGGTTAATTAAATATACTGCTAACTTACAACACTAATAAAATTATCGTCGCCAAAATACAAATCAAATCCCCTACTTCACCGTTAACCGTCAAGCCATTAAACCTATATGGAAATTAACACCTCTGCTGAAGTGTTAAATCATGGTCACACCCTCTCTGCCTCTCTCTCTCTCTCTCTCTCTCTCTCTCTCTCTCTCTTTCTGCATATTAAGTGGTTTGGGGTCCCTCTGTAAGTTATTTTGGGGTACAATTTGGTTTTGAAGAATTCTACAAGCAGCAATCGGCCCGTTCCAAACAGGCACATTTTCAACAGGCCCTGTACTAGTTAAAACAATGCCCCATTCCATTGCTACTGTGGTAGGCTTTAGGCTATATCTAACCTTGAGGATAAAGACAGCACTGAAGGCTATAGCTAATCATTGTCATTGACTGGAGCTGCAGAAGAAGAGAGGAGAAAAGCGGCTGGTTTTACCTGGGGACACTTAAAGACCCATTCCACAGTTCTCAAATAAAACGGTTTCTCCTGCCATTAAACAAAAAAAGTGATGCCACCTGTCAGAATGAGTTGACATCCTGTGTTTGGGATTGTCATTAGAAATAGTTTTAATAAAGGTATTGATGCTGTTCAAAGAACTTAATATGCTATTATTGCATTCAGTGAAGGGTTTCAACATCATGTGCTGTAAATGATGCCTCAGAGAATTGAATCTGTTTCCTGTGGTCATGTACTATTTCAGTAAGCCTTTTGTTGTCGTTTGTGGTCATGTACTATTTTAGGAAAAATGTCAACATATCCATTGTACTTACCATATGGAAATATAGTCTGATCAGTTTTTGTTTCAACCTTAAAATCATTAATCCAAACTCTAATAAAAGTTCATGTTTCTGTGGTTATATCTAATTTACTTGAAGGTATCTACAGAAGAGTGACATGACAATGTCATGAACGTGTCATAAAACGTTATAAACAAGTCATAAATGTTTATAACTTAACCCTTCTTTTAGTAAGTGTCATTCGGGTTTGTCATGACAAGTTATGGTTAGGGTTCATGTGTCATGACAATGTCATGTGTTCATGTCACTCTTACGTAGAAAACTTGAGAATAGAGGCAGCAATGCTGCTGGTCATTGACACTGATCAGAAACCCACCAGACAGCCAATTTGCCAGTATACTACAGAAATCATAAAAGACGTAACTTTACAAATTACATAATTACTGTTTTTTTTAGAGATATCAATTACTTTACTGAACTGCCCAATCCTCAAACTAAAGAAAGTCTTACAAGAAGCCGGTACTACAAACCTCTTGACAATAGAGCAAAAGATAAAATTGTCACAGAGCATTCTTGGATTTATTTTAAAGTGGCAATACTAAATTAACACACATAAAACCTAGAAGGCACTACAGCAAATTATTGTCACCAAAAAAAGCAAGCCAGAGTGTTTAGGGACTATATATAGACCTCTGTCTGTCTGTCTGTCTGTCTGTCTGTCTGTCTGTCTGTCTGTCTGTCTGTCTGTCTGTCTGTCTGTCTGTGTGTGTGTGTGTGTGTGTGTGTGTGTGTGTGTGTGTGTGTGTGTGTGTGTGTGTGTGTGTGTGGGGGACATAGCAGTACATAACTGGTTTTAAGAGCTCTACCAGTGACACATTTTGGCAGCTTATCAACAATACAGTGAGTAAGCAGTGAGTCCATGAAAAATATTTCTAAAAAAGTAAAAGCATCTACTATCTATCCTAAAAATAACAGCCATTACAGGGACTATACAACACAAGTAATGTGAGCTCTTCTGTGCTTCAGTTGCCACTTCTGTACAAGTTATAATTGTATTACAGACTTAGGCCTAAGAGCAACACATTACAGGTGTTTAGTCTTCTTCTTACAAAAGTACGCAATCGCTTCTCTGTAGTAGGAGAGGCCTCAACTTTTAGAGTTTCATTAAGTGAAACAATGCTGCTTTGGCTTCACACCTGAGTTACAAATATATTTTATGGTTTACAACAGTTACCAATACATTGAGGTGCATCTTTTATTACTCATCAATCTAATTGTCATTTATTCGATTACACTTAATTATACCATTCCTCAATTGTGGAATACCTCAAATCACATATACTTTGTCACCATTAAATTGCGACAGTGCATTAAAAACAACACTGCCCCTATTACGCTAGAACATGTACAATAGAAAAAAGGTTTTTTAATGTCTTGCTAATCTTTCTTTAATTTAGCTTTTGACTTAGATGTTCTTACTGTAACCTACTAAAAAACATTTACACTTTTCAACAATTTACCCTGAATTCTAAAGGGGAGGTACAGGAATCGGTTAACTATAGCGTTATTGTTTAAGAACCCACTGGCCTCCATGGAAAAGAAGCAGAGAAGTCAATTTATCAAGAGCTTCTAGAAAACACTGATGAGATTCCCTATGGCGTCAGGAGAGTAATAAGTGTAATCAGGCGGGACGATCGATTTTTGAAGGTTATCAATCAGTCTTGTAAACAGAAATCTTACACTTAATCGACTTGCCTGGCTAGATCGAGGTTAACCAGAAATAAATTGGAATCACCTTTTCTAATGAAGTCAAATGAGGACTCCTTCACTTGTAATTTTCAGGGTTGGGGTTCAATTCGCTTTAAATTCAATTTAGTCAGCATGTCAATTTAAACTCCATTACCTAATGACAGGACAGCACTCAGCTTCATGCACTTCACTCAAGATTGGTCTTTCTCGCTGAAGTAATAAGAAAAGGTGTTTTGGTCTTTCGGGCATCAGTGTTGTGCTTGATTCACTTTGAGTCATTAACTCAAAACAAAATAGTAACTCTGTGTTAATTACTTAGGGTTAGGCAAAGACTAACCTTTTTCTGAACGATAATAATAATAATAAATGGAATTTATATAGCGCTTTTCACAGACTCAAAGTCACTTTACAGGGTAAGTAGAAAACATAAACAATACAAAACAGAACTAAGCAAGACAAAACTAAACAGAACAAGACTAAACAAGATTCAGGCACAGATGAAAAGGGAGGGGGCGTAGTGCTACAGATAGGCAGAGGTGAAAAGATGATGATTTGTCATTATTTAAAAGCCGTCTCTTGGGGGCTACATAAAGTACATAAAGTGTTATGGGTTAGGTTGTTTTAAGTGCAGTCTGCACATTATTTGAAGAGCAACCTAGAGGTGAGCAAATTCAGTTTGCCATCCTACTATTGTTTGAGGTTGTCATTTATGAGCAGGGTGAGCAGCAAGTGGATCACTGTATTCATTGTATTTCTCATAACATGTAATAATATGAATCAACCAATTGATTTAGAGACTGTTTCTAATTATTTCCTTAGCAGGTCTAGTATGTATGAAAGCCATATATATCAATATTTACAGCACTTGTCTGATATTTCATTATTGATCGTGCCACACTATGGGACGTTGATTATATAAAAATGGCAAAATGCTGAATTCAATACCCCAATTTGACTAAGAACAAGAAGTCAAATAGTCAGGGATACTCGCCCAAAGATTTGGCACAAAGAGTGAGTCAGTGAATGATTGGTACATCTTTCTTTTTTGTCTTCATGTATCTAACTTCCCAACCACAGTCAGGTGGAAGAGAATAATTTAATAAAAGACTCATACCAAATAATAGAAGTATCCGAATTCTGATCAGAAACATTTATCACATGTCACAGCCTATTGACTAAAAGAAAGATAACCTTAAAAAGTGTAAAAATAAAAATAAAATAAAAAAACAATATTCATGCCAGCTATAGAACGGATGCAATCTGTGCCCTTTGTATGTATGCAAGCAAGATCACATGTGCACCCATTTCTCACTTTTATAGTTTGTGTTTGGCTCCATTAAAATGTTTCTTTAGATCAATCAACTACAGGTCCTCTGTCTCTTTATTTTGGCTTCTGTGTTGCAGTGTACCTGAGAGGCGATGAGGTAGAGGAACTCCCCGAGTGGTGGCAGCAGGAACTGCTTTACTTTATTATTCTTCAGGTTATCTCTCAACAGGTCTATCAATGTGGATACGGCCTGGAAAGAGAGAAGAGATAGAGTTTCATCAACACTATTTTATTGTTGCAAAATCAAATAAAAAAACTAGACATCATGCTCTATAAAATTTAAAATGTATGCCAAGAAAATGTAAATTTAGAGCTCTCTAAGATGGTGTCAATAACATTTAACTATTTCACGTTTATGTTTATATATATTTTTATATATATCTATATATATATATAGATATATATATAAAAATAAAATTTCACAAAGGAAGTAGCGTAATTGAGATAAACAGCTATAAATGATCTAATAAGTGGTTGCAAATATACTATTGAAATATGCCTTTAGCGCATATACAGACAAATTTGAACAAAACCAGCCTGATCTCAAGCTTGTATTGAATACTGATATTTCATTATTGATCCTGACAAGTACTGTTTAACTCTCAAGAACTCTTCGGATCTCCCTGCCATCCATGCAATTAATGGAACTGAAATTCAAATTGTGCACGCTTGTAAATACCTTGGCATTTGGCTAGACAGCCGTCTCACTTTAAACAGGATGTGGGACAAACTGGCACAGAAACTAAAGTTAAAATGTCAGTGCTAAAAATCATGTCTGTGCCTGACTATGGAGATATCATTATTCCTATGCTGCTTGCGCTACCTTAAAACAACACAATGCAGTTCATTATCGTGCTTTGTGTTTCACTGTGTACTATATACAACAAAGTAGGATGGTCCTACTAGCAACAAGAAGAGAACTTTATTTTATTGTTTTTAATTATAAAATGTCTCCTGCAAAAAATGCCTCAGTCTGTCACTCTCTTTTCACATTTCAAACCACTGGTCACCAAACATGATCTCAGGCCTTTTTTAACTACCACTCAAGTAAATATTGAACTTGGGAAGACTGCCTTTCCCTTCTTTGCACCTAATACCAATGTAGGAATTACAGACAACTTTAAATCTTATCCCCCTGGCCAATTTTAAACTTTTAACTTCTCGTGCATTTAGTGATGTCTGTGATTGTCCTGAAAGTGGAGGATCATTGAAAAACACAACACAGTCCAATTAAGATAGTTAAACCACCACAAACTACAGTACAAAGTAGTCTCATCATGAGTCAATGGTTGAAGACGTTCTGTATACAGAATATACTATTTTAAATTTAACTATTGGGGATGAATCTTTTTGTATTTGACCAACAAATGACAGAAACTAAAGAGAGGTAATGGTAAAATCAGAAAGGTTAAATAGTGAGGAAGAGGTAGAGAGAGAAAAGAAGAATGAAAGAGGGAATGCATAAAACAAAAAGATCAATGAAGAAAAGAGCGATGCAAAAGGAAATAGGGCAAATGGTTGGAAAAGAGGGGGAAAAAACCAAATGCATTCTCACACATACACACACACACACACACACACAAAAATACTACATGTAAGGGACACACACACAAATGCATTTATACATAAATGCATGTATTCCAAGCATTAAATATGTGCACATAAATAACTAGGTACACACATTATTGCAATCATATGCACTTGTAAGGAATGCACACCACACTCACACACATAGTTATGTATATGCAGACAGTTTTGCTTGCTGGCTGCTTCCTGGCATTAGCATTACTGCCAGCTTTCCCCCTCTGTGATCTGATAAAAGTTCTGCCTCACTTCTCTATCTCTCCCTCTCTTTTCTACGCGCTTTCTATTTCCATCTCTCTCTGTTTTTTGTCTCTATATTGTTTTTCACTCTAGTCTGTCTCTCCCTGCTCTATTTTGAATTGCCCTCTTATGTATCACATAAAATCTCTCACTCTTCCTCCTCTCTCTCACCTATATCTTTCTCTCACATTAGCTTGCACTCACTGTCTCTCACCTTCTGTCTCTCTTTCTTGTTGTAGGGTGAGAAGTGGAAACAGTCTGTTTGTCATGTTCTCTCTCTACATATCTTTCCCTTTCCCAGAAGAGTTATCCATTCTTTTTATTTCTGCCCAAGAACAGGGGTGTATCCTCTTGCTGAGCCACCGATGAGCATAGTACACTATCAGTTGGCCACTAGAATCCTGATTTGGTGTAAACATTATTGCCTATACAGTTTAAGACTAGGACAGAAGCTAATATTTTATTTAATCTTATTTAAACTTATTTATACATAAAATACAAACTCATACCATGTTGTTTCACTACTAACAGAGTTGGTGATTGTACATACGGTATGTACTACATAAGAAACTGCTCTTGGTTTTCGGTCTCTTTCCCACATTATTACTATCCGTTCTTCTTCACTCCATTCCTGAGCTAAACCTGCCAATAACATAAATGGCTGAGTGGATTGGATCTGGGGTGTGTTTGAAACAGGTCATTCAGCTGCTCTAAGGCAGAGGGTACTGAAAGGCACCCTTGTGCAACGAGCCAGAGTGGAAAAGCAAAAATAATGCATGTGCACGCACACAAAACTATTTTCCCTCCTGGAACACATTATCATTATCTCAGCATCAACACTCCCTCAGATCAAATAATGCACATGGATGCACACACAAAAACATAAACATATGCACTTAATTAACATGCATAGACAACATTAATATAATGGCGCAGAGAATCAAAAGACGTACCAACACAGCACACAGATTTCTCGCACATACAGTACACACAAATATAACACGTACAAATAGTGCACATGGGCAGTTACTGTATGTCTACACTTGGGACAGATGTGTAAAGAAAGAAAAAATAGGTTGGAGAATGCTATAAAGAAGGAACTGCACATTATTTAACAGTTTATACAAAACTTATCTCTGCTGAGGTGAGGGAAGAGACTGACATATAAAGCAGTATTAAAGCATTGCAGTCAGAGGTAACTCTCTTATCTTTAAGTGCCCAACTTTGCTTAACTTTCTAAAATTACATGCTAGCTTTGTCCTGAGTTGTCCAAAGATGTTCTGAAGAGTCCTGTAGTAGATATGTATGTCATAGTAAAACAAGATAAATGCATGGCTCAAATATACATGCAAATTAAGTTAATTAGTTCTGTTAATGAATCAAACAACTAATTCAAGACATGTTGGACGTAGATTAGCACAGTTGGACATACATATCTTCATCAAATGTTCTGTTTGACCATTTGTGTACTCATCTATACTAGTTAGTGAAATGTCTATTAGTGAAATGTCCATAATTCAATTGTTTATCATTAAAAAGTTTCTGTTGTGAGTATGACCCGTTAAACAAATACATTACAACATTTTTTTATAGTGACTTGGGCCTAGTAAGTGTTACCTTTTTTTTTTTTTAAATCATCATTTACTATTTGTCAGAACATTCACGCTTTGAGTAGTGTCGTACTGGAGCCAATGCCCTCGGGATGTGTGTTCCTAAAGATTGCTGTGAGCTTTAGAATGCTTTAAGACTCCATATCCCCATGAAACACCATGCACAGTGGAAGCTTTACCAGCTAAACCGCTATAAAAGCCACAGAAAACTTTATAAGATGATAAGTAAAGCACAGCTTCCCTACGTTGCATAAGAAAAGCAGCAAGCGTGCATTAGTAACATTAACCCAGAAAATGTTATTCTCACTTATTTCTATTCGAAGAGCGACAGAAAGATATCAGCAGGTGGACAGACGGAAAGGAGCTAGTGAGACAGAAAGGGAGACAGACAGTGTGTACGTGCATGTGTGTGTGCGTGTTTTGTTTTTGTTTGTTGTTTTTTTTGGGGGGGGGATATCGGAGTTACCATGGTAACTAAGCCCAGCCCTGACACTCCGCAATCAGCAGGACTGCAGCAGGAGAACCCCTGCTGAGACAACACACACAATGTGTGTGAAAATGCAATTATGTGCTGTTTTATTGGTCATCTGTAAGCATCACTACAACATGAGAATACACACAAACATAACATTTGCATACACACACACAAAAAAGTAGGAAAACAGAAAAACAGAAAACACACAGATGCACCCACCCGGCCACCCACAGACACACACCCACAGACACACACACACACAACCCCTGCTGAGGCTGAGTCTGTATGGGCACACACAGTCATAGAAATAAAGACACACAGGCACAAATCCTTTTCTTAACAATTTGTCATCCTACGGTAGCTGGGGTAGCATGAAGGTAAGGAGGGTAGCGAAAAGATTTTCCGCCATTTGTCTTCAACAACAAGAGCACCGAAAAAACACTGCTATGCCCCAGTCGGCCATTTTGTAAATTGCCGTGACGACTATGTAGCAGTAAACTGTCAGAACAAGTGGAGAAAGAGAAGAAAAAGACAAACCAGGAAAGAAAGCATATGTGGGGGTTAGAACTACAAGACATAGACGAGTAGAGAGAAAAAGGTCTTTAGTTCTGTTTTGGATCAAATAAGGAAGAGAGGCTCTAAATCTCATTTCCATACAACACTGCTTTTACGTTGAATTAGTTTAACACCGCTTGGTGTGTGTGTGTGTGTGTGTGTGTGTGTAAAGTATAGTCTATGAAGTGTGTCTTATTACCTTACAGCACTTTCTTTAATATGACTATGGATATTAGAATGATAGCTATGTACATTTAGTTGTCAGTTAATTAAGTACAAATAGATACAATTAAAGCAGTCTAATAGTCAAGTCAATTTTATTTATACAACCCAATTACACAAATCACAAATTAAAGTACTTTACAATTTCTATCCGTCCTGGGGGAGGGATCCCTCATCTGTTGCTCTTCCTGAGGTTTCTTCCCCCCCCATTAAAGGGGTTTTTGAGTTCTCCTTATACGAATCAAGGTCTAAGAATAGAGACTGTTGTATGCTGTACAGAAAGCCCCTTCAGACAAATATTGGGTTGTATAAATAAAATTATACACTATTCGAATGCATTAGTTTTAGCAAGGTGTACCTAATATACTATATGCATACACACACAATGTACAGCAATTACACTTGCATTATTACTCTTACTATGATAATGCACAAAACAAACTGTAAAATCAATGCAAAATGTAAAACTAAATAATCTGCAAAAGACCTGTAGCAACATAAATAGTTACCACAAAGTTACACTAGCATTACAACCAACCATTTCCTGGTATATTAGCATTATCATAAGGTGGATCTCCACATGTAATCATTTTACCTCAGATTACCATACATTGTATGATTACAAAGCACACAATTTTAGAACCAATTTTATCAAACTGTAAAATAAAACAAACATTTCGGAATAATGTATTTTATAAGCAAAGCACAACCAAGTAAAAGCCAGCAAGACTGTGAGTGTGCGAAGAAAGAAAGAAAGAAAGAAAGAAAGAAAGAAAGAAAGAAAGAAAGAAAGAAAGAAAGAAAGAAATTCATCTCCGAGGCTAATAAATGACTTCTTGCCTTGTGGGGTTTTAATGCCACCTGCTGATACCCACTAGTACCATAAGCGTATAAGGTACTAGTGGGGACAGAACATGTATTCCCATCCACTTGGAGATCTGTTTACTTCCCCTTCATGTTGGGCGTAAAGTTTTAATTATTGGGATATGCAACAAGACAAAAGCAGGGATAACAATCAAATAAAAAATACATATCTATAATAAAATCACAAAAATACTATACATACTGTGTGTAGTATTGCACTTATTGTTCTTGTGTTTTATGTTCTTATGCATAAATGGCCATTCATACTTTCTGTCCATCTGCTGTTATGTACTGTCACCTCATGGTGTAAACTGGTACTGCAGGTTGTAGGTCCTCAAAATGTTTTGCAAAGGTTTGCAAATTCCATCTATTCACCCATACATTATGTGTAAGCATTTATCTTACAGAATCGCAGGGGTTTGTAGCCAATCCCAGCTGACATTGGGCAGGAGGCACGGTAAACCCTGGACAGGTTGCAATCACAGGTCTGACACATAGATACAGTAGATAGAGACAGACAATCCTTCATGCTCACATTAACACCTATGAGCAAATTAAAGTCAACAACCATTGACCTAACAACTGGGAAGGAAGCTGGAAGACCCAGAGGAAAAAAAAGGAAATAATAAAGAAAAAGAAAAGAGAGAGAAAATGCTAATAAATAAACTAATAAATAAAAACTAACAATAGTAAGGTGCTTGAGCTTCCTTCCTTATTCACAAATCAGTTTCGATAAACTGCGATGAGTGGGACTTTGCTACCCCAGCTCCACCGCCAGATCACTACTGCACAGACTCTGGCTCCAAAAAGATGGAGGCGCCTGGAATCAGGATATTTTAGCCTCACTTTTGAGACAGTGGGAGGAAGTGGACAGTCTTTACAGTTTACAGTGTATGGTGGGTGTGTTGGTATAAGACAAGAAGCCTTTATTGTTACATCAAGATGCCCTGATAATTGCTATGATGATAATAGTAACAGAACAGTGGTGTATGGGACCTCTGTGTGTGTGTGTGTGTATGTGTGTGTGTGTCTGCGTTTGTCTGCCTGCGTGCGTGCATGTGTATTTGTGTGTGCGTGTGAATTCCAGACCTCAGAAATGAGACTGTCCTCTTCCAGTTCAGTACAGTGCAGAGCCAGTAGACCCATCACTCTGAGAACCTTGCTCCGTCTGGAAAACATTTTTTAATTTTTCATTTAATGAAAAACTAGTGCAGTGCCCGCTCCAAGCCGCTCATCCAAACAACTTCACATTTGACCCGCTTCCTTGAGTCCTGAGCAACATACCTGATATATCATAGTTGCATACCCTAGCAATGCTAGAGAATTTGCATTTGCTAGCGGCTAGGCTATACCTGGGAACAAACGCTTTCTTTCCGAAAGTTACACAGCTGATGCTTGAAAAGTTGAAATGTTTGGGTTTTCTACAATATAACATCACCGGTCTCTCGTGATCTGTTCTAGAATGTACTGTAGCAAGCTACGAAGTGTAAGCTGTACCCAGCATGACATTTGGCGGTGAAACAGCTAACAGGATTCATCTCTCAATTCACTACACAGTGTGTAAATAACTCACTACTAATAAATAAGTCCTTTAGATCTCAAAAGCTCACACTCAACGCTGCACTTCCGTGGATCCTTAGCACTCTGCCAAGTGTGAAGTCGATTGGATGAACAGTTGTCGAGAGAAATCGATGGACAGACAGACAGACATCCATTTTAGATGTGAAAATTGTTGATTTTCTCTTTGTATATCAACACAGGACTATCCAAAATAGTATGTTCAATCACTAATATGTAAAACATCATAACATCAACATAATCGCATCCTGGGTATCCAAGTCTTAATTTCTAATAGTTCAGCTCAATCAATGATTATTTTAGTTTTCATTTATACTGTGTATCAGTAGTTAACACTGCATTACTGCAAGGGGCACAATTATGCTCCCTGGCTAAAAGAGAAAATACATACTGTACATAATGTACTTACACATCCCAGTTAGGAGCTTGTTGTAATTGCTGGGTCAATACTGGAAGCTGAATGAAGGAAGAAGTAGATTTTGAGACAAATTTCGAGAGATAGAAGAAAGACACACACACTTAAGATCCTAACATGTAAAAAATGATGTTACATGACAGCAAAACATGGGCTTGAGAGTCATCATACAGTACATTATAATAAACTTAATTAAATTTAAATAAAATGCACCATTTAATAATGTAGCAGTACTGATATGTCTTAAAAGTGATCAAAATCCAAAAAATATTTCGATTTGATGTTTTCAGGTTTTATTATTAAGTGAATGTTAAAAAAAATTTATGTTCTGAGGTATTTTATGTTTTTTTTAACATTGAATAATTGTATAGGACTATGTCCTTGTCACTGCACAAATGACTCCCACATGACTAATGACTAGCTGGAAGTAATAGCTGGAAGCAATAGCAAGAACCTTGCGCATGTAAAATGTTCCTGGTGTAGCTCTTTGCTGACACATGTGATTAGCAAATGTGACTTCCCCTGCTCTATATGTTTGCATATAGGCTGACTGTGTGTGAGTATGTAGAAATGCCAGGTGTTACCCCCACATAAATCATACTTTAGAAACGTGTGATGACTAACGTAAATGAAAAGTTGCTGTCTGTGTGCCGACACAGGGATGTCTATTGACGGGCGCCGGCACCTGTGCATGGGAGAAAGACCTTTTTAAAAGTCTCTGTGTGTTCAGCTCTCACAACGTTTGTAGCTTCTAAGTGAATGTCTGTGGGTTGAAGTTTAGTTTTTGTATTTCTGTTTTCTTTTACGTTTCACGTTCGCTTATAGGAGTCATCTTATTAAGTTACTGCTAATAAAGAATCTTTCCGGATTTTGCTGCTTCATAATAAAAGCATTTACATTATAAAATCACAGGGGGGTTTTATTGTGAATAATTTATAATTCACTCTTAATGGTTTCTTTGACATGAGAAAACTTTGAATGAGTATGTTATTCCATTCACAGTTGAGTAGGCGGTCCTTAATTTTGCCCAGGACACATATGCATGCACACTGCTATAAGAATGTGCCCATGTGTGGCCACAGAGGCCCAGACCACCTCCAAATGTGGTCTGAGTGATTGGACCTTAATCAATGCGGTGCACCTGTACTTAGAGCCGACCACTCAGATCGGTTTTAATACCAGGTCATGGGTCCAATATTTTAACAGGTATCCTTAGTAAATGCGTGTTTTCCTACCAGTGTTGAGTTAATCAGCCTGTTAGCAATAACTTTGTGTCCAACCACACAGCAGAGGTAGCACAGCAGGTTAAGTCTGGAGCGAGTGGCTGTGGAGTGAGGAGAAGGAGCAGCAGAGGGGCTCTGTTCTTCAAGGGATGAACAAAGCTGTAACAGGAAGAAAGTCCATTCTTCATCATTCAAGGAGTGCAGCTTCTGAACTGGACGAGAGGAGAAAAAGTCAGTCTCAAGACAGATTGGGGCCAAAAATAAACCAACCAGTACCAACCTGAATATGCTGGTACACAAAGGGTCTTGGGATCAAATCGCACAGGAGGACTCTTAAGAATCTGGTAAGCAGAAAGAGAACACAATACAGTAAGCATCAGTATGAGCTGTCTAATCTCCATATCACAATTTGAATGTAGCTATTTCTTTATTACCTATGTACTATGTTCCATTTAATTCAGTATGCAAGCATTTTCATTACAGTGAAAGATTTAGATAAAACTTTAAAACCCAGTTTTCAGAAATATTGTTTAACTCATACAGTTTAATTGTAAAAGGAGGTTATAGGGAAAGGCTCATCACAAGGACAATTACTTAATCATCATATCTATCCGTCTATCCAATCTATAATCATGTGTTTCATTAAAGGCAAATAGACTATATGTATTTTAAGTATCTGTGTCCAATAATAATGTGTGTCTGTACCTTGGGGTTGTCCATGATTGGGGTGACAGTCAGATCAAAGTCAGTATGAAGAAGAGCTTTCACACAGGATAGGATGTCAGTACCAGTACTGGCCTTGGCAAAGGGGAATCAAAAGAAAGAAGAGTCAACCTCAGCAGAAGAAGAGTGACATTCACCAGGCACACCAGTAGATGGAAGCAGAGGATAACATGTCTTTAATGTTAGACATATAAGTGTATATTTAGTGTGAATGGGTTTAGGCATGGTAACTAAGTTGCCATTTTACCAGTTACTAATATTTTGAATCTGTGTTTTAATTTTGCACTGTGAAGCACTTAGCTGCTGTCTAAATAAAATTGAGTTGAGTTATATTAGCATGAACCACTCGTCTCTGCTGTGTACGTGTTCTTGCAGATTTCAGAGTAAACAGTATAGTGGCAGTAACCTGAGGCGCAGGGGTCAGCTTCGGAGAGTCTGAGATACTGCAGCTTCTCCTTGAGTTGGCACAGGAGCTAGAAAAAACAACGAAAAATAATGAAAAAAAATTGTTAGCTGCTTATAACGAGGACATTGGCTATATGAGCAAAAGGCTGATACCATGTATCTTAATTGGTAGAGCATAGTATTGCTAAGGATAGATGTATTACCACTGGGCCCACTCATTCTAAATTTACAGTGCTGTATTGTACTATTATCCTGTAGAATATTTGCAGGTATGTATATGCAACATAAGAGTTTGGATAGAGTTGAACTTAGAATATTTTGTGTAACACTTTTCTTTTTTCAGAAAGAAGAAATGAATGAGGCCATCAATTAGCTTAGGGTAAAACAAGTAGACAACCCTGGCAGAACAGCTATAACCCTGTGACCCAGGCAAACCCTGGCAAAACAGGTGGACAGGCAGCAGATAGATTAATCTGAATACCTGAGCAGAAAAATGGCTTCAGTGTTGTCCTCATCCATTCCACTCTTTGGCCTGAGCTCTGATATGTTATCTGGAGAAGGAAGCACCAAAGATACGAAATCCAATTGTCTAGGGTACATTATGACACATATGTCTCAGACACATGCCTAGTAAAAGCCACACAGGTAAATGGTGGCGCATGCATTTTAATCAGATGTTTGCAGCTTAAGGGAAAGGAATAGAACATAGAACAAAATTGGCTTATCTAGAAATCCAGATTACTACAGCCATGTTTATACAACCAAAACAGAAAAAAAGTTGTAAAGGAATAAAACATGTAGTAAATATTCTATGTTTATGCAGTAAAATGTTTGCTGATCATGCTTGTTATATATCTATATAATATATAGATATATAATATCAAGTAGCAATTTCTCAATGCTGCTGCTGAAAAACAGCCTTGCATAGGGGTATAATGATAGTGGTGTATATCATATTTCAAAATGACAGCCTGTAGTGGCCTAATATTAAACTCCCATGTCCAGCCTAAAACACATAAACATCGACATCTGAATGTCTTACCTTGTATGAATGACTTATTGGGCTGCAGTGTGTGAAGCATCTGGGCCTCAGTTAGCTTGGATTCATCTTCTGTCTTTGAGTCTTCCTCTCCTCTCTCCATTCCCATCTTTCTATCCAACTCCTGGCTGTTCACTAAGGCTCCACAGGTTGTGTGTCTGACAGCTTGTTGGCAATCAGTCATTCTGTCAGATCGACAATAAGTTGTTGCAGAATGGCTGTTGGCAAGCTTGTCTGCCTTTCCTGGAGGGTAAGGGTCAGGGATCCTTGTTTGTCTGTGTATGTTTTGGAAGAAAAAAAAACAAAAAACACACTAACACAAACTAATTAACTGAGGGGGAAATGCTGCATATGAACTGTTATTTATTCAATGTTATGGTAATTATTTAGCCTATTTGTTTGTTGTTGTGCTGCTGAATTGTATTGCATGAAAGTTGTTTTAAAACGTGTAGCCTCTTCCAGTGAATTAAAGGCTGTGACACACCAACCCGATAATCGGCCGTCAGACAGTCAGGCGAGGTTTGTGACTTCAGTCTGTTCTGTGTGTTCCATGCCATCGTCCAGAGGGGCCGTCGGCCTTCATTTTAGCCGACCTGACATGCTCAGTCGGCAGTCGGACTCAAATGACCAATCTGATTGGTGGAGTGCAAACCCGGAAACGAGGAGCGGGATGAGCGTGACTAGAGTCTCTCAAAATCTGACGAAAATCTTTTAAACTGAACTTTGTCGATCTGAAATGAAGACAGGTTCAGCAACTGCATGGCCTATTTCTCGCTTAAAATGTTTTCAGAAACAGGTTTCGGTGAACTATTTTAGTAAAATATGAGATTGTATTCTGAACAAACCGCCATGACAGTCTACCTTTGAATTCTCAGAGAAACCAGACCCATGTGACTAGTTTGTCCAATCAGCTGCTGGTTTTCATTTGTGGGCCACAATACAGATTAACGCCGCCTGCTGTTACGGGGATGTATTACGTCTCGTCGCTTTGGTGTTTTCCAAGGCACTTTTTTGACCAACTCAGGGACACTGATCTGCCTTTACTGCTGAGGGCTGGCCGTCTGGTTGGTGTGTCAGGCTTTAACTACATTTTGCCATCTACATCTACCATTAATGAGTGCATTACTACTAACAAATCTGTATATAGTAAAACGACTGCAACAAAATGTCTCCAGGAAATGTAAAATATAAACAAATAATACTATATCAACACACCTCAAGCTTTTTGAACGAACCCCCTCACAGCTCCTTTTTTCCTCCAGATCCCGTTCTTCAGCCTCCTCTTCCTCTTCTCCCTCTTCCTCCATTAGTACTTGTGTCCAGAAAGGGTGGTCCAACAACTCTGGCCAGACCATCCTAATTAATGAAAAAACTAAACATCAAGACACAGAAATGTGATACCAAGCTAAACATGCAATCAACATTAGCAGTCTAATGTTCATTATTAATAAAGCTTCTTTTTAATGTGCAGTACACATAAAAGCTACTATGTTAAGGCGAAATGATCAGATAACTTTATGACATTCAACCAACTAGACTGGGATACATAAATAATACACAATAACACCAGCAGCATTGTGATGTTAAAATGATATATGTAAGATACCTTAAGGACAAGTAAGCAACAACCTGCAACCTGCTCCCTGTAAACATTAGAACAGTATAGTGTGAGTGAGTGAGCGAGCTTGTGTGTTTGAAAGGACCTCTTATCTGGATTTTTGTTGAGCAAGCCTTTCAGAAGATTCTGGAAGTCCTCACTGGGAGGACCGGCTGTAAACACTGCAACAAACAACACAGAAGAAATCTTCATTAATAATAAATTAAAAACTACTGTGTAATAAAAAGTATTTATATCACACCTGTGTGCCATCATGTATGTGCATGTGAGTCACCTGTCTGTCTGGGAGTGGGTGGTTCCTGATGTAAAATCATCTCTGTCATTTCTGTGTAGCTATCAGAATAGAATGGAGGTGTACCTGTGAAGCAAAAGTTTGTTTGTTTATCTTTACAACACAGTATATTATACTGTGTATATGTATCGTGTGTGTGTGTGTGTGTGTGTGTGTGTGTACCAGTATACATGTAGTAGAGTGTACAACCGAGAGCCCAGAAATCAGAGCCCATGTTGGTTTCTGATCCCTGCAAAACCTCTGGAGCTTTATAAGTTGGAGGACCTGAAATAATAAATTCAAAAAAATAATAATAATAATAAATTCAAAAAAGACAGGCATCTTTATCATGAACAAAGGTTTTTTTCATGCAGAGTTAAAGCCCAACATCAAAAAATCCTTTGTTCCAAACTGCACATTTTATAACCTTTCATATTCTTGGTCATCATGTGGTAAATTGTGAAGAATAGTCAATATGTTGGCTAACCAATAAACCAATTATTTAAATTACTTATTAATTATCATACAGTACACTTTCTGGTACACACAGTAGAACATATTCTCAGCTTTTAGTTTGATCACCATGTCATAACTACAGCTATTCTATTCTATCACATTTTTCTCCTTCATCTGCCCCTTTCCCTTCAGAATTCATCCACATAAGAGTTATATTATAATCTAAAATAGGTCTCCAATTTGTTGCACAGCAAGCCATTCTTCAGCTGGTCACAAGTCTTTCTCTGCATGAGTTTCAACCCTGTCTGTCACATACTGCCTGGCTGCCTGTTCATGTTATCTCCTGCCATCAATAAGTTTCCCTCTGCATGTATAAGCTATGTCCCAATTCAACTAGATCCATCAAAACATTGTACCTTTTTGGATTCCTGCTAATCTACTGGCCAGCTTCTCCATCAACAATGCAGTTCATATAGAAACAGACATGATTAAAAAAAATAGTTATCTGACCATGTAATATTTTCCTTGTGTTGTCAAAGTTCTCCTTGATATCTCCTTCCTCTGCCTCCTCAGATGTAGAGAGCAAGGTAAAGAAATCCTCCAGTGTCTCTCCATCTGCCTTGGACAGACAGAAGTTACCAAACTTCAGAGTGCCACTACCATCCAGTAGGATCTATGGGCAATAAAAAAAGAGTTACTATATATAATAATAATCATAATTTTTCTGTGATATTGTTAGTCATATATACACATTAATGCAGATGCCAACCTTAGCAGGGGTCAAATCAGAGAAAATGATTCCTAATTCATGGATGTATTTCAGTCCTTTGACCAAGTCCCATCCAAATCTCCTCACCACATCTTCTGACAGACAACCATCATGACTAATTACAGACTCCAGGGAACCACCTGATAGATGGACAGAGAGAAAAAAGGAGATCACCATTAGAGAGAAAAAAGAGAAATAGGAGAGAAAGCATGAGAGAGACAAAGAAACTTAGAGCAAGACTGAGACCTGTTTTAAAACCAACAATCCATTCAAAGTAAAAACATGGCAAAACAAAATATAAGGGTATTTATTTACCATTTGTGAAATCTTATCAGTTTTAAGCTGCTTCAATGCCTTTCTAATGGCATGTCATTGCTTATCAGTTGTGCCAGAAATAATTACTGACCTGTACAGAGCTCAACTACCAACCAGAGGTGGTTACTTGTCTCATACCACTCGTAGAAGCATACTATGTTGGGATGATCCAGATCTTGACTGAGACGTACCTAACAGTAGACAGAAACAAGACATCATTAAATAAGTAGGTATTCATCATATTCTTTATTCAGGACACACGAAAAATGGCCCATAGCACAATACAAAACTAGCAAAAGACAGACGAATACAAGACAAAACACATACAATAAGAAACAACTATAACAGCCACAATACACAGAAAGAGAGTTCAGATATTACCATATAGACTAAAATGTCAATGGTTCCACAATCTCGAAGTGAACCTAACCACACTCATTGCTGGGTTCACTAGTATTGCAATTATATTGTTAAATGACTCAGTTAATCTACACATACATCTGTACATGTGAGTCCTGAGTACAGAAGGACAGGACACCAACACTTACAAACATTTGGTTTGCACTGCTCCATCGTGGCATTTTAAGCAGCAGCCTCATGCCATCATTGTATGCCACATTGCACACTGCATTTTTTATAGCGCCGTCACAAGTGGGCAGTATACACTGAGGTGCAAAAAGCTTTAAAAAAGTGTGGTCTTAACAGACAATGAACACATACTAAGTTTGCGATTCAGCATTTGGACTTGTCCATACATCATACAGTACTGCCTGTGAATGTCCCTATCATACATCAAGTCATCAGTTATATAGTTAAAGTATAAGTATTTGACCTCATCTCACACTTTAAGGGCAGTACCAGACAGAGAGAAAGCAGGAAATGACAATTTATTGTCATCCCTGGTTCTAACAATCATAATATTACTCTTCAAATTCTGAGCCATATTTGGAGCAGACCCTTAGTAACTGTTGAAGGCCAGCACTATATGGACTATTGAATCACCAGATCATCTGCATACATCAGGTGGTTGATAATCGTGTTCCCAACCATACAGCCTGTTCCACAGTTGTTTAGCAGCTTTGATAGATCATCCATATACATTATATTAGATACAAAAGAAAGGGAGATAAAATGCTTCACTGCCTAACTCCATTTTCCACTCCAAATTCTTTATTGCAAGGCTCGAAAGCAAAATTCTCCCTAAAAAGAATTCACATGCAGTATCTTTATGATCTCAGTCAGGATTATGTGGTACTGTAGACAATGTTGATAGAAATTCGGGAAACTGATCAAACTGAAAATAGGGCCTAAAACTCTGAGGTCTAAAGATAATGTATATAGTTTTTATTTTTACTCATAACAGTTTAGTAGAATTTTAAGTCAATATATCTTTGATTCCAGGTTTCTTCCACCTGCATAAAACCATTTCTAAAACATCGAAACTAATTAACTAAAAAAATATGAAATGTAACAGGTGTCTTAATAAGATACAGTTTAAAGAACTATACATGGTTAGTGATCGCAGGTCTCTTGGCTTTGTCGGCGCAGATGATAGCCACATAGTTGAGATTGCCCTTCCTTCTCCCTTTGTAGACAACAGAGCTACTGCCTGCCCCAAGTTCTTCATACAGGATGAAGTTCTCCATCCACTGCGGAAAAGAAATAAAAAGGTCTAAAGTCATAATCATTAGACGTGTTCAGAAAGCTAAATATAGAGAGATAGTTTGTTATCACTGAGGAAAAGACGCAGAAAAATATCAGACATGAAACCAAACTGAAGGTTATGAGCTTCACTTTATCATAAATGTTCCACATCTGCCGTAATGTTATCACTCCGACAGAAGAAACGTAATAAATGTATTGTTGATAATTAACTATGGTTCATATAATTATTATATCCTTAAACCTATTCAAGTTGTCGTTAAGTCGTAGCTAGGCTAACATTATTTTCAACAACTGACGCTAGATGCAATATAAAATGGCTAACGTGAACGTTGCCTGTAAAATGTACCCCGATAATTAACGTTAATTAGCTAGCGCAAAACACCTGGCACCTGTGACGACTTCATTTGAGCGAAAAGAAAACTGCCATAGACTTTTTACTTTCAGCCAGCTAGGGTAGCTAGACAATAATAACAACTGTTTTCGCATGTTTGAAGTAGTTAGATAATGAACTTTTAGATAGTGAATTGCATATTTAGCGTTAACGTTAGCTAGCTTAAACTGTCACGTTAGAAGCAAACGGTCGGCTTGTATTGTAACGTTAACGTTATGTGGTGCGACGCTGCACAGTCAGGTTTGTTGGTTTCACAAGGCAGCAAATAACTGCAGCACCTGAAAGGAAACGTTCTTAAATTACATGAAACCTGCCTGCAACTAGCTATAATCAGAGACACAAAATATGGTTAATAATGTGTTTGCTATTACTCACACTTTGTAAGATTTCCTTAAAACCTTTTACCTCTTCAACGACCCGCTGTTTTATGGCGGAAGCGAGATGGACCACGTATTTTTAACTGGAAAAGGGTAGTCTGGAGTCCTTCATATAAAATAAAAACTAAATCTACACACCAAAGTCATTATATGCGTATAAAGAAGTGTTACCCTTATATACAATTACTTCACATTCATATGATTTTTGGAAGAGGTTAGTTGTATTGTAAATTTCGTGTTAATTTCTAACTTGACCACCTCCACATGGTACATTCTTCAGTCGCTAGGATACAAGAGTGAACACAACAGCCAGCGCATGGTCGAGCGCATGGAATACGCCTGTATATGACTGTATATGACTGAATATGACTGAATATGACTGTATGGCATTTAAGTATATTAAATAAATGAATCTGAATTTGAATGTAAATAAAATTATTTACATTTTAGGGGCTCTTAAATTTTATTTTTTCTTCAAAATTGAATCTTTTTCAGTACAGAGTTTTAGCCCGCCCAACTGGTGATGTTGTATAACAAGCAATTACATTTATTATACTGTAGGCTTGCAGAGTCATGCTTGATCTGTTATTGGGCAAAATAACCCCTTACTGAGTGCGTATAGATGGAAACAGTGGAAATGCTGTCAGTGCACAGGACTTAAAACGATAAACTTCTATAACCTGTAAGGTTAACTAAAGATGCTTGAATACCATTTCCCGAGAACGCATGTATTCTACAAAATAAAAGCTAGAAATAAATTAAATTAAAAGGGAAAAAAATGTTTTCCACCACGTTTATTTGTTAACAACTTATCCACAACTTCAACATTGCAGAAATACATACATAAATGAAATGAACACAAATTTCAAAAGTAGTCTGTTACAATGACTGGTGACAATGTAGGTCCATAGCCCTTCTCTGTGTGGTGATCGCCTGCCACAGCAAGAATACTAAAATGTATCAAGAATATAGCCAAAAGCTTTTTTATTGACCAGAATTACACAAATAAATTGATATCTTAAGCTGACCAGCAAACCGACCACTGAGGCAGAAATGTAGGTCTCCTGTTCAATTCATTGTGTTAAATGGACAATAAAACAACAAAGACACGTGACTAACACACAGATAGTGTAATTATTTACTGGAAGGTGGAAATATTTCAGACCTTGCTTTATATAGGCGTCAGTGTTTGTTTTTAGTTGGAAAATATACTGTAAATAATGACATTTCCTTTACTTTTATGTTTAATGGGAGTTTCTAATATTTAAGCTCAGTAAATGTGGCACTGTACAAATGATTGAATGAAACACATACTGTATCTTCAACGATTAAAAAGATTTCTTCCACTATCATATAATAATAGTTATTTTCCATTGCTGTCCTGCCACTTTGAATGCACTGTATAGGCAAGCAGAGCGTTTACAAACTAACTTTTAGGGTATCTATTTAATGAATGCAAAACTTTGGTCTATACAGATTAATATGTGTATTGTATGCAAAAAAATCCATTAAAAATTAAAAATAATTTAATATTAATGTAATTTAGTTTGAAATTACTCACACCGGATGTAGATGACTATTATGTCTACCGTCAGCTCTACTCAAAAAGCTTTGTTTCCATCAAGCAATTTAGTCACACCTGCGGAGGAAACCAAAAAAGCTGTTGAAGTGTAGTGAACATGGAGGGGCTTACTCTGAATTACATCTTCTGCATTAGTCCGTTAACTTGGCTAGTTTTCCGTCTAATTTTGGCTTGATATTCTGACACCGGTCTTGTGTCGAAGTGTTTCCCGTGGGGTGGGGGTGCCTCCGTGGTTGGGGGTAGGACTAATGTTAGGTCATTAGGCGTGGCAGAGATAACTAGTTGGGGTTTGGGTTACGTTTGGAGTGAAGTAAAGCATCTCAGAAGACGAGTGGTTGTGCTTAGGGCTACAGTAAAGTTCAGGTTAATATAAGGGGGCCCACATGTCTACAGGGGAACATACTTCAACACAACACCGGGTCGCATGGTAGCGTTTTATGACCAACCACATTGTCAGAGACAGCGAGCAGAGTCGCACTGAGTGGACCGCTGAATAGTCTTTAGCTTGTCGCCAAACAGAGAAAGCGGAATTATTCTGCCTCTTCAGGGAAGTCTGCGCGACCTACCAAAGCGGTAAGAAGTATTTTGAGTTTGTGAACGTCTCCGATTTAAAGTTTGATGATCATGTGGTATAACGTTACTTGAGCAGGTGCAGTGTGCCACACGGTTTGGTAACTGCATGGTGATTATGACTAACTTGTAACGCATTATAGGAACAGTTAACGTTATAACGTTAAAACTTTACGGCATCCCCCATATCCCCCATAGTCTTAGCCAACTTGATTCCAACATATTAGCATTACTCGTTTTACACTTTGGAATATATGGTCACTGCACCTCCATTTAACATGAAATTATGAGTTTTGAGTGAAATTAGCAGAAATTCTAGTAGTATTAAATACTTAAGATCAAAGGAACATATGTTTATCACAGATTTTGACCCGGGTAGACCATGAAAGTAGTGATCATCAGTATTTATTTTAGGGTTTGCATGTTGTTTTTGGGGAAATTTAATTGAAAGAAACCTATATTTCTGAAAAAACTCGAAAAATGGGTCAAATTTGACGCGAGGACAACACGAGGGTTAAATCGATCCATCAGTGAAAGTAGCAGCGTCCACCTCTGTTTTCTGCCCACACTTTGTCCGACTCAGAAAAGTGAAGAAGTTCAGCCTTGTGAGTTTGTCACAGCAGCTGGTGGGCACATTTTAATAAGATTGATTTCAGATTAGTTAATCTAATCCTATCAGAACTAAACCTGCTTCCACTCATTAAAAGTGACTCAATGAGCAGTCTGACTGAAGATGATTACAACTACCATCAGAACAAACTTTTGACACTATGCATTGTTTAAAAAAAAAGAAAAAAAATCCCTTATTGATTTATTCAGATTTCCCATTACAATCATAACCAATCACAAAGAAGAACATTGAGATAATGAGCCTCAGGCCAGTAAAAGAAGGCTGATAAAGCTAGCCTGAGATGTGGATTGTGTTGAAGAGGCTGCAATACAATATTGTAAATTTAGTGTGAAAGGTATGGACGTGTCTGTGATTTTTATTTTATTTTAGTTACTCGGCTGAGGAGGAGGGGTTCTCAGCCACTCCTGAGAAGCTAAATATGGTTCCAGTTGGGGTTTTTGCCAACTTTGCACATGATCTGTGGAAGGCCTGTGCACCGTCTCACTGTTAACAGACTTCTGAGAACGTTCACGCTATCAGAAGCCGGACCTGAACAGCTCACATTTCCCACAGATGGATAGAACGGCTGACAGATGCGATGTGGGGGGTGTTTGTTCTTATCTGACCTCGCACAAAACACACATTCAAAGGCTTGAGCAAATGGAAATTGCTTACCATGGCCAAAATGAATCTCCTTATCAAGGTCTGAATAACATGCATTTATTTATTCTGGTATGGCATTAGAAAGAGGCAAGTTGATCAAGTGAAGACAGTGCATATTTACTGACTTTTATGTAAGTGTGCTAGTAGAGACGGATGACTAGGTCCTAGTACTGTACATTGGTAGACATTTCTTTGAAAGGACCAAAAAAAAGTCTTTATGTGTGAATAAGTTCCTCAGTATTAGCCTTAAAGCTCCTTTACTCCACACTGTCACTGTAGATAAGCTTGATGGATTTAGGCTATAGCTTGCTGAGTTAAGAATTTTAAAAATCACAAAAAAAAAATCTGATGAAGAGACAATTAAATGTAGCACAATACAAACTGCAAGAAGACAGTCAAGAGTGAGCATGTGTGTAAGTGTGTTTAGGGGAGTTTATCACTTTGCCTTTGAGGCTGGCTGTTTTGGCACACTGATACTACTGCCATTTATAACAAGAACGGCATCAAAAAAGAAAGGAAGTAGTAACCATTGATGTGTGTGTGTGTATCTATCTATCTATCTATCTATAATGAAATTGTATGTAGGCGACTTAGTTCAATATAATGGCCTTTGGTGTGATACAGAACAATAGTGTTATGGATGAAATGCTACTGCTAAATGCAATAGTAATTTAATGCAATCAAACTATCTGGAAGTGAATAAAGCCTGTACAGATGCATATGAACAAATGGAATGAGTTATCTCTGGTGTCAGCGTTACAGTTCACTAAACTGAGACGGAGTGATGCAGCTGTCAGTGTGAAGCGTATGGACTGGAGGTTGGAGTGAATCATGCAAGTGTGTGTGTGTGTGTGTGTGTCTGTGTCACTCTTGGACCTAGGACCGACTTTAATGTATTTTAATATACAAGGAATGCTAGATAGATGGAGTTTATTGCACCGGACAGTTACAGCTCTGTAGTTGCTCGTAACCTTTCTATATTGGGTTTCAGATACTTAATGGGGTTGCCAGAGGTTTTTGTCTTTCTCTTACCATGTGGGAGAACATCTTTATGGAATCGACAAGGATAAAACGGATTGATAAAAACTTGAACCCAGGTCTTGTATACACTGTACTGGCGTCACTGGTCTTTGGTGTTTGATAAAATCAACCTGACAGGGCTGAAGGCCGAGAGATTTAGCATTGCTCCTCTACTGTGCCGATTTGGTCTAATCCCAGCAGGATGACACCGGAGCCATTGTTAGAGTGTCTATGCTATTTTTTTGGCTTTTCTATTTTCTTCCTGTTGTATTGTAGAATAATAACTGTAAATGGCAGACCTTTGTCTTTACACTACCTCTATCCCTCCATCCCTTTATCTCTATCCCTCCTCTTCCATCTGTTTCTTCCCTCCACCATCAGGTCCTTCTCAATCATTCTATCTCTCCCTTCCTCCATCCTCCTTCTTGGATGTGATCAGCCCTTTTCCACTGTTCTTTGCTTCTTTCTTTTCTTTTTTAGCCATGAAGGGATTAATAGGATTTGGGAGAGGATGTCTTAACTTCCTATGACTGATCATGTGACTTGGTCAACTTTAAAATCCACTTGCAGATCTCTGTTGTCTGACAAAACGTGGGGTAGATTTGAGTAACTAGGAAAACAAATAAGTTATCATGCATTTAGACTGCTTAGAATGAAATGGTGGAAATAGGCATCCTACGGACAGAAAAGATTGTCTCTTGTATGCATGTTAGCGCCGCCTAGGATTGTTGTGATTGGTTTAAAGGAATACAAACAAGCCAAAGCGTTTTACCCCTATCCTAGAATAGATAGGTGGTGTAGCCAGACCATACAGCGCTGACACGGCATGTGAAGATGGACTAACATGTGATAGCTCTTGAAAGTTATTAGCTTATTTTAAGACCATAATGGCCAAAACCAGTAAAAAATAATACAAATGGGCCTAATACAATACAATCACTAACCAGTGTTTTCCCCTACTATTGTTTTGGTCCACCCCCCCTGACAGAATGACATAATTATGCTATTCCAAAAGAAATAAAAAAAAAATAAGATAAAGCTGTTTTCACATATACAGGCAATTCCCTTCTTGTTCCTCGCCTTAAAAGTTCAATTCATTTTAACTTTATGGACTGGCTACGTTGCACACTTAAGCCCTAATTTCCACTAGGCGCATCTGCGCTGCATTCCAAGCGCGTGGCCACTCAAGTCAACGTTTGATATTCCACCAGCTGCGCCATGGCGCATCCCAGAAGAGTGTGTGTGTGTGTGTGTGTGTGTGTGTGTGTGTGTGTGTGTGTGTGTGTGTGTGTGTGTGTGTGTGTGTGTGTGTGTGTGTGTGTGTGTGTGTGTGTGTGTGTGTGTGTGTGTGTGTGTGTGTGTGTGTGTGTGTGTGTGTGTGTGTGTGTGTGTGTGTGTGTGTGTGTGTGTGTGTGTGTGTGTGTGTGTGTGTGTGTGTGTGTGTGTGTGTGTGTGTGTGTGTGTGTGTGTGTGTGTGTGTGTGTGTGTGTGCTCTCCACTCCTCATTGCTAAATATACGCGCCAGCTCTATTTTCACGTGAGCTGCGGGCCATTGGGACAGCCGGGCAGGCAGTGAAACGGCGAGATGTTACCAACACATACCCCCAAATATCGTTTATGTCTCCTTTACAACACCACGGACAACGAGATTCATCTTGGAGGTTGGAAAACATAATACCACATCACAGATGTTTTTTTTTTCAGGACGATAAAGAGAAATTTGAGCCTAGGATAAACTCATCAGGTCAGCCCATGACCCATTAGGTTTTTAAACAGTACCAGAAGTGCTCTGCATTTATACTGTTTTATATACGGCTACTTTGTAATTATGCCACTGCTGTATACAGGGTAATGTTGACATTGCAGTTTTCATTAGCAACCAATGTTTACTCTCCTTATCTCTGTCAGCTTCTAATAACCGGGGATTTTATGGCAGGTGATTTCGATACATTGGTTGTCTCACCATGGTCACCATCTGTCACTAAGTTTCTATAATAACTTGAAGCTGATTTGAGAATCCTGATCCTGACCAGAGTGTTTCATGCCAAAGAACTTCCAGAGGAAGTTGTTTAAGGTGTAGGCTACACAGTGCTTCCTGTGTTAGAGCTCCTGCTTTTAGCTAGCCAGCCAAGCCATCACAGCATGTGGCTCTCCTGCTTACAGACAGATGAGCGCTGGAACCGCTTATCCATCAACATGTCCTTCTATATTCCATTAGCCAGGACGGATATGTATTGAACAGCACTACTGTAGTCAAAGTGCTCTGAATGACTACTATTGAAAGTGAAAAAATCCCCTCTAGCAAGGACAAACCTCAGCTCTCAGCTGCTAAAAAAGTGCTACAGAGGCATGTTTTGTGAATTGATGTATTGACTGTTATACCACCCAAACTGGCTACAAACAGTTAGCTCACAGGCTAAGTAATAAGGTGCAGACGCGTAATTCTGCTGTCCTGTACTGACCTCCTACTTCAGGATAAACTGCTAAAAAAACTTGACAAACAGTGGACTAATTGTCACAATAATAACCAAATGTTAAAACGTACGTTTGTATTCTCCTGTGTGAATTAAATGTTTGACAAATGGAAAGTACGTAATGTTTTCTGCTTTTTATTAGGAACTTTAGTTTCACGCAAAATTATAGAGAACTAATTTTCAAAGCTTTACACTAACTACTTGCATACACAGATATTGTGATGTAAAAACAAAACCGCAATCTTGAAATATTGCTTAAAAATATTTAACATCAGATTTATTGAGAAATTTGAGTTAGTACCTGCTTGTTATTATCAACTGAGACTTGATTGTATATCCCGATATATGATTTCATCATGATATTGAATTATCACCCAACTATGTTAAAAGGTTGCAGATGTGGTGATGTAGTCAGGTTGTGCGTGAATTTTTCCATTTGTTATTGTGTGATTGCGCATTGGTTGCGCGTCTGCGTAGCGTTTCTAAAGGTCTTAAGGAGATGAAGTTGTCTTTTGAGGGCTTGTGTTAGCTGTGGATGGAAAGCTGTTTTAATGCTGGTACTGACAGAGGGTTGGGTGTTGCAGCACTGGTTTTCCTTTAGTAGCTGAGAATCAATTGTCTGTTGTCTGTGTTGTAATGGCCATATTGTTACATTTGAAAGCATAGTCAGGCATAACTGATTAACCTAATACTTTAAGAAATCATCTGTGGAGGGATACATCATTGTTTGACAGTCTTCTCTTAGACACTGGACTCAAAATAAATACTTGTTGCTTGTACATTAATGGATAGTATTTTTTTGGGGGGGTGGGGTCATTGAGAACAATTGGGACTATAACTCATGATGGCCTTCCTTATGATTAGATCTATAGTTGTTTTTCTGAATATTTAGTTCTTGGGCTTGAACCCAGGTCCTGTGGTTGCAAGTGGCGTGTCCTAGTCATTACATCACCTGGTAAATGTAGACTGTGTTTGGATGTGTATATCTCCATGCCCTATCCCAGTTAAATTACATAGCCATACACAACATGTACCTGGAAGGGCTGGACAAATGCCGTTGCATGTACAACACTGAAAACATAAACATTCACTGAGCCAACACTGGGGAAACCGCAACTCTGTAGAAATTGAGGTTACTGTTGTTCTCCATCAGCCCATTGAAATCTTCCACTTCCTCTGAACCCAACCCTGTCTTTGTGAGTCCTGCTGCAGGACTGTACAGGGTGGGAATGCTGTGGCCATACCATATTAGATACTGGTACTGTTAATCCTGGTACTGGCTTTGAAGTGGTTGTTTCAACAAGCTGCAAAGACTTTTCATATTTATTAATCACTTCCTGTGATTCTGAACAGGGGTTGGGGTGTTACATTTGCAGTCAGATTTATATTTTCAAATCCCTGTCTAACTTTTCCAGCCCAGTACCCACTTTAGGACTTTTGTTTCAGTAATTATACAGACTAATGCCCTATATGTCGATACAGCCTGTCATACAGTATGTTCTGCAGTCAGTGACTGTATGGTTTGTTATCATTAGCGACAGTGTTTGGATGTCCTTCACTCCTAAATAATGGAAACTGTGTGACCTAAATTCTACTTCCCCTCAAGCCACAAGGATCTGACTCAATATGTCGAAGAGAAGGCTGGGTGGAAAAAAGAAAGATGGGTGTAGATAGGAACAGGAGAAAGAAAGATGGTACGTAGAAAGTAGCAGAGAGAATACAGAAAGACCACAGCTGTGTTTTTAGTGATGATAAAGACTGAGTTCAAGTATATCAAGCAGCTTGTCTTGGGGGTTTTGAAGAGTTGACTATTAATAGAAACATAGTCAACTTCCTCTTCAATGTTGGGCTGGCAGCCTGCTGAGTGAAATGGTTGTTTTACTTCTTTCCTTTCACACTGTTGCTCACTGAATTTGGTTGAATGGTTTGTTCTTTTCATCGATATACAGGGTTGTTAATGTAGTGTCCTGCCATATAATCATTCAGCAAAACCAACTCTCTATTACACAAGTATTCTACTGTAACACGATTCTCTTTACAGTCTTACTGTCTACTGTATCTATATGATCTGTTAATAAATCATGTGGTTCATTATATCTACTGCATCCATTTGATGCTCATGTGCTAGGTGACTCTTCACTGGCTTCATAATGCATCCTCTTAATGAGGGGCACCTGTACAATATAATAAATCACAATACTACCGTTTCTGTGCTGTTATTGGATAGGCTATACCTAGGAACATGTTTGATCATGATAAACTAATGATAAACCCAAGCTTATAATACATTGTGCTTATTTTTATACTTTTATTAAGAGTCCTGCTGTATGATTTTTGTATCTTTTAGCATCTAACTTAAAAAAAAGAATGAACATTAAGTCTTATCCTGTCTTTTGCTGTCTCTCCCCTTTCTCTTTCAGGTATGCAGTGAATAACCTCTGTACATCCACGTGTGTCGTTCTGGTTCCCAGACTCCGTCTGTCCTGTGCTCGAGACATCCTGACCAGTTTTGTCCGCTCCAGTCCAAGACATGTAATTTGGTTTTGTCCCATTTCTGTTTTGGCAAGTCCAAGTTTTTTTTGTCCATGGCTGGTTATGTTTTAAATCGGTAACCACTCAGCGCCAAGCTGGACCCGACGACGTCGCCTCCCTATACCTGTTCCTGCTCCACTGCCCCGCCCCCTAAACAGTCTTTCCAACACAAAGCGCGGCCCCACGATTCAGGGCTCCGGTTGGCCAGCGAAGAGGAGGAGGAGGAGGAGGAAGAGGAGGGGGAGTATTTCAGTGAAGCAAGTCTCCTAGCTGACCTCCAGGAGTCCACAGCTACCTACCGAGATGCAGAGACCATTACTGGTAATGTTGCATGCATACATTATAACCATAGGTAGACAAAAGTTACTGGAATCCATTTGGCACTGTTGAAGCAGCACTAGATGCATAAATATATAATTCCTCTTTTAAACATCCACCTGGTTGCATTTTCTGAGTCAATAAAATAGGGTTATGTAGGGTTACAGCTCACGAGTCTCTAATGGTTTTGGAATGTGCTGGGAGGAACATTGTAGGCTGATGGTGAGGGTGAGGCTTGTGGAGCTGTGAGAAACTGTCCCACTCTGTGACCCTTTTTCTAATGTCACATCCTGTCAGTAAAGCAGCTCCAGGGGACCTCAGCTCTGTGTTTAAGCCAGCATTTGAGAGGAGCAGTGGGCTGTCTCTGTCAACCCCTTCACTCATCGCCCCTTCTTTTTCTCTCACCACTGATCCTTCTCTCCAAGGGAGCAGAGGGACACTAATGTCTCCAGTGGTCACAATTGAGCCATGTCGTGGCCCATCTCCTTTCTCTGTGCAGCCTGAGTAAGCCTGCCTGGACAGAGTATCTGGCCCATTTTTTTAACAACTGAAGTGATAAAAGATGAATGGATATTGATTCTCATTTTCTTGCAGCCCTAATCATGCAACAGTCTAGATTGCCCCAGGCGGTAGCACTACAACGTATGACCATTGCACCAAGGGATAAGTCAAGCACACAATGTTGTCTCTTGAGATGAAACAACATGCAGCAGTGCTAAGCCTCTATTTAATAGTGAGTTTATTACCCATAGCAACAGTGAGGAATGGGGAAGAGCACGAGAGAGAGAGAGAGCGAGAGATTGATACAACCTGGCCAGAAGTCACTTCAGCAAGGCCATTAGGGTTGGCAAGAACTTGTACAGCACCAGACTAGTGATTCAGTTGATTAGTGAAGAGACTTTGGCAGTTTGTTACACACACAAACAAAATGAAAAGGCCCATGCTGGAGTTTCCAGTAGCACACACCCTCCCATCCTTCACCATGACCTCAGTTCCTTGTATCATTTAAACACCAAAGTCCCTTCATCCTCTACCCCACAACAGCCACACAGCAAGCCAGTAAGAAATCTGAACCTTGGCTCTACTGCTCATAAGTCCATCTTTTTAGCTTCCAAACCAGCATATCTTTTCAAATGGCCGTACAGGGCTGAAGCCTACCCTAGTATACAGTATATTGGGCAAGAGCCAGGATACACTCTGGATCTGGAAAGGTCATCAGTCTATCACAGGGCTAACACATACAGATACATAACCAGTCACAACTATAGGCAAATGTCCGTTCAACTATTTGAGGATAACCAGAGCACGTTTTCTTTTCTTTTAAGTTTTAGTTTAGCACTTCCATAGTGATGCACGTGGACATGTACAGTGGCTGTGTCAAGTTTCTGTGAAATCTAGCAGGGAATGTATTAGCTTGTTTATTGTGTTGCATATAGGTGTAAGCTGTTATTTGTCAGTGTTGAAGAATATTTAGCTACAGCATGTATAAATCTGGAAGAAGAATATCTTTACATTACAGTCACTGCTTCCTTTTTCTCTTTCTCTGTTGCTGAAACATTGAGATTCCAGGTTAACGTTGTTTGTCTTTAATCTCTGTTTTTAATGTAGTATTCTATGGAAATGTTCTGATCTGTAAAGATTTGGTAGTATCAAAGAAACCGAAAATTCACTTCTTGATTTCATCCTTGAATCAAACGTAAGACAAACTAAACAGAAACAGATTGGTAACATGTTAGTGTAACAACCAACGGTGAAACAATTGTGTTTTTGCAAAATCAGATGATGAAATGGCATGCTGTAATATCTAGTGTAGTCATGTGTCCTTAACAGTAAGTCATTCAACAGCAGGGCAGTGGAGGAGGTTGGGTCAGTGCTGCCATCTGCTGGTATCATAGGAGTATTTCCATTATAATCTGTTGAATTTCAAGTTCTTTCTTGTCCATTTCTTTCTTTCTGTCTCTTTTTAAGCTTTCTCTGTCTGTCACTTCTCCCTGCTGAACTCACTAGATGAATACTTCCTCGCTGAGAGAGAAAGTTGGTGGGAGTGTGTATGAGGGTATAATTTATAAGTCTAGAGGATGAATGAACACAAAGAGCTGAATAGAACAGCTCATTGGCATGGGGCAGATCCTGGATGGGAGGTTAAATTCTCCACGGTAACCAGCCAGCAGTGATGTAAAGAGTTGAGTAACTGAAATTATGGGATGCTTGGTGAGGAGAGGGAAATCAGGAGCAACCAGGCAGACAGAGGACACAGAACTTGAGAACAGAGGCAAAGTTACGTAAGTGGTGAAACGGAGTAGAATCCAAATTGCTGGCTGCTTTCTGACTCTGATCAAATCACGGCATGCGAAAACATCCATTGTGTTGTAATGTGTTGAGCAGGGCTTGGTTCTTGTACACTTTTTGCATTTTCTCTCGCACGCACGCACGCACGCACGCACGCACGCACGCTAGAGACAGAGCCAAGTAACATGAGATTGAATTGAAATGGTGTTGACCCAGTGGTGTGTAGAGAAATCTTTTGCAATCTGCCTGTAAGGGTTGTTGACTTTATTGGAGAAGTGTAGTCAATTTGTACAATTTTTGAATGAACTTGGGGTCTGTCAGATGTCACATACAGTGTTGTCATGGATACATTGTTTTTGTACATGAAGTAGAACTGACTGTAAGGAGACTGCTGGCTCCATGCTTGACAGAACAGGCTGAACTGCATTAGTTTGCACAAACCTTCCTATGCATCTTTACTTGATTGTTTCCAGCTCTTTGTAGCGGTCTTATTTTACACAGCAGGAGCTTGTTATTGCAACAAACATAAAGCATGACTTTTACTACTTGTTAGCCAGTTTTACAAAAAGAAATATTGGGTGACAGTAGAATTAAAAATGTCTCTACTAAAACTGCATCTCTCTCTGATATTCCATTAGTTTGTTTTTATAATTTCTCCACACTTTATGTCCATCTTGCTGAACAACCCTGCACGATGTTGTGCCAACCAATCACAAACACCAGCTGATATTTGAATCCAGAAAAATCTGAATGTGGAACTGATTTTTAGAACAAAGGTCAAATGGTTAGCGTTGCTCAAAAACCATGTTCCTCTTTACTCTTGATTGACAAAACCAACACATGACCATATCTTGTGCCAAATTGCAATGGCTCGCTTGCAGCGTGTGTCAGTAGACTCTGGCGGCTGGCAGGCCAGACCACTGACCAAAGACACATTTCCATCTGCAACTGGACTGGTGCCACTGCACTTCCACTAGGATTATCAGTTAGGGTTATTACACCAAACGACTTTAAGACCCTTAATCGTTGCATAAATTGCACATAAATTGTTTTTGCACATACAACCCATTATGCTGCTACCTAACCACCATCACCGTTTTTAAGGTAGTCTTGCCTCACTTGTTTTTGTATATTTTTAAAGTTTTTTTTTTTTTTTTAACATATACACTACCGGTCAAAAGTTTGGGGTCACTTAGAAATACCAGAAAGAATACCAGCTGAGATTAGTTGCATTGTTTTTTTGTTTTTGCAGCAGTTTTCAGATTATATTGTGTTTACATAATTGAAAAAGGGTTCTCCAATGTTTTCTTAGTTAGTTTTTTTTAAATTATATCAGATTAGTGAACAGAATGTGCCTTTGGAACACGGGGTGAACGGTTGCTGATAATGGGCAATGTAGAAATTGCATTAAAAATCAGCCACCCAGTCAGATCAGCTGGTATTCTGTTTATAATGGAGTGGAATGGAAATTTGTAAGTGACCCCAAACCTTTGACCAGTAGTGTATTTAGCTTTTATTTATGATTCTATTAATTTAACCTTTATGCATACAACTGAAGAGAACAGATTTTCATTGTACTATTTATATACAAGCTACCACGTGTTGAAGAATGACACGCATGAACTCGGAGATTTACAAGGTTAGTGACATTCGAACACCTTGGTTTAGCCTCCCACACAGATCTTGCACACTGCCGGTGATATTTGACCATGTTGACGTACTCTCCTGTATTGCATGTGCTTACCCTCTGTGACCAGTGGCAGCTTTCAACTGTAGCCCAGTCTAATTCTGGACAGGGTTGTGCAGCAGCTCCATTAAAACAGCATTGAAGTTTTTGGTTGAATGTCTCCATGTGGAAAATTGGTTCAAAGTGTGGATTATACTTTATAGTCAAGCCATGCTTTTTATTAACTTCTGTCATGAAAGCTACCATGAGTGTCTAGAAAGTAGCGTGTACCTGGTCTTTCCCATGTATAGACATGCAGTGCTGAATTCAAACTGTCCAAAAAATGTTTTTTTCATAGATTATATTAATCTATCAAACACCCTCTCACCAGAAATCCCATCTAATACCTGAAGAACTCAGAGGAGAGTAACATTTCAGTAGAGCCAGATTGTTTTTCTTTATTTTTTTATTAAAAATAAAACGGTTCAATCATCAATGCCCTATTTGCTTTTTTACGTCTTAACTACTACACCCTAATGGCTCAAAACAAACAGGAAGTTCAATAACTAGTGATTATAAGCTGATTAGTGTAGTCTAAAAGATAAGGAACATTTGCTCATATCAGGGCCATTCACGCACACGCAGGGATCTGTAGGATTACATTTAAAACACACTGAGTGGGTTTTTGGCAGTTCTACTGCTGCTTTGCTCGTGTTGTACAGGCCATGATTACTGCTGGAACTGGCTAAATCTCTTTCATGACCTGTTGCTCTGGTAGTTAAGAATGCATGCACTTGCATTTTCTCCGTAATCAAATAGTATTGTTCATCAGGTCTGTGTCTCTCCATGTAAAAGTTTAATATAATGCAACTTTCTGCTGAAGCAGCTAGATAGAAAAACGGTAAGACAGTACAAACAGCTCCAGGCCTGCCTGATGGATAGGAAGATTAAGTTGGAGAGAGTGTGTGTGTGTGTGTGTGTGTGTGTTTTGTTACAGCTGGAAGGAAGAGTCCAGCTGGGTTTGTTTGCTGACAGAGTGAGAAAGAGAGGGGGGGAGAACAAGCCACGGGGCGGTCCATGAGGATATCGTCATTGGCATGTCAGGCATGACGAACCCGTTTGGCTCAGGTCTCCTCTCCTCTTCACTCCTCCCACCCCCCCTCTTTTCCCCTCTGTCTTTCTCTTATGTGTCTTTCAAACCCAGTGCCGTCCTCTAAAACTTTTAGCACCCTCTCTATTCTTCTTCCTGTCTCTCACACTCCCAACCCTCTCTCTCCTCTCCGTGGTATTTCTTGCGACCTTGCACTCTCCTGGTCCATCGGAAAATGTGATTGGAGGGCGGCAGAGTTGGTGGTTGTCGGGCTTCAGGCACCATGAGTGAGTACACTGTGCACAGCGTGGGTTTCTGCCAGTTTTGGCTGGTCTCTAGTCAAGTTTATGACGAGTCTGACCAATAACTGGATAGAGAGAAAAAGATAGCGCTTCTCTCGCGGTTTCTTTTTCTCTATCCTCCCTTTGTTTGTTTAGCTCTCTCCGTCTGTCTTCCTGCCCATCTGTGAATCAGCTGTTTGGACTTGTATAGTTCAGGAAGCTTCAGGGATTTGCCTTTTTAGAAGTTAACTGTTTGTTTTAAAGGTATGAAGAATATAACACTTCAAACTTTACATTGTAAGTTCAATACATTATTTTTAAAAGGTTAAAAGTTTGTAAGAAATGTATTGTACAAAGGTCAACTTAGCCATCTCTTGGCCACATGTAGCACTGCTGGAATGGAACAGTTTACAGGAGGCAGCCATGTTGGACATAAGAGGCACTGCACTAGGATTTAACTTCTCTCTGGTGACCTTATTTTGGGTCTCAGTCCAGTGATACTACACTTACTTCTACGATACGTTCAGTGTTGGTCCATGTGTGGGTCAATGGTTAGTAAGGCAATAAACAAATTATAACTTAACACTGGTACTACAGCTTCAGCTATATTTTTATGGTTTTGTTGTAATGTAGTGATAAAATTCTGCAGTTTTTGAATCTATGTAATCATTATTAGTAGGGTTGGGGGGGAATGGAAAATTGCCTGTATCATATTTTTTCCCTTTTTTAAACCAATGATTGACCGAAATATTTTCTGTTTGTGGTAGTTTCCAGCAAAAATCCATGTTATGTTCTTCTTTACAAATTAAATAAATGTCCGACTGAGTGACTAATTTGATGTGCATACTTCTTAGAATGTCAGTTTTTAGAAATATCTCATGATATATTATCCCTAGAAGTGTGTCATTCAACTTTAGTTTTTGGTAAAGGACAGGAAAAAAAACGCAATACTCAATACTGTCAAATTGCAATACTTCTCAAATCGTTGCAACCCTAATTTCTACTGTATAGACTACAGAATGACCTGATCTTGATTTTTGACACTCGTGTGTGTCCTCTGCACATGTTAGCTTGTTTGTTGCTCAGTTGAACAGTGGCCTATTCTTACACTTGAACTTGAACTTTCTAGTTGCTGCTAATGTTGGCAAGACCCTGCAGGTTGTGTTCTTCTCTGCACATTTGGCTTAAACTCAAACTTCTCTTGGTCATGTATCAGCTTTGTTCAAAGATCCTGACTCTAAAATGAAAAGTTTAGTTTTCTACAAGATGTTCCTTTTAATATATTATTGCAGTATTTAGAATGGAAAAACAAGTGTTACTACTCTCCTACTAGATGTAAAGTTGTCCTTGCGTGGCTCATTCCATGTAGTCATTGAACGATTTGGACAGTTCTTGTTTACTTATTTAGCAACAGCGTTTCCATTCAAAAACTGTGAAAATAATCTCCAACTAAATGACAACTAGATAAGGGAAAAAAATCATACAAGGTGCCTCGATTGATTTGACAAAAGAGACGCACACACACGTTTTGCTGTCTCCATTGACCTTTTGTCAGCACACACAGCACGGGTTTGTGCTATAATTATCCTCATCCATGTCCTATCCATATTCATTTTAGGAGCTGAAGTGCATTGATCATATTTCATATCAGTGCAAAAAAGAAATTTTAGGATTCTTACCAGCAACATCGCCATCAGGATCAGGTTTGGGCAAATTATTATTTGGGTCCATTTAGGGTTGTGGTCAGTCAAATTTTAATATGATTTAAATCCAGAGTGCTTATATTAAATTTAATATGGCTCTCGGCCACACAGGGGCAGTTTTTTGGAATAGAGATCGGTCTTATTATCTTCATAATGGTGTGGATTTAGTTTCATGGGGTAAAGGTTTGGGATTTAAAATTTTAGTTGTGATATCTAAAAGGGACCACTGAATTCATGCATTGTTATACAGCTGATGAATAAAGATCAAATTTGGCGATGAAACACAAATAACAGGTGGCTTTGTGAGCCTGCTGCGGTAATGTATACTTTCTAGTAAAAAAGCGATCATGTACATTTGAGATCTAACTCAAATGTACAATTAGCCAAAGACAATAAGAATGTTTTTCCGAGAATCATCATACTATTCTGGCACAAATTTGCAAAAACTTTGATTGATGGTGAAATGTCCCTTTTTATTACTGTAGTTGCATTGGTAGGAATTGCAATGCAATACTACTGTGTTGAAACCTCATTCGCTGTGCTTGCTGAACGATTTCCCCAGCTGTGTGTGTGTGTGTGTGTGTGTGTGTGTGTGTGTGTGTGTGTGTGGCACAGTCAGTCATTCAGTCTGGATTAGCAACTGTGAGAGACAGCATTGTTAAGAGATACAGACAGACAGACCACAGCGAAGAGCGACAGAAATAGAGGGAGACGGGGAAACAAAGGACATTGCTTTTACTGTATGTTGATTCTCATTCAATGTCCAAAACACGACCAAAACCTTAGATGTCTGTGTGGGGAGAAAAAAGAGAGAATGTGTACTCTAATAGAGTCCTAAATGGATGTCCCTTTTAATGGCACACTAAACTGATGTGTGAACAGAGGCACATAGCTAAACGCTTAGGTAAGACTAGTTTTCCACAGCAGCACACAAATGTGGCTTTATGGTTGACTCAGTGGTTTTCAGTAAAAGGCTGCTGTTGACTTTAAGGAGAAGCAGAGTTTTGGTAGACCGGTTTAGCTGCCATGTTAAAAATGACTTTTTGTGAGGTGTAAATGATTGCATGTCTATTAGTAAATTACCCAACAAGGAGTAAAATAAAGTAGCACAACCCGTTTTTTTACTGGAAATTGTACATTTACTTTATAGCTTAGTACTTACCTGAGAATATTTGATTTTGAGAAATAATGGGTCTAAATAATGTCTTCACACAGGATTCTATTTTCATTATTTATAAGTAAGCACTGGATTCATTTAACTAAGGATGCAAATTGACACAAATGAACCTGAGATTCAGTTTTGAGCGCTGCACGATTAAGGCAAGGAGAAGTGGGTTAGTTTCTCACTTTACCACTAGAGGGCATCCTATACTTTCAGCTCTAATGGACTAATGAAATGTCTTGTTGGGATGGATTATAAATGAGGAGAGAAACGGTTACAAATACCCAGAAATGACATTTTGACGTTCTGCTGAAGACAATATTACCTTTTTTGTTTATCAAGACTTGAGGGTGTATTGTCAAAAACGTATTATCAAAGAAAAGAGAAAATACAGTGTCTTTCTTTCTCTCTGTGCAGATGTGTGTAACAGTACTGATTTGCCGGAGCTTGAGATTATCAGCTTATTGGAGGAACAGCTGCCAGTCTACAAGCTGAGGGCCGACACCATCTTCGGCTACGACCAAGATGATTGGCTGCACACGCCACTGGTGGACCCCAACTCTTCCCTCGACCTGACTACTGAACAGATAGAGGAGACCCTCAAATACTTCTGTAAGTGTATCATACACTGTTGTTTTTACATGGTATAGTGTAAAAATACAGTGTCCAACTTCCTTCTAAATATTATTTTGATTGTTGAATAATTAGATTTTCTAACACAGAAATGTAACTCTGTTAAAGTAAACCGCCTCCAGACAAATGTACGGTTTAGTATTACTGCCCTCCTTGCAAATTATCATCAACATACCAGTGTTAATATTTCCGGAGATGTTCCCTAACTTAAGCCAAGTTAATACTTTTTACACCAAATATCTGTTGATTACTAAGGGCAGATAAGTCCATTTCTAGGTTTAACAATCAGGAAACCGTTATTGTAGGGAGTGACGGTGAGGATTTAAGATTGAGAGGTGAGAGATTTCAGATGTACTCTGACATTGTGCGAGTAGGAATGAGAGAGAGAGAGAGAGAAAAATGGCCTTCTGCCCATCAGTGTTGGCGCGACAGCTGACGATGGTTGCCACAACAAACATGCATCTCTCTCTCTCTCTCTCTCTCTCTCTCTCTCTCTCTCTCTCTCTCTCTCTCTCTCTCTCTCTCTCTCTCTCTCTCTCTCTCAGCTGTGTGTTTGTTCACGTGTCTGCGCTCGTCTTATCAAACTAAGAGCAGCCATGTGATTGACGGCTACGCCCGCTGTACACCACATACACTTGCACCCAATTGGAAGTAGATAAACACAGACACACGCTCACAAAGAACACGTGTGCACATAAAAACCAAGGGAATGGAAAGTGTTCAATAATTCAGTTCCAATTCACGTCTACTTGAAATGTGACTCAGGTTAAAAAAAATAAAATAATATTGTCTATAAATAGATCAAGTGTCTTTATAAATGGGCTTAACTGAGAACTGTAACTTCACCTTGTTGCCCCATGCTGACAGGGTCACTTTGGCCTCCACATTCATCATAGCCAGACAGGCTAAGAGACAATGACAAGGTCATGTTACATAAGAAACAGTGTGAGACATCCTACAAAGTGTTTTGCCAAATATTCAACATTGCATTCAGTATCAACTGTATTCTCCACATACTTCTTTCCCAGTTCATTCTTTCCTCATCCTGGAGGCATGTTGCGTCTCATTATTGCCTCAAACAGATGGCCGGGTATCAACACCCTAAGGGCCATGAATGAGGAGGGACTCGTCATATCGGTTTCATCCTGGAGCTGTGTTTCACTTGCGCTGTGTAGAAGTCTCTTGAGATAAAATACTACATCATAACCATCTTAAAACAGCCATATACACTAAATGACAGCATTTATGCATATATGTACTGTATGCAACTACTTGTCCTGTCTAACATTATTTTTATCTGGAGCTCCTTTTGGCTAAATTGTGTAAAAACATTATTAATTAACAGGGTAACGTGCACACAGTTACATCACTAAAGAGACATGCGGGTGGCAGGTTGTCTCATTATCCCCTTCCACACAGCTTGTTCAAGGCAAGGGTAGGGAAATGGAATGGAAGGACAGAGTTGTTAACCCGGCAGCGGAGCTGAATTTATGTCCTTGTAAAAGGGACAGCGGGCACGGCGGGACAACACACGCGCACACCAGCTGACGCTGTTGTGTCACGCCTCTTTTGCTTCTGGAATGCCGGCATGTTATCTAAAATCTAAACACTGGGGCATGGGGCATGTTCCCTCTGGCACATTAGCATTAAACAGTGTGCAAGTCACTTTAGTAGCAGGAGTTGCGTGTTTACACATCATAAGTCATATTATTAAAGCAACTTGCTCCCAGTTAGCATCAGTTTGTGAGTTTGCCTTAGAGGTTCCATGGCATGAAAATTTCACTTTATGAGGTTTTTTAACATTAATATGCTTTACCCCAGCCTGACTATGGTCCCCCCCAGTGGCTACAAATGGCAATAGGTGTAAACCGAGCCCTGGATATCCTGGAATCTTGCCCCTTATTACCTCATAAGGGGCAAGTTACCTCCCCTTTCTCTGCTTTGCCCACCCAGAGAATTTGGCCCGCCCATGAGAGAGAGACATCATAGCTTTCAAACGAGCAAAGTGGCAGTTGGTCAACGCCCCTCCCCCTCTCTCTTCCTCAAAAGCTACAGACTCAGAAATGGCACATACTAAGGAAAGCTCATTGTGGGACTGGCTCTAGTGGCTGTAATTCTGCACTAAGGTTGAATTTTGGGAAAGAGACTTCAGATATGGTATTTGGGGACCACTAAGGCCTATATAAAAGCATCTAAAGAGCACTATGTCACAGGACCTTTAAGCCTGATTGCTATTGGTTGTGGCCTTTAGCCTGTTAGCTTCTTTCTGTAGTATTAGTGTGTGCTATACTTAATCTTTCCATAACATGCGTCGTGGCGGTCTCTGTTATCACTTTGAAGCTGGTTAATATTGAATTCTGCTCATTTTGTCAGTGAAATGGTTTTCACGGTTGCCACGTTGCGTCTGCCAACACTGCACTGCTTTCCTGCTAAATGCTTATACACGCTATGCCGCTCAGCGTTGGGCCTTGGATTCTGAGCCTGTTGCTATAGCAACCTCACAGAAGGACAAAGTAGAGGAGAGGAGGGGGCGATACTTTAATACCAACGGAGGGTGGGAGCAAGCTAGTGAAACTGCTCTCACTGATTGGCTGTAGGCCTCCTCCAACCCCACCCACCCCACTGTGTCATGACTATCATCATTTCTGCTGCAAAACCCGTGACTGCTGCTCCTGCTGGCTCCCTCTCACTCTCTGTATCTGTGTTTATTGAGTCATTGTTAGAGATGCGGCGGTGCATGTGTAGAGTTAGTGCTGTCACCGAGCAAGGAATGTTTCAAAACAGAAGACAACGGTTCAGTTATGACCTCAGAAAGACTCGGCCAGAGGACAGACTGACAGGAGTACAGGAAGATGAATTGACTGGAAGCTATAAATGGATGGAGACCTGAGCAGATAGAATCTGGCTGGTTGGTTTGCTGAAGCTTTGAAGTGACTGAGGAAAACTAATGGACAGAATAGAAAGAAGACCGATGCCAAAGGACACAGATGCAGCACAGACCGACAATGTCAGATTCCATTTGTCACATTTGCTGAAACGGTAAAGAATTAACAATGGATAAAAGGACAATAAAGTGACAGTTTTTTTTCTGCTCACAACTGATGACGCAAGTAACTGTTTTATGGGATGACATGCAGAAATGGCACCAGCACAACAACAAATATGGAGCATAATATGCTGACAGTTTGCTGTAAATGAGTGTGGGAAAGAAAGGACATATGATGAGAGTGGGCAGAGTGACAGTGTGCCAGCTGGCAACTGCTAAGCATGCTGGGATAGCAGATCCAGACACTGACTGACCAACTGAGTAACAGACACTTACAGATCAGTTACTAGTAAGACCCCAGTGACAACTGGTTGTCTCAAAGCATGCTGGGCCATTGGGTTTGCCAGAGATGATACACCTGAGTATGCTGGGACACTGGAAACAATACAGCTGTCTGTCAGAGCAGTGAGGATGAACAGACGAGGCCGGAGCAGAGGCCAGAGGTTTGTCAAGGCAGACTACTTCGAACTGGACTGGTACTATGAGGAGTGTACTGATGGTAAGACGACAGTCTGCTACGGTTTTATGCAGTGACAGCTAGCCTCAAACTACTAACATCACTGATGTTACTGGCTATGTAGACATGGTAAGAGGTTGATTTCATACATACTATAAAGTACTTTTCTGTTGAATAGTTGAACCAAATTGTGGGAATTATGTCAGATGTAGAAATACATACAACTAGTATGGCTTTAGTGTAACCGCTGTGGTATACTGTATACAAATGGACCAACCATACCAAACAAGACATGATAATGCATTGTGTTTATGTAACATTGTTTGATAAGCGCTGGCCAGGTTTTATAACGTGTCCTCTGCTGACACACAGATGGAGGTTAAAATGAAGAGCGGTGACAGGATTAAGCTGAATTGGTTAATATTAAACAGGCTTGGTGAATAGGGAGACATTTATCTTCCAACATAATAGAAAACGTGGATCATAAGGTACCTCAATAAAAAAAAAAGAAAAAAAAAAGTTCTATGCCTTCAGCTAAACCCCAAGTGAAGTCAGCTTGAACTGATTTCTGTCTGCTAGTTTCTTTCTAAGATGGCCCAGAGAATGTGACCTTGTGGACTGGCACAAGAAAATATTAAGGCAGAATTTACAGTTATAACACACACAGCAGCATCACTGCTGTAGCTACAGCAGGCAGAGGCAGGATGGAGTAGGTGTTGTACCAGGTGCCCTGTGGCGGCCAGCTGAGTCAGTGTGGCTTCTAAAATAGGCCCACAGAGTAGTTTACAATATATGACTGGCTGTGGGTGGAAGTGTAGGAAGTGGGGCTGGGCATGGATGTGGTTCCTCTTTGCTGGATTAGAATCCGTATAAGAAGGTAGCTTGTGCTGATGTCAGCTATGTGTTTACCACAGCTGATTAAAGAGAGACCAGCTGGCCCATAGAGACACATGGACCCAATCCCAGAGTCCAGACTCACAGACTTTGGTGTGCGTTCTCACAAAATTCATAAGGGCTTAGAGTTGTCCCACTGTCGAATCAAACGACGGGAGTGTTTGAGTACACACTTACCGAGTGCTTTCTGTGAGTCTGCATCGATGTAGGCTTCACCAAAGGGAATTACCCACAGTTCAAAGCGGACTCAACCACGGAACAGAACAGACCTGTTGTCCAGCTTGTAAAACCAGAATTTGAAAAAATGTGAAGTGTCTTTGTTTTCGAACGTCGCCAAGGTAACGTGATCTCGTGAAGTGCTGCCCCAATCCCATTTCTACATATCTGAGCCCATGTGGCCTCACACACACTCACTTAGCACCTGAGATCAACTAAGTAATGAAGATATAGGCAGCTGGTAAACTAGCTGAGTCACAAAGTAGCTGAGAGAAAGCAACTTAAGTTTGCTGAGAGAAAGAAAAACATTGAAACAATCTCCACATCAGGACATTTGTCAAAGTTTTTGTAAGCAACCTGTAAACATGTAAATGCTATTTTATTATTAGGATTCTGGACTGGCTAAAAAAAAAAATGAATAAAAGATGGCTGCAAAACTGTAAAATTGCCCATTCATAACATGTATTGATTTTCTTTGTCTTGCAGCAGCAGTAGTTTTTACCTTGTGTGGATAATTATTCTACAGCTTCACATGTACACAAACAAGCAAACAGTAGAGAGAGAGCCAGGTAACATGAGACTGAAACGGTGTTTACATGTAGAGGACTGATGGTGCCTGGCCTGATATCTGTGACTCACAGCAGGTTATAGCAGTAGTTGGTTTATTAGCATCCTGGCGGCACTGCCTCAGGTTTTTCCTCCCTCCCCTCTCGTTATCTTTCTACCGTTGTCTGTGTGAGTCAGCTTGGTTATGGCCCATGTCCTAATGTGCTATGTAATTCATTTCACTCAATACAGCTACGACCTGCAATAATAACTTTCCATTTGGTCGCAGGTGCCCTTTTTGTGAATTGTGAAAAATTAGTATATTGTGGTTAATCTGTGCATTTAATGTAAAGGTTTGACGCATTAAAAGGAGTGAATGTGATCTATTAGTAGTTCTATGCACTATATTATGCATTTGTGTCAGGGATGCTCTGTAGAGATTCTTACATAACAGTTCAGCTCAGCACCTCCCCTATGTGAGCTGTGCAGCTTAACTGTCTGCATTATTATTTAGCCGTGGCAGCCAACCCTGGTTTGATTTCAAGGCTTTGGTCATTTGACTTGCAGGCAACAACTGTTTCCTGCTACGCACTGGAAATCAAATTTACAACTGTAAAATTATGCTCAAATGATCAAATAAAGCCATTTCTCTGATGAATCTTGTAGAGTGCAGAGGCAGAATTAGAAAGCAGCTGGTTTGGTGTTATTCTGGGAGATGTGAAAGTAGGTTGGCTTATATTTAGCCCGATGATTTGCATGCTACTCTAAGCCACCCTTGTCAATAGCAGTCTGCCAAATATTCCTTTGCACTTTTAGCAGCCTTCAAAACAAACGGCTGGACAGATGGAGGGCAACCAGGATAGCGCTGGGGCTGAGAAAGAGGACAAACTTTTCTTCCAGAGGGGATGTGACAGGGTGGTGGGGGGGGAAGATAATTATAGGAAACAAGAATGAAGAGGAGACAAAATACATTTGTATTATACAATTGTTTCGAAGTCTATTTAGGTAATAACGTTCATTTTGCAATTGTCTCCCCTATACCACTTGGCTTTGCCGTTTACTTTTAGAATCCAAACCACTGGAAGAATTATTTGAGTTAGGAAGTCATGTTCACTGAAGTAGGACAGATTGTAGTTGCTACGATTTGTGTGACAAAACAAACAGTAGGAAATTTAAGAGGCTTAAAGGACACAAGTTAGAGAGCTTTGAGCCATATGAGACGATCTTGTTTAAGCTAGTTGTATTTCTTGATTTGAACAAGGTTATACATGTAATTGTCTAAAATGTTTTATGTAAATTCCTTGTCCAATTTATTAATTTTTTTTCCCAAAGTACTGTACAAAGCAAGTCCACAGTCACATAAACACATTAGGTTGAAAGCAGGAGAGCATATGAAAGGAAAAACGGAAAAACAAGTGGAGTGTAAAGAGGGAATGTGACCAGAATAGCAATGGGAAAGGGAAAACACTGCTCCGAAGCACCAAGCGGTGTTTGTCCAGGACTGCTTTGTTGTCGGCAGCATGGTATCCATAGGACCATTGAGTGGAGTTACTCAAGCATGCAGGACGGTACTGAGCTGGCTCAGTTTTCTAGACCAATTACAGTAATTATAACACGAGCAGTGACTAATGAGCAGACAATTTGGCTGCTTTGATGCGGCCTATATTTATCTATGAAGGGCCGGGTCTTCTAGGTCGTATGCTAGCTCAGATGGACATGTGAGATTGACATACAGTACAGTGGTTCTCTATTTGTCATAACAAACATGAAGGATATTATGGTAATTATTTCTCAAAAATGATAACTCTCAGGGGGGCCTCACCCAGTAGAGCCTGCACCCTTAACTCTTTGGCAACAGCTGAGTCACAGCAGGGCAGGCAGGATGGATGCCTATGTTGTTTTTGATTGAGCAATATCAAACCTCAATCCTTCTGTTGACGTTTTAACCACTCGGCCTAAACTAAATCATTTGAACGATGTGATAAAGGTTAGAATTTTGTGAGTTCAGCCCATCATGCCACGAGGAAGTCTATCAAATTAAATGGTTAACCAAACAACTTTTACAAAGATGGTTCCAATCCATACCTTTTTATGAAGCTTGCCAATAGGTAGACAGGCTTCTCGAGACATGTTTGGTATTGGACACCTTTGTGTCCATTATCCCCTATTGAAGGCGCTACATGGTCTGGTCAGTGTATTTAGTTATGTGAGTAACAGTCTTTTTGGGCCAGTTTTCAGGGCAATAGTTTTTTTAATTGTCATATGTTCCTAGTGTCCCGAGATGTTGATGGTTATAAATCACTGACTGGACTTCATTTTAGTCCTTTTTCAATTCACAGTTCAGCCACATGGTTAGCTCATTAGATGACACAGTTAAGCAGCAAGCAAGCTCTGGTATTCTATTCCAAACTCTGGGCCCGTCTGTCTGGACTTTACACTATGGCTCTTGTTGTTTGCAACTGGGTGCTTCTGATTGTATACAACTGAAAAATCAATCCCTTCGTCCACTTGTGTTTCCACTTTAGCAATAAAGTGAATGTAATAGGTGAAATCAGTGCTGTATCATAGCTCTCACCCTGTCTGTGCCGTCCATAGAACACAGGGCGCACAGTTTATGGCTATAGTTGCATAATATGTGAGTGTACTGTATATTTCTCTACTGTATATTTAAAAAAAAAAAACGTAAGTTTCTTTTTTGTTTCACATGATTACATCTTTATTAAGAGTGATGGGGGTGGGGAAATGCTTGAACTGTCCATTTTATAGATGTGTGTCCGATGTTATGACTTCACAGTATGGTGCATATTAAAACTTCCTTTGCTTCCTTCATCAATTCATCAATTGATTGTTTGCCTAACTTCCAGCTCAAATTAAGCTTGTGATTCCATGTATGTCACCAGATGATACCGGTCAGAGGTTAAATAAGTGTAAAAACATCCACCTAAGAATTCACTGAGACTGGCACGCCCTGGAAAGAGGTGCAGGTCTAGTATTGTTTGCTCTGCCCTTTTGTCACCATAGAGGCTGATCTGGACTGTACCAAGTTAGTTTCACCCGAGGGTGAGTTGTTAAAAGACTTGGTTTGAACTGGATTTGATGTCTACCTGAGAAACAGGTGTCTCTCAGCTCTGATTTGCTCCTGTTGGTGTGAGCCAGAACCTTTTTTAAGTGGAAAATTAAGATACATATTACAGATTACTTTAAATGCTCTCATCTGATGTGTTACATCTATTTTAACCTAGTTTTATAACTTTAAAAAGCTGATGGAAAGCCTGGTCTATACAGTATATGTCTGTGTCCACCCCCCCTGTCTGCGTTAAAGTAGAGTAGGCCATTCACTGACCAGTCACCGAGGAGACGGGGAGGAGTCAGGTTATCTAGTTGTCCTGCTGAGCCTCAGGAGACAAATGATACACACTTTTGGAAACTCCCTCAGCAGACATTACTCTTGGTACTTGACAGATATACACAGACAGACCGTTGCTAGTTATGTACGATGGAGTGTTTAGAGAGACATACTGTATACACATCTGCTGTCCTCTTTAGGACAAACACTTTGTTAGATGTGTACTTTTAACATTTAGGCACACACAGATTAGGTATTTATAAATAGATTCAACAACACCCACAAATGCACACAGCACAGGTAGGAGCCATGGCGTGGCACTCGCAGGCTTTGTGGTTTAGTGGATAGCCTTCGTGCCAGACTGGAGGATGGCACTGCTCACAGCTGCTGGCACTGAGGACGAGCTAGAGTACTCCTACCAGCCAGAGGAGGACCAGGAATATGTTTGTCAAGAAAGCTTGGTGCAGGAGGAAGAAGAAGAGGAGGAAGAGGAGTATGTCTGTCTTCCCGATAATGGGAGCACAGAGCATGAGGAGGAAGAGATGGATGAAGAGCAACAGGTTCTGCATGAAGGTAGACTTCTTTGTAATCGTCATCTCTGTTGTGCTCTTCTCCTTGGTTCTCGCTAGCCTGTGTGCTAGCTTGTTTAGTGTATTGGAGCATTTGTAGCGTGATTCTTCAGTCATAATCATTTATTCTGAAGCTATGTGGATTCTAAAGGGGCTTATTTGATAATGTGTAACCCTTAAGATGGTATTTTGTCTCCTGTGGACTGTGGCTTTATCCTGCAGGTGCAGTCCCTAATGTTAGTGTTGGTCTCAGCAGTGCATGGTCCATTTGCTAATGTGACATGTTCTAACATGGGTTTGGCTCTTTGTTCCAGCTGTCACCTCAGTGCCAAGTGCCAGCTTGCTACATTTTAATACTTGTCTAAAAAATAAAAGCACGATTCCTACTTGGTATTTTGTTTTTTAGGGCTGAGTAACACAGCATGGTTAGAGAGAGCTGAGAGATGATGACACAGAAGAGAGCTGTGTACATAAACTAAAGGTATGGGCTCATGCAGGTACAACAGAGGAGTCTTCAGTGACCTGGTCGGCTAAAAGTTAACCGCTAAAGCGAGCTTTTCTGCATAGACATTTTTATTTATTTTTTTAACTGTGATTGGTGATTTTGTTGCATTTGCAGTATTTGGGTCTGTGCATGAGACAGTGTTACAAGTTACTGTGGCAGAAACCTGTTTTAATTGGCAATTAAGATGAATCTCAACTTGGGTCAGATAAAGAAATGGTACTCAATGATTCATACTAACATTGCATTTTAATAGTTCTACACAAGCTGCTTTTGGGGTATTGAATAGAATGACAAGGGCTCTGTCCGTTGTCTTGGTGTGTGTTTGCTGTCCTTGAACCTGTGTGTTGTCTGTTGTCCCAGTGGCAACGCGGGGGGGATGGGGGGTGCTGCTGATGGAGCCAGAACTCCAGACGTCTGGCTCCATCCCCCCCCAGCCCGCCTGCTGCAATGCAGATGGACAGAATACCAGGAGTCTAATAGGTCTTTATTGAGCTTTAATTACATTTCAACTAAGAACTCTGAGTCACCAAATGTATCTATTAATAAGGATGAACCAATTCATGCTGTACCTGTTGTGGTCTAGATGGATACTGGTGACTATGACTAAACATTTGATTTCACCTCTCCTCCTAGAGCAAGAGAGTGAGAGCGAGAGATTTGATTTTTTAAAATCTTTTTCTATTAAAAGACGTTTCGGTTTTTACCAGAACATCATTGTTGCACAGAAATTAAAAACCATAGAAAAATGAGTGAAAAATGAGCTCTTCCTCCTGCACTGAACACACAGCCGTGGTGAAACACCACTAAAAACTTAAGTCCACTCTCACTCTGGCTTTTACCAGAGACACGTACATCTTTGTCAGCTCTTGTCTGGACACATTTACTATTTAGTTTTTTCTGCTTTTATAAATCAACATTTTGGCCTGACCAACAATAAAATGTAACGATTGCCACTTCATTTTGTTTTCTGTTGCCAGCACCAAACATAAAAGCAGTCTCTGTAATAACCTCCCCGCGAGCGAAAGAGCGAGAGAGAAAATATCGGTCATAAGTTACCTGCTTGCCTTATAAAACTCCAAGAAATATCCAGATCACATTACAGTATTAAGTTACATGTCCTTTTACTGAATGTAATCTAGGTAACAGTTAACTTTTCTATTACTGGCCATTCATGACCAAAGTGGATTAATGAAGTAAATCGGTACATACATTTACCGGGTTCCTGCTTTCTTCTTAGCCTGCATATTATCTTTACACAGCAACAAGTACAAGTGAAATATCTACTGTAATTATCAAGGCTGTCCATTGGCATATAAGCTTCAATTAGTTATTTTCACTTCTACCCCCTTATTGATCTAACTTAAGTGTTATGGAATATCACACACACACACACGTATGTAGACAGGCTGCACCCTGTGCTATCAAGTACACAATCTCATTATAGGCCAGATAGCGTGTGTGTGCGCAGTGCACATACATGTGTTTCCTGGTTGTTGTCACGCCAGTTTGTTCCCTTGGTAACACTGTGCCTTAACAACTCACCCAGGCGAGATGGTTCTGTGTATGGATAGGTTTATTTTTTTTGCATGCTCAGGTCTGTGTGTCTGTATCATGACCAAATGCTTGTAAAACTAAGGAATGTTGGTGCTTTTTAGCAAAAGGTCTGCATAGTAGCATGCTAAACTAAAATGGTGAGCATGCTAAATATTATACTTGCTAAAAAGCGGCATGTTGACATTAGCATTTAGCAGTATTGTTATGCCCAAGCACAGCCTCAGAGTGTGGCAGTAGACGATTAGTGTAAACTCTTGTTCAAGTAGAATCACTCTAGCACCCAATGAGTATGTTGGACGTTAGATGGGTTTATAGAGAGCTACGGTTAGAAACACTGGGGGGGGGGGATGACATGTTGAGGAGCCCTTATTTAATCTAACAAACTGCTTCTGTGAAGCTCCTCAGTGTCATGTATACTCATTCGACCTTGTCTGGCTGGAATAGAGCAACTTATTTAATAATGGATGATAATGATGGGACATATCCTTGACTAAAGCATAGCCAACTGTGTCCAGCAGCCATACAGTACACTGCCTGGGATATGAGGATGTGAAAATATATTTGCATTAGACTGTTTTGCATTCTGGAAGGTTCTATTGTATACGAACCTGATACCTTAAGGAGGGTAAAATGTTATTGCTGTAGAAACTGACAATTATTCTTTGTTGTAATAGAGTGTACATCGCAGTATGTTGCTGTGCTTCCTGGTACTATATGACACACGTGACATATGTGTCATACAGCATAATGCAATGTTGGACATCACACCTCCTTATGATAATGAGTGTGTGTGCTCACATAGCTGAACTAGCAGTGCTGGGTGTGGCTCCTCCCATGGACCACTGTGTCTACATTCTGTTACTTATCTTTTCTCAATCACTTGGTATGAAAGTTAGAGGTTTTAATAGCAGGGGTGGGGGAGAAAAAAAAATAAAAATCGATTCTTAGATGCATTTTGATACTCTGTCGAACGATTTGATTCTGATAAGTTAATTGATTACATTTTTTTTTTTTTATTTAGATTAAAAAAATGTGTTAGTTTTTAATTAAAAGTTACCGTTTCCAGACATGTGCAAATCAAAAAAACAGTGACTCTGAGATTAGGCAAGAGTGCAGAAAAAGAAAAAAACTCAAAACTGGCCAAAAGGAAAATCAAATAAGTTTTGTGTATATATATACACATGCTCTAATAAGACATAGATAAAATAATTTAGGCAAAACACATATAGGCTGTTGATCTACTTTATCACATTACATCTGACCACCTCATGTTTCATGTTCTAAGAAGCAGATTCTCCACCTTTAAACATGACTGAGCCTCTGACATGGAAGATCGCTGTGAGAGAAGATGATTTTCACAAGCATGGAATGACTACAAAATAAAAACCTCGGTAGACAAAACATTTCATTAAAACTTGTGTGTGACAAATACTGTATATGTCAAAATCGGATAAACTCAGATTTATCTATATATTTTTTTTAAAGCACGCATTGCAATGTACATAAAATTGTTGTATCGCGATGCATCGATAATCAGTTTAAAATCAAAATCGAATCGTGAGGTGCCCAGAGATTCCCAGCCCTAATGAATAGTGAGCTGTTAATGAATATAGTGGCGGGAGTGTACTCCTTATGAGGCGTGAAAACAACGCATATATAGAACCAGAAAATAGATGGCAGGGATAACAGGCACCAGCACTACCTGTGTCAATCCAACATGTAGCAGCGTTGGGTTAGAAACACTGTGAATCTTATATCTTATTTAATATCTTATATAATTTTTAGTTGATATTCTGGACTTAATACTCAAGTACACAACTAATGTACTCCTCATGCATCATCATATAATGGGGATAAATATTGGAAACACCGCTCTTCACAATGCAATACAATGGAACAGCACCATTAAGTTTATCAACATCTCAAACAGTTTGCAACTTTATGAGGTAATCTAACTTCATTAAGTTCATGTTTTTGTTCAAACAGGAGATCTACTTTTAAGGCAGGTTAATATGCAAAGAGTTTCATTATTTTAAAAAAATGAAACCTATATTTTCTAAATAAATTACTTGCGTTATGGTCAGTGTGCGGGACTCTTTCTAAGCTCCTGATCTGCTACTTTTGGTCACATCTATGGTTATCAACGAGGTCTAAGGTTAGAACCATTACCGGTGTAACCACGATAAAAATGTTGACGATAACAATTACCGTTTTTATTAAAAATATTGTTATCATGGTGGATCACCACGGTGTGGAAACGGTGTGTTTAATCCTTCCCATGATTGTTGATTAATTTTATAGTGGCCATTCATTTTAATCACTTGTCTTATTTAAGGTTTACTTTAAAGTGTTCATGTGTACAGTTATACATTTTAATTTTGATGATTAAGAAAAGATAATTATTGGTGTTTCTTTGATTTGTTTACATATTGTTTATGTCTTAGCTTAAATGTTTGGATTTGTAGAATTTCAACCTGAAAGATGAGCTGAACTCTTGTTTCTTTGATGTTAAAAGTTGCACTTTTAAAAAGGTACTGCCTATATTTTTGTAACATAATAAACCCTGTTACACTTTTTGAAACCATTTCAGCTTGGGTAGGCTTATCTGTGCTTTCTGAACATAATGAACACACTTTTAAAAATACCAAAACCCGTGATCATTTTGGTCACTATAACAGTGAGGTTACATTTTCATACCGTCACATCCTACACACCTGCCCGACAAAAGGAGGTGTGAAAAAGGCTTTCCTAAATTATAAAAAAAAGAAAGATCCAGCATTTCAAAGTCAGACATGAGTTATTGTGTACCCTACATAATATGCAACCACTTGGTTTTATATACCGTTGATAAGTTATTCATGCTTTATAAAACCTAATACAACCTAGGTAAATCTCCTGAATTGCTCTGCCTATAGACATTACAAATTGCACACATTTTATCGTGAAAGGCACTGTGAGCTCATTTAACATATTCTGTCACCAAAAGTTGGGAGTGCAGAACATTGCCTGTTTCAACAAGGGTTGTGCTATCATAGTTATAAATACTGTAAACGAGAGCTGAAGATGTTGTTTTGCAATCATGATACCTTGGATAAATGTTATATTGTCACAAATGTAATACATGGTTTACTATTGTGATTCATTATTGTCTGCATCAGCAAATCGTATGTCGGGTGTTTTGTATTGATCCTTTTTCTTTCTTTGTGTCTGTGCAGTGCTGTGTGCTGACAGAGTGGGCCAGATGACGAAGACCTATAGTGACATTGATGCTGTCACTCGACTGCTGGAAGAGGTAAGATCAGTTAAAGTACAAGAAACACAAAGGACTACAGTATATGCAGACTGAGAAGTACTTTGGTCAAAAGTCAATATGTAGTCTGATAGTCTAAACACATTCCTTTTATGAGGTTTGTGGCAAAGCAGGTTTGATGGAACCACATCAAAACTATCTGTCGACAGCTGATATTCAAATCTTACTGATTCACAAGAGCTGCTGGTGAGGACCTCAGCCGGCTTTAGACTGGTGTCATTGTTAAATGGACCATGACATTTAACAGCCAGCCAACCATTGACTAAACATGGTAATCAAAGATGGCACACCATCAACAAACAGACCGGTGAACCCTTTTCACCCTGTGAGAGATCGTTGCACTGACCTCCATTGCTGTGAAAACTTCCTTTGGTTGACATTCATATTCAACAGTTTTGTAACACTAAACTACACTAAAGGAGAAACTTGAGTGAAGATAACCTCTTCTGAAGAGTCCATGTTTTTTAATCCTCCGTGGGGAGGAGGGGAGGGGGTGGTGCGTGATCACAGAAGGCTTGTATCATGTGGACGCACTGATGTTGTTATTACTTAGAATACCTTATGGGGGTGGCAAACTACACAAGGACACTGCAGTAATGTGTGTGGACATTAAGTTGTGATTCGGTCAACCCTCTGCTTATTTCTTCATTCCACCTTCTCCTTGCTGAGGTATTATTATATATGTTGTAAACTCGCTTCTGCTGCATGTCCTTTACATTCATAATCCCTAGAGGACACATTTACACTGCCATCATTTGAATGGAATAGTTTGACATATTAGGAACCGCTCATAGTTAGGTGAAGAAAAAAAATCAATCCCACTTACTTATCTGTCTGTTAAAAATGCAGCAGGACCCAGCAGCCAGTTAGCTTAGCATACATACTGGAAACTGGTAAAAACTGCTAGCCTGGCTCCAAAGGTAAGAGTGGTATCAATCTTCTCATCTAACTCTCGACAAGAAAGCAAATTAACATATATTCCCATAATGTCAACTCATTCGTTTAAAGTCTGTAATGTTTTCAAACATTTCTCGGTGCAGAAAGAGCGCGACTTGGAATTGGCAGCTCGCATTGGCCAGTCACTGCTGAAGAAAAACAAAGCCCTCAGTGAGAGGAACGAACTGCTGGAGGAGCAAGTAGAGCACATACGAGAGGAGGTACACATCTGTCACTTTGTCATTTGAGTAGGAGTAGCTCAGACGTGGTTGGTCATGTCTTGGAACATGCAAAATCTGTGTAATGGTCTGTTGCAGTCCACCATGTGAGTTGTGGCGATGCCTTTTCCTGCTTTAACTGTCCTCTGTCTACATGTCTTCATATTATATTCCACATGAAGGTATCTCAGTTGCGTCACGACTTGTCCATGAAAGATGAGCTGTTACAGTTCTATACCAGCGCTGCCGAGGAAAGTGAGGGGGAGTCTACCAACTCCACACCGTGAGTCTCCTTTCATTCACCTCTCCTCCTCTTCTTCTTCTTCTCCTTGGTAAAATAGTGTGAAGTTTTGCATTGTAATTTTAAGTGTGATGCAAACATACACACATTAAAAAACACTCCCCTCTTAAGCTTGTATAAGCTGCATGAAAGCAGGTATCAATAATATTAGACAGCTGTTTAAATATTGTGAGTTTTGTTAGAAACTACATTTTTCATTTACCCTCTAATGAATCTCTTCAAAATAATGCATTCATTATATTAAGTGTTATGAGATTCTTTGTGGGGAAAAATAACAACTCTGCTATAATGGGCATTTCACAAGGTCTTAAGGCATAGTAATGGCTGACTGATTGACCTGCTCATTCACATGTTTTGTGTGTGTGTGTGTGTGTGTTTTTTTTTACAGTGTGCGTCCCAGTGAAAACAATGTGTCAACTCCAATTTTTTTCCCCCTGGACTCGTTGCAGAAGAAACTCAAAGATCTGGAGGAAGAAAACAAATCTTTGCGCTGTGAGGTACGTACGCACACACACACACACAGGCTCCTGCAAACAAACTATATTTTCTTATAAATAGTCAAAAGCATATTATGTAATTAAGGCTGCAAGCGGCGTGTGGCAGGCCCTTTCTCCTCTGCGCGTCAGGGTTACTGGCGGACGCTGCTCCTTGCGACCGTGCATTGCGCGGCATTCAGACACTACAAATCATCACCGTTGAAAAGGGAACTCCATGCTGAGTTTAATGATACCTCACACAAGACTCTACCTTAAATGGATCATCAGTTATGAAAGGGGCGTGGTTTAAACATAGGGGGCGGGCCATACCATGACCAATGACAAACAAACTCTTTGCAGAGTTCAATGATACCTCACACAAGACCCTACAAACGTCATTAATTCAATTAAATTTTATTTATAGAATCAAATCATAACAGTTATCTCAAGACACTTTACAGATCAAGTAGGTCTAGACCACTCTATAATTTATAAAGTCCCAATATTCACACATCTCATTAGTTATGAAAATAGGTTTGGCTAACGCATAGGGGTGGGTCATGGTCACCAGGCCACGGCCACACCGTTTGACGAAAAGTTTTTCTTTTAATAACTTCATCTTTAACGTGTTGAGATGGTACAGACCAAATTTGAAGTTGATCTGATGAAATCTCTAGGAGTTCATTAAAGTATAGCACCTTGACTTTTAGGTCTACTTCCTGTTGCCACTAGGGGGCACTATGACATTGAGTAAATATCAGCCTTCATATGTCGTCAGGGTCAGTCTTATGAATCCTGAAAGGTTTCAAGCCAATTGGACGATGTACACTCAAGTTACACCCACTTCCTGTTTTAATGGCGAAACGTACAAAATGGCCACCCCACCACGGCCATGCCCTACGACAAAAAGTTAATCTTTTAATATCCTTTCATCTCTAAGATCTTCAGATGGCACAGACCAAATTTGAAGTTGATCGGATGAAATCTCTAGGAGGAGTACGTTAAAGTACGCCAAAATCAGTCATTTCAAACTATCAATTAAAAATGGCGGACTTCGTGTTGGGTTTAAGGTGTGGCTCCAATGAGTTTTTTGTATGTCTTGACATACTGCATATGTGTACCACGTTTCGTGAATCTACGTTAAACATACTGCAGGGGCTCTTTTTTTTTTTTTACTTATAGGGTGATATAGTGAGCCATTTTTTTGTGCGCCTATTCCTGAATTCCTTCAGTTTCAATAGGGCCTCGGCGCTGTCTGTGCTCGGGCCCTAACGAGTATCCCTAGCTGTTTGTAACCACACAGAGTTTAACTGTGGCCCCTCCTCTCCGGCTCAACGGCCAGAGAGAGCACAGCGGGCACAACCTGCAAGCTGTTGTTGGCTGGGGGTTACACATTGATTGAGAGGGATTACTTTTGGATTAGTCAATACATTGTTTTTTAGGAAAATCTGTTACATAGAATACCTCATAATAAATAGTAAATCTATATTATTGCATTACTCGTCAAAGCACAATTGAGAATGGAGAAGTTATTTATTGGGGTCATTAATAATGTCTGCAGTGCGTAGTATTGATTAGTTATGTCTGTTTTGTGTTTTTCAGGCCAGTCATTTGGAGACAGAAACTATTTCCTATGAGGAGAAAGAGCTGCAACTTGTCAATGACTGTGTCAAAGAACTACGTGAGTATTGGACTTACTGAAGTCATATTATGCTCAATGTTATATTTGTTAGCAACGTTCTCACTAGCTAAGTTTCCATCCACTTATCAATCGAATTATCTGAAGTTTGGTTAAAAAAACAAAAACTCATGCGAATAAAGCTGGTGAAAGTGTGTTTCCATCCAACGGCTTTAAAGCAAATAAAAAACCAGGGCATAATGACGTCACATGCGGTTTTGCGATCAAATTTGTATATCAAATTGATTTTAGACATTTTAAAAGGTGTTTCCATTCATTTTTGCACTGAATCGCACAACGTGCAAGCTTTAGACAAAATGGATCGCCGTCTACCAGCAAATAATCAATATTGCACAAGTTGTCATCGTGCTTATATGCCGCTGCGAGACAACTCTTTTTTTATTTTTTTTGGAGACATGTCTTGCTGTTTGAGCGCCTTCCATTTACTCCGGAAGACGTTCCACGGCTTGTTGTAATCTTTGTTGCCCATTTCCTTTGCAAGCTCCTGATAAATTATGGCATTTCATAGAATTTTGCTATTTAAATAGCTGTTATATTTTGCTCATAAATTAAATTCAAAAAGTCTCTTGTCTGCTTGTCCGTCCACTTCCATCTGTCTTTGTTGACACCTGCCATGTGTGCAAACAGAGCAGGAAATGCTGGGCGGAGATGGGTTGCAACTAGAAAATGACGTAAAACTTAATCACAGTTCATTATTTATTCGGCAAATGACGTTTCCATCAGCATTTATCATTTAGGCAGTGAGGCAGTAGAGAGCCCGTTTTTATTTGCAGATTCTCACTTCTGATGGACACCTGTTGATGTTTCCAGGTGATGCCAACGTGCAGATTTCCTCTCTGGCTGAAGAGCTGGCTAGGAGGACTGAAGACGCCTCCAGACAGCAGGAGGAGATCACACACCTCCTCTCCCAGATTGTAGATCTCCAGAAGAAGGCCAAGATGGTATAAGCTTTAAACTGATAATGTTAAATCTAATTTTAGTATGTAAAGAATATGTTACATTGGTTATTTATATTGCAGTATGCCGTGGAGAACGAGGAGCTGACTCAGCACTTAGGTGCAGCCAAAGACGCCCAGCGACAACTCACTGCGGAAGTAAGGCAAACCATAAAACCTGCTGACTCCCTACACTAACAACATAAGACGATAGTCCGAGTACTTATAGCACCTTGTGTGATATATGTCAGATACAACCCAATCATTAAAAGCACATTTCAGACCTTCATATAACAATTGCAGTATTGTTGTATGGTCAAATGTGTGAATTAGAACATCTTCAAGACAAAGCTTAACTTAACCTACATGTCAGTTTTAAATGATTTCTTCCCCCTTAAAAACTCATTAGATGGATGTATATAGTTCTGGATAAAAATCTAACATCTGGATCTTCACCAGTACCTAATTAACTCAAAGCCTGCCTGAGAACCAAATGTAATGAGGATCTATTTATTGATTTGGGTTCCACTAACAGAAAGACAAATAACCTCTATACCAGGCGCCATTAATTAAATCCTTAATGACAACAGAAGTACACATGCATGTTGTAGCACCGTTCGTTTGCATAACAGTTTCTTATTTCTAAATTCCTTCCGATCTCGTCTCTCTCGATCGTTCTTTTACTTTCCTCCAGCTGCGAGAGTTACAAGATAAGTATGCAGAGTGCATGGAGATGTTGCACGAGGCTCAGGAGGAGCTGAAGAACCTGAGGAATAAAACTTTACCACTCAGCACACCGAGGCGCTTCCATTCTCTGGGCCTGTTCCCAATGGTGAGCTTCTGTTTGTTTACCACAGCATCTCCGTGGTGTCAGTTGCTACAAAATCATCTTACCTTTTTTTGACTTCTTCTCCAGGACTCTCTGGCAGCAGAAATAGAGGGCACCATGAGGAAGGAACTTCAGATGGATGATCCAGATGTAGAGGAGCAGAGGTATATCCAATTAAGAACCTGACTCACCTTTAAAATGAAAACAAAGGGTTGATATACCAGAGCTCTTAATTCAATATAAATGTGATTATGTTTCTCCAGACTACACCCAAAGCGAGTGTTCCAGACAGTGAAAAACCTGAACCTGATGCGTCAGCAGCGTTCATCTCTAGCCCCGTCCCCCCTCAACATCCCAGGCTCCAATCAGACATCATGCCTCACCTCAGGGCTGTCCAGCAGGGTGGGCACGCCACGCTGCAACTCCATATATGGCAGCGAGACGGGAAGTGGGATCATCCTGGACAATCGGACTAGCAGTATCCTGGAGGGTCCAGATGATGGGTACGGCAGGTCGCCTCTGTAACATACATTTTAGATTGTTATACGTTATTATACGATGTTATACGTGTTGGTTTCTTCCCCTTTGTCTCCAGTAACTAAGGACATGCCACTCAACTCTATCAATTTTTTAATTTTTCTTTCTGTGTTAATTGGTAACCTCGGCGTTTGTTGGCGTTTTCTATTGATTAGGATTTCTGTTTGGTGCCTAGTAACTCTAGTTTCAGGTTTCAGTCATTAGTTCCTGCTTTACAAAATAACAAAACAGAGAGACATAAGTGCTTTTAAAAAAATTGTCTCTGAAACCAAACAATGTCAACAATGTACCCCTGTCCAGGTCAGAGGACTCTAACAAGCGGACCCCTGGAACCCCAGGGACCCCGGGCAGCAGGGACCTGGAGGCAGCCCTGCGACGTCTGTCTCTCCGCCGAGACAACTACCTCTCAGAAAAACGCTTCTTCGAGGATGAGAGGGCGAGAAAGCAGGCTTACCTGGCCAAAGAGGAAGAAAGGGGAGGTGAAGGAAGCAGTGAAGGCCTGGCGACTCCGACGGAGAGCCTGTTGTCGCTGTGCTCGCATCCCTCCTTAGGAAGCGCCTGGTCGGGCTACTCATTCACAGCCAGATCGTACCTGCCAGATAAGCTGCAAATTGTAAAGCCACTAGAAGGTGATTACTCCTCTCAGAGACACAAGTCCTCTAATCCTCCACATAATGAAAAAGAGAGGCCAAATCAGAATGCCTTGCACAATGACAACAAAAGTTTTCCGAACGGTCAACAGACTCCAAACCAGAGCCCGGCACACAATTCAAATAGTAGATTTCTACACACTCCCCAAAGTTACACGCAGACGAGTCAGACCCAATCCCAGAACCAACAGCAGAATCATTATCTGATTTTGCATCACCGCAGTCAGTCCAAAATCTTTCTGAGTGCCTCACGGGATCCTAAGATCCTGCAGAGGAGCTCTAGTGTGTCGGAGCTGAGCAGTGGGCCGAGCTCCCAGCCTCCACTCAGAGCTCCGCTTGCTTTAGTCACAGGCCTGCTGGAGGTGGTGGAGCAACCGGAAGGCAGTTTAAATCTCCAGCACTCGTTTTACTTCAGACATACACAGCCGCGCTGCTGGTTTGAAATATAGAATATTTGACAGCGTGCCGTGTGCTGATGGTTTGAAACATTCAGTCAGTCAAGTCTTGGTGTATAGCATTTGTAGTGAGTCAATATGTTCTTTAAATGGCACTTTATGTATTGATTCAACACATTTTTCATATATCACACATTTATTATCCTATGATTATTTGCCATAGTGTAGTTAAGTCAATGTGGAGTGTGTAGAGTTAAATTGTTGATATATATTTGCTAGCACATTTAATTGTTGAGCTGGCCAAAAAAGCAAAACAGCCTTAAACCTAAAGATATTTTGTTAAAATTGTACATGTCCAATTTGTAGCCTTGAACACATTTATCACTTTAAAAATGATGTCCACTAAAGAAAGACAAAACAAAAAACAACTGCTGCCACAAAGATATTTTCTGTTTTGTGGCACCACCTAGTGTTTAAACTCGTTAACACTAATGGTGCATGGTAGGAGTGAAAGACAAAAAATATGTTTAATCCCAAGTCTGATGAATGATGGTTTGTCTAGATGTCTAATAATCTAGTATCTCTCAGATTTGTTTTTCAAATTTTTTATGACCTCAGATTATTTGCATGACAGTATTCTGCTTTCATAATTATACCATAAATAAACCAGGTCAACAGTCCAGAATTCAAGCTAACAAAGAAACTCAAGATCAGAATTTTGACGTACATACTTACTGTGAGCCTTCAATGTAGAGAAACCAATCCACAGATTGCTCTACTACACGACTGTGTCTTCTGTCCATCCCTTTCTTTCCTTATGTTCGCCTTTCCTTCATTTTTGTTTTGTCTTGTCTGCACTTTACTTTTTTCTGTTCAACTTCTCTTTTCTTTGGTGAATTCTTAAATAAAATATTCCTAATTTTCTCACCTTCCCATTTCTCTTTCTTTTTGTATTTGTCTTGTGAGCGTGTGTACTGACATCTCTCAAAAGACCATGTATAATGAGGAAAAAACAACCATTCGTTGAACTTGAAATGAGACCAATTTACTAGGTTCAGGATGCTTAATAAATACAAAGACATTGCTTACTGTGGCATTCAATGTTGCCACAGGATGTGTATACACTATGCCTTTGCCTACTACTTGTAAGTGTGTGTGTGTGTGTGTTTGTTTCTGCCTGCTTGCTAGCTATCTGGTTGCAAGTGTTTATATACAGTATCTGCCTGTAAACAGCTGAAATATTTTTTATGTATATTTTTTATACACACTTAAACATAGAAATGACATTTTCTGAACAGGTGTCAATATGCCCACAGCGTAGTGCTGAGACATTATCCTGTGAAGCTAATGGAATTTGGGTTGTATAGCAATATTAAGTTCGGTGAAGCAGGCCTGTCAGTGTTGCAATGTACCTACCTCCACAACCACTTAGAGTTGCTTAGTAACCAGAAGTTTAACATTGCAGAAGGCACTGGCCTATTATATACCAATACCAACATACCAATTTGTGAATATAATTTAACCTAAGATAACAATGCAGAAGTGCAAACGCTAACATCTAGTAATTTGTAGAATTATCAACCATTTTTTCAGGGTTGAAACATGAAACATTTGAAACTGCTTCAGTGATTATCACCAACACTGCCGCCGTTCTGAGGGCAACCTAATGTCAATGAGCTGTATTTGTGGCAGAGAGCAAGTTAAGACACATTTAGATAACACAAGGTTTTTCTGACTTTTTTTTTTTCCAGGCTCTGCTACTCTCCATGCATGGCAGCAGCTGGCTCAACCCCACATGGGAGCTCTGCTGGATCATCGGCCTGGCGTGGTCACAAAGGGCTTCCGCACTTTAGCACACGAGCAGGAACAGGAAGACGGCTGGCACCTGGACCAACCAGAGGAGGACGAGGTTTCATGTGACTCATTCACTGGCTTATCAGGAGAGAGCTCTGTTCCCATGGACCGGCCTTGTTCTACCTCTTCTCCTTTTGTCTGCTGCATCAACAACGGAGACGTTGATGATCAAAGCCAATCGGATACGTTGCTAGGAGACTTATGCAGGGCAAGAGAAGCGATTCATGTCAAAGATGGACATATTGCAAACATGCCTCTTTCCTTCTCCTGCCCCTCCCCTTCTTCTTCTCCTCTCCCCTCTTCTGCCGAGATGAACGGGCACGTGGACCTCAAGGAGCTCCAGGCCTTACAGCCCACCACAGTGGACCGTTTGTCTGGTGAGGGAGCACTTAGCTGAGGGCACTGCACTGCACCCACCCACCCACCCACCCACCCATATAACCCTGGAGCATGGAGATAAAGGGGAGGGGGGTGAAGAGGAAGGGTTGTAGGGTGAGGGAATTGGGGAAATCATTCACTGGACATCTCACAACCCAATGTGACGTTCCTTTCCTGCACGCTCACGTGCACACACCTGCACACTCATCCCATCGGCAGTCCTTGTGTGTGCAGCCATCGAACCCCATCAAAACAGAGTACATGTTTTTTATCATTTATTTCAGTTTCCATCTTTAGTCTTCCTTTTCAGATCACACTTTCACTTCTTTCGCTGTATTTCAACCAATCACATTTATTTTTCTATTTTCCACCATACCTATCCTCTGCAAGAATATTTTAGGGTGTCTTTTACAATTTTAATAATTTCTCTTGATGGGACCTGCAGCACCTGCAGTTTTTTGTGTAATTAATAGAAATTTTATTTGATTAATATCTTAGCATTCATAGTATGAGTTGACACTCATAGTATTTATTTACTTTCTTCTAGCAGTCAACACTAAAACACAACATACCCCACAAACACATGCGTGCAGAAATATCAAGGCTTGAGTCCAGTATGTTGGCACATATGTATATCAGCTGTTATTAGTGCAGCTGTCCAAGTCACATGAACACAACACCCACGGCAGGTTAATATTAGTTGACTTATAGCTTTGGTGTAGGGTCACGTTTGTATACACATGATACGATTTATTTATGGATTTAAAAAAAGAAAAGAAATCCAAGGTTAAAGTGATGGTCCCAAGATGTTAAGACAAAACAAGACATAACATGAAATTGAACAAAATCAATCACCACAAATTAAATAAGAGACACCCACATCAAAATACAATTTGATGGTTGAAGTAAAAATGTCACAGAAAATATAATAGAAATGTGTGACTATTCCATAACTAAGTCCTGACTAAGCCCCCCTGTTTTTCAGCTGCTGGATGTGTAACTAGCCCTGGTATTAGCTATACTAAGTATGTACCATTATTATCTATGACCACAAATATTGAGACATGATGCAACAAAAACGTTTGCCAGCACTCTTAATTGGTGCAGGGATTACACACACACACAAAACAAATTTGAATCCTGAATTTACTGCGCGGGCACACATTCTTGGAAAAAGTTTTACATTTCAGTGTTTTGGCTGCTAATCATTACTCAGTTTCATCTTACTGTGGTGGCCTTTTCCTTTTAGTGCTAGTCTGTTATTTCCTGTATGTTCTTGCTTATGAATCATCATTTAGCCTATTCACTCAGTATAATACACACTGTATAGGACATCATGCCAGATGCATCTGGGTGTAATGGCCCATACAATGTGTGTTATACCTCACGTTCTTCTCTAGTGAATGGATTGCATACATTCATTAACTTTTTTCTTTTGCTATCTAAAAGATGTGGTTGTTTTTAGACAAAGGAAGTATGCAAATAATCACAAAAAGTAATATGTAATCCAGACCATAAGGCTACATGTATAGTTTACTGAAAGCATGGGTTCCCCAAAGTTTTTAAAAGTTTGTCAACAGTCAAAAGTACATATGTACTGCACACTGTCACAGTTTTGACTGTGCTATTAATGTAAGTGATATCCTTGTTCCATGAAAACATACATTGCAAAGTTCATTAATGTAAAGCTTCAGCCATCTGAGTTTGTCAACTCAAGTGGACATCTTCCAAGGTTATAATTAGTATGAAATGTCAGCTTGTAATGACCAGGAGGAATGATTACAGCAGTCATTGGGAGCAACATAATAAAAAGAATGAAAGATAACTCTGGGTGCCCACAGTGCACACCCCATCACCAATTCAATGTGTTAGGAATTCAGGAGCTAATGAAGGCTGGTGCTTTTGCTCGGGGCTCATTCTGTCACCTTGGTCTATTTTTTTCTCTACTTGGTGTACAGTGGTTTTGCAGTGTTGCTTGGTACCCCTTGTCTTCCTAACAGCATTTTTCTGTGTTTTGTCCCCCTCTCTTTCCTCTCTAGTTAATTACCCAGGAAAGTGTATGTCCCATACTAACTCTACATACACCTTCACCACCTGCAGGATACTCCACCCCTCTGATCAGCTGACATCTGTGTCACCAAGGTAAACATCTTCAATACCAGACTACTTTTTATTACTGTTGAAATGTATTTTTAAAATGTTTACAATATTGTTTAGTAGAGCCCGACCAATATATCGGCAGGCCGAAATTATCGACCCATATTAGGCATTATCCAATCTATGGTATTGGCATTTATAATGGCCGATTTAAAAAAAAAAAAAAAATGATAGTCCGTTTTTATTTTTTCAATATTCATTCATCAGAATAATTTATAATGACAAGTATTCTTGTATAATTCTTGTAAATGAATATTTAAAAAATAAAAAACAGACTGTCAACCTTATTAATGTGTTGGCGTTGCATAGTTTGTCCACCAGAGGGCACTCTACAACATCCCTGTTGGCAACACTGAACAAAAACAAATTAATAAAAAAATAAAGGACTAAGTTTCATATGTTAAGCTTGTATTTTTATACATTTTATTTATCAGAACTTTATATTGATGTTCCTCTGTTCTGTTGTCATTATTTTAGTGAGAACTCACTAGGGAAATCTGTTTTTTAAAATATATCAGCCAATATATCGGCATATCAAATTTTTAAATAAACAAATATTTGTATCGTCTTAAAAATCCTTTATCGGTCGGGCTCTATTTTTTAGTCCTTAGTAAAATTGACTGTAGTTTACACTAATTACACACATGATGGCAAATGGAGTCATTTCTCTACCTGGATTTCATTTTTGCATTTAAGTTTTACCAAATGGCACCTTAAGGAGAGAGAGGAGCTTCCACTGTAAACAGGAAGCCTTAAGAAAAGGATTGACGACCTACTGTAGTAACAGTTAATGTCTGATGAAATCTTTATTTTGTACTGTAAATCAAATAGCAGCTTCTCGGCCAAGGAGCAAATCCCCCTCTTGTTCCCCTCCAATAGATTTTGAGGCAGGGCTACTTTGATGCCTCAGCACCTGGCTGACTTCTCTCTGTGTCCCTGCTGTCTGATTGGCCTTGGCAGGTCATGTGATGAGGAAGAGGAATTGTATCATATGGTTGTCATGGCCGGAGTAGAGCAGACCCATTGAGTGCACCCACTGGGGTGAGGCAATGCATGGGAGTGCATTCCTAAAGAGAGAGAGAGTGAGTGAGTGAGTGAGTGAGTGAGTGAGTGAGTGAGTGTGTGTGTGTGTGAATAACAAAAGCTACTTGCCCTAACTCCCCAGATAGTCACATTGTGGGCCTAGTAGGCCAGTTTGCCATGTTCCTGGGCAACATGCTGCTAACTAACAATCCAGTTTATGACACAATGCTATGACTCCAATCACTTATCAAATCTAACTTTGTGAGGATTTGAGCATGGATGCTCATTCTTGCCCTTTGAAAACAGTATATGATAGAAATAATCCAATTCCTACCTTTTGGATCTTTTAACTACATCTAGCAACGTCATTCAGCAAAAGCAACCGGCTCAGGTGTCATCACGTGACTTTAATCTGGTCCTTTGGTCAGTTGATAAGAATTTGGGGGCATACATGGAGATTCTAATCTCTGTCTAGCGCCTCTGATGTAAGGGATTCAGCGTCTACAACAAGCCATTAACCCTTTTTAGGTTCTATATATGTGACTTTCAGAACCATTTGATTTTTCTGCTCGGTTCGTGGCTCTCTGCTTGTCGGTGCCCACAACATAGTGCTACACAACACACGCTGCTATATCGATGACGACTGGCAGGTTAAATCGGCTGTCCTACACACAGAGTATGCCAGGCAGACACTCACAGGTGGATGCGGTGACAGACACACTGGATATTTACTGGTAACGTGGTGTGCAAGCGGTTCTAGGAGAGTGGCTGCATGTTTCCATGACGATGCAGGGAACATCGTAGCTCCGTGACCAGTCTTCAGCTGTCGGGACATGTTAAAAAAATCTCATATATAGAACCTTTAAGAACTTGCTTTTATACCCAAAGAGGGAAAACAGGCAAGGACCCCGGACTAGAGACAGCGGAAGTCTGAACACTAGACCCAGAACCATTCACAGAACTGGCTGGGAGAAACTCATTTGCGCCTGACGCCCAAGGTCTGATTTGAATCAGGAGAGGGGTAATGATACCATCCTAGTACATGACCACTTTGCCCAGATGTAGGTCATGTGATTGCACCTGAATCAGAGATTGTTGTGCTTAGTTTCTTTGAACTGTGTAGCTTCATTAATAATTGACTTACTGCGTGGTAATAGTTGGCATACAAAATGTCAGTAAGCTTTGATGTTCCTGAATGATTATCATTTAAAATGCTATTTGTCACTAATGGTGAGACTGCCTGTGACAAACAACTCAGTGATTTTATGCAGATTTAGATGGGGTCTAAACTGATCTCCACATCTCAGTCTCCCAAATAGGAAAACAATAGGAAAGCATGGTTACGTTTTAATTAATTCCATAACATTTTCAATGAGTGTTAATTGTCACTAAAAGCCAAGTACTAAGACTTGATAACTTATTTCCACTCATTTGTCTCATTTCCCATACTGTTTCTCATGCTCCATGCACATCCATGGCCTCTGTTCCTCTGCTCTTTCCTCCCTTTCTCTCCCCCTTACTCTTCCATCTCCAGCTCAGCTCTTGCTTCTTGCCAGAGCAGTGCTTGCATCAGCACCCCTACCCCCATCTCCTCTCCTATACCCTTCTCTGCCCCGCATACACCTTCCTACACCCCCTGCTGCACCCCACGTCGCCTCTCCCTCTCCCTTTCATTAGCAGAGTCCTCCACCAACCTTAGGGACTCCACTAAGACCACCAGCACCTCCCTTGGCCTGGTGCGCCTCCTGCTGGAACATGGGATTTCTGCCTCAGTGTATGATCCCGCAGCTGGGACCGAGGGTTCGACGCCAGCGGAGCTTCAATGCCCGTGGGAGGTACGCGAGTGCGAAGAAACACCGACACACCAGATGAGACTGAGCACAGACGAGTGAAGAAACACCCAGACAACCTCCTCTTCCAGCCTTCGACCCCACCCAACTCCCCTCTTTCTAATTCTGCCTTTTCTACCACCACCCGCCCAGCCTTTCAGTTCAGCCCTTCCACTGATGACCCGCCATTTTATGACACCTTCCTCGCCTCAAAGCCAGCTCGTACCATTCTGAGGGAAGTGCTGGGGGAGGCGGAGAGGGAGCGTGTGGAGCAAACAGATGATGACAGCCAAACCGAGAAGCTGAACCTGCGACTTGTGGACAAACTAAAAAGTTTCCGCACCCTCTCCTATCAAGCTGGTTCTGTTCCATCTAGGAGTACTCTGTTAGTCCCCTTTGGCTCTACTGGAGTTGGGAACAGTGCACTGGGTGGGGGGCTTCCAGGTTTGAATGCAGGGCTAAGGAGGAATCGAAGCTATCCTGCCATGGTAGGGGCCAGCATGGCTATGAAAGACCCAGGAGGCCCCCCGAGCGCAGAGATAGTCATAACACACATGATGCAAACCCCACATACCCAGTACACAGTGCACACACAGGAAAAGGACAAAATGCAAAGAAATCACACACTGGCCCTACCACAGACACTACATGAACTAGAAATGGTCACACCACAGACGATAAAACCGAGACACACCAGGCCAAGCGACGGACTGTGGTATTTAACATGCAATGACCAACACAGTGATGATGAAACTGGGACATAATAGGAGATATTCAAAACCAAAAAAATCCTACATGACTATATAGCCATCCTTCAGCTATAGAGTATGCCCAGACCAAACAGCTAGAGTGATGAGCAGTGCAGTCCACCTACAGACTCAACTAACCAGTCCAGACTCTGGATTTCAACAGTCAGTGAAATTAATTAAATGGTGGTGACTAAGTCTGACATTGTTACACTGTGTTATATCCATATACTGTCAGACCAGACTAATGATGGAGTATGTTGCCTTCCTCTGTGTCCATTGTAATTGTATATGCAATATACTGTGTCATATAATGTTAAAGGTCCAATCTGGTGGAAGTACTGCAGAGCCCCTTTTTAGTCTCATGTTCCTTCTCATCCTGTATGAGTGCACTTTAGAAAAGGAAAAAAAAAAGACATTATGAATTGTAAAAGTACAGTACTGGCCCGAATATAATTGTTTTTTCTTCAGATTCATGAAGAAATGGTAGGGTGTATTTTCCAGGACTACAGTTATGCGTTTACCCAGATGTTACTGTTTTTGCACTTTACAATAAGGCTGTGTCATGGGTTGTCTGTAGCTTTATTGTCGCTAGGCTAGCAAATTTCTACAGCGGTACTGCAACACAAATCTCCAGGAAGCAGGAAACATCTGTAGGCTTTGTCTTTTGAATTAAATTTGTAAAGAAGTGCACAAGGGGAATATTTTGTAAGTCCTGTTATCCCAATGATTAGTCCATGGTACGAGCTGGCGGCTAACAAAAATTCTCTCCCATTGTAAAACTACAGCTGTAGTAAAGCGGGCTGCTACTCCTGAATGGAACTAGCCTATAACCAAACCCTTTAAATGAATTCAACACTGTAAGAAAATTAATCAAAGTGAAAAACATTTTCAGCTTATATTCAGGCCATTAATTACACTGGAGTTATATTGTCACATACAATGGCATTGGCATAAGAGATTTTCTACCAGCAACTCTTCTCTTCCCCCTCTCCCCCATGTACTGTATGTAATCTGTAATTTCAAAAATACTCCAGATTGGGCCTTTAATGTGTGATCTTGATGTGACTCACTGTTCTTATGTGCCTAAAAGTATACAGTAGCTTTGTATTATTTGATTACTTTATTATTTGAATGCAGTAGAGAGTGTAAAGGAGAATAACCAACATGCTCATTGTGTCCATTTTTGGCTCATTGTTTTTGTCTCCTTGTGTGTTTGGGCTCATTTAGAATCCACAGGGACATGTAGCACATTAACGGTAATGAAGAACAGGTTCCAGCTATACAAACTCTTGTTAACACTCACTACAGAAAAACAAGAGGCAGACCTGCAGAAAGACACAAAACTTGCTAAGTCAGATTCACTTTCTTTTCATAATGCCTGTGTAAACCTGTATCACATACTGTATACATACACACAATTTATTTTTGTCAAAATCAAACAAGCGTGTTGGTGAAAAAATAGCAATATTAAGCATTATAAAGAATTTGTTTCTGACTGTAACTGTAAAAGGAGTGACTTGAAATATCCAAATGTTGGTTCTAAAGAGCAAGAGACTGAACTTGTATCACACTTTGTTGCTAAAGGGACATTTTTGGTATTACTGACCCAGTTCCAGTGTCCACCATCGGGAACACCCAGACATCTTCTACACTTCCCATACGTCGTACTAGGCTATAGGGCTGGCCAATATATCCATTATATCGATATAGTGACATTAGGCTAGGTATTGTAAAGGCTACATTACAGTGAAGTGATGTACTTTTCTGAACTTACCAGACTGTTCGATTATTTGCCTTTTCCCCACTTGGACATTATTTATTCATTACTGATGATTATTTTAGTGTGAAGATATTTTTTGAAAGCACCAATTGTCAACCTTAGAATATTGTCACAGTATCGATAGAGGTATTTGGTCAAGAATATCGTGATATCTGATTTTCTCCAGATCACCCAGCCCTAGAAAGCTATATTTGAAAAGAGAGCGACACTAAGATCCAGATTTGAAATCTGACCCATTAAGGTCGATCCCTTGTAGCCCCATGCTGATCATGCTGAAGTTGGACATTGGGACTGGGCCACTGACTGTTTGTCTGACCGGAAGTGAATGAAAGGACAAAATGGCTGACTATGATGCTGGCAGTGATCAGTTTAAATCCTTAATGATTAAGGGGTTAAACTCGCAATGTTACTGAGCGGCATCAATCATTAAACATATTTATTAAATCCTTGGATTATTAGAAGCACGCATACCGGAAGGTCCATTGTAGATGTTTAGGTTTAGAACTTTTGCAGATTGTATTTATATTTTTAACGGTCGCACTGACATTTTAAATCATTTCATTGGACAGTTTGTGTTAGCTAGTAACATGGCTTCATCGAACTATTTTGAGGAAGCCATTTACAGTATTTAAGAATGATACCAAGTGCTAAGACTGAAGCAACACAAGTGTGTGTGGTTGCTGTTATCTGAGTCAACTGAATCTGAATGTAAGTTATTACAAACAGTAATCCTGTTGTAGGGCCATATACTCGTGTACATTATGTTGATTTATCTTCCGTTTCTGTTGACCTCAGAAGGGAATTATTATTACGTTGTATATGTATTCAACACAGTCATGCTAACTTTATTTTTATTTAACATAAACCGTAACAGAGAACACAAATACAGGGACTTAAGTTGTTTTATTTTCAGTATAAACTTTTCTGTTCAGGGACTGAAGTGTTCTATTCTACAGAACCGACTGTACCGTTAATAAAAATGAATACAAGAAGACTGACTTGTTTGTCTCATTTAGGATAAAATAATGCAGTCATTGTCTGGTTTTAAAATCCGTCCTGAGTGATCTACATTGCACAGAGTCCGACTTAACTTTGACAGGATGTGAAAGATTATTAGATTTTATACTTCTGGTTCAAGAATACTGATCTTATTCTCTTTGCTGTAGAAGTCTAGGACCAAGTTGTCAACTCTGAAGGGCTATTACTATAAAATCACTCCACGTAATGCAGCTTGGTGATATGGCTGAAATCAATGTCACATTAACAAGAACAATTTTCTGATATAGGCCACAGTACGACAAATGCATAAAGTCAATACAAGGTGATAAATATTGAATTATATTTTACTCCCGTCTGGATGACTAAAAGTCCCTGCGTCTGCCACCAGACAGCTTGTCCAGACTTGTCTCATGTTTAACTTCGCCACTCTCCTTCTCCCTTCAGAACACTGGCTCCCTGGTAGAGATCACATTCGAGTAAGCAGTTCAGTAAAGGGAACGGCTCCTACACACCTCCAAGCCATTATCAAACCCAACGCTTCCTTCAACATGACCATTGCGCTCCTTTGCAACTCATTCTCCTTTGGACACAAATAAGCTAACCTGACACGCTAGATGGTTTGTTTACTCTTGCAGTTATGGTTGATGAAATGTCCTAATTCATAAACATACTGTATATTGATGGGGTTACTGGTTCTTGTGAATAGCACAAAAGACTACAGAGCATTGAGTAACTTGTGTCGCTCCCTGCAGTTACAGCTGTATTCCACAGGGAGGCAGTGTGTCTCAGAGAACAGGACTGACAGTTGGCGTAAACACAAGCCACAGCCAACTCTAAGCATGGAAAAGAAAGCAAACAGAAACTGGAGATCATGAAATACACCCAATGTTGATCTAGCAGATCCATGCTCCCACTGTCTCATAATGAAGCTCAGCAGATCTTTCCTACAGGCTTCCCAGGGTATCTCAGTGAAGATGCTCAGACACCACATGGAGACTAAATGTAGGTCTGTATCTGTAGAGGTGCGACCTACTGAAATTTTATAAAATTCTGAAGCAGCAGAGGGAATAATGTACATGCCGGAAAAACTGTAGCATCATTTCTGTGAATAAAGTTAATTTGTTTAGGTTTGTAGACTCATTGTTTTCTCCTGTGCATTATGACATGTTCATTAAGCTGTGTGGATGCTGTGTGCACTGGGTTTCATTTTTATACCACACTCACACACTCAGAGCTGCAGTAGGGTTTTAAGTGCAGCCATTAGAGGTTTTCTGGCCCAGTGTAAACAAATTAAACATATGTTCTCTGGACAAACAGAAGTAATAAATCTGAAACGCACATTGTGTCTTTGAGTGATACTAATGATGCAGTTTAAATGCATTGTTTATACTGTACACCGTATGAATAAAATGTATTGTACAATGTTACACGACACCATTGTCAACTTGTCACCGAGTTTTATGCATATAGCAAAATATGATCAAATGATTGTTGTAACTATTTTAGAAAACGTGAGCCAACGTATGGTTAAACAGGTCACTGTGTATTAGATATTTAGGTTTAATTAAGAAACTGTAAAGTTTAATTTGTATTAAGTTTTAGAAATTGCAGAATGATCACATTTTCAGCTTTGACTCTTTTTTTATAGATTAGGTCTATGTCCGTCAAATTTGATTATACAATGTACAATTTCAACATTTTAAAGATGGCACAAAATACCTAGCTACTCCTCTATGGAGCTCATAAACTGAATGGTTGAGTATTATGTCATTACGCGGTTCCCCCTCCCTGCTACTAGTAAATAAAACTCAGAACCATGTAATCTCTGCACAGCCTGACTAAATGTTTATCAGTGACTTTGGGTCCTTTCAGCCTGACTCACTAAATGCAGCAGCTAACTCTGTGATCTCAAAGCAGATGTCAAAAAGTCTGAGATAGTTTAGGAGTTTTAAAACTACGCAAGAAAAGTAAGCATAAAATGCATTTCCTTTGCTGGGTTACAGGGTCAATAATGCTTATTTAAACAACCTCTAGTACAGCAACCCAAAGTTTTACAAAACAAAAAGATTACTTTCACTGAAAACCCTCAGTTATCCCACAGTCAATATTTGTCTAAAAAAAACTGTCTCAATGTCTAATTCAAATCATTTAACAGGATTGAAACTTTAACTTACCCCCGCTTTTTGAAATTGCTTCCTTTTCGTTTGGATTTCAGAGCGGAATCAGCGAGCCCTCCGCGGTTTCTGACCCTCTGTCTCTCAAAGATGTTTTTAGCGAGGTTTAGAGGCAGGTGATCATCAGATCCCTGGATGTACTGTCATCAGTCACCAGCGGAGTCTCGATCTGATCCCCCCTTGAAATCCTGCCGACAACGCCAAGTTTGTTGTGGAAGTTCCTTGTAACAGCGAAGGAGGAATTTCGGTGGCAGAAGAGACCTTGTTGAAACAGAATAAAGACAGGCTGCAAACTGGTTTAAAGGTTTTAGGTATTCGGTGAAAAGGTTTAATTGTTTTCAGCAGAGAACAATCAAAATGACAAGAACAGCTTTCACAATGTACAGTTACAGAGTGGCCACAGCTCTGTGGGAATTCAATCAGTAATACAGTTCCTTATATCCCCGTGCATCCAGCAGAAACCCAACCCATGTTTGGAAAACAGTTTAATCTTAAACATAACAATTAGTTAGCTCAGGCAGACAGTTGGATCTATTACGTCTTTCTGAATCTGCCCTCCGTGCGTCAAGTTTCTTGACCGGTCATTCTATCTTAGCTGAAAAAGGACATCTTCTCTTTGGATAGGCTATGGTCTCGACCTGGGACCTGCTATGATAAACATAGCCTTTTGTCCTTGGAGGACAAATGCAGAGACATAACAAATTCAGTTGTCTCCTACAAGGAGAAGACACCAGAAGTCATATACTCTGAGAGGCATTGGAGATCTTATGAATGAATAATATGAAAATCATTGGTTAAATGTAATTTTCCCATTACACAAGATCTAATCAGCCAGAGCCTCCGATTTAGGTATAGTGTGGACATAAATAATACACAAAAAGTTCTGAGTGGTTGATTTCCCCTTTGGTAGCCATTTATTATGAATATCCTGCAGTGCATTGCCAATTATTTAGTTTGGTTAGAACAGCATGAAGCATCATTAATACACAGACCATGCATTATCTAAACAAGTGGTATTGTTTCTTAATACAGCCATTTACCGTAGCTGCCAAATAACAACCGACAGAGACACACACGATCAATATATTACAGCCGTAAAGGTGGGTGCAGTTGCGTTTTGACCCGTTTTTCTATATTAATGTTCTTTTTACATGATTGATTCCACACAACGCTCTTTGGCAAGTACAAATCTCTACTTTCATTAATGTTGGGGTGTTTTATTAAATTTTATATTTATTTGTAAAAAAAAAGGGAGTGTGGTTTTGAGAAAGTGGTTTTGAAATAGTATTGATTAAAAGTTGACATATTCCAGTCTGATTTTCCATCAACATCCATTCCTTTAATTTTAGTCTAAATAATTCCTAATTTATGCTTTTCTAACTCAAATATTAGGTAGAATTTCCTATAAATGAGGTTTACTGACCATAAATTCCAAAAATAAACTAAAGTTAATAAGTTAGTGTTACGTAGTGTTGAAAATGGGACAAAAACATAAGAAAAAGTGAAATCGATTAAAATGTCAAAAGTGTGGATTTTCAAGGAAGACAACACAAGTTAAAATGGTTAAAAAGTCAGCCTGCATACAGCCTATATTCCCTCAGAGTATGATCTGGCCTTCTTATTTATTTATACTTACCAATTGAAATACATAAGTAAGATACCTCACCTCCACCAGTTAACTCATGTTTTACATGGATAACTGTGACTTCAATATGACAATGTGTATCAGTGTACTATTGTGAGAAGCACAACATAAGCAGTTATCCAAAATACTGCTGCATCTTTAGAGAGCATTTCTTGCATTTTTATGTACAGTAATCACTGTAATATTGTGATTGTCTAAGACAATATGAGCAAGATAACTATTTCCCAATTTGTTTACTTCAGCAACAACATCCTTCATGTGATTAGCAGCAGGTCCTAAAGGAACAACTAGCTAAATGAGAGTTAATGTCTTCCACTGCTGTGGCCTCTGAATGGGAGACGTGTGAGGCGTGTGTGTGTTCCTCCTCCTCCCCCCCTACTCATTACAGTTTTCATTGTGACATTTTTAACATTAACAATATTCACATTAGATTATTAGAATTTGCCAGACAGCAAATTGAATCAAGTCAAATGAAGCAGAATGACATTTCTCTCAGTCTGCCGGAAAAAAAAAGAAACATTAGCTGACATCAGCCGCTGTCAGCCATGTAAGGGGAAAACCACTTTGACAGCTTGGTTGAAGAAAAATCTGAATGACAACCAAGCAGTCTTGTTTAAAGTACATGAAAACGATAATACGTAAAAGTATGTTACCAGAAAATGACTTTGGTAAAAGTCAAAGTTTCCTTTTAAAATATTACTTGAGTAAAAAGTCTTAAAGTATCTGATATTTACTGTACGTAAGTATCAAAAGTATTTGTCGGATATTAAATGTACTTAAGGTGCTCTAAGCAATGCCGTGCGGTTTTTAGGGGGTGGGGGTGGGGGTTGGGAGGGGGTTAGTGCACGGAAGGGAGGAGGTACAGGATGAGGAGCAGTGAAGGGCAAGCTAGCCTCGTTTTGTTTGAAAATACTTTGAAGTAACGTCACCCAACATTGCTTAGAGCACCTTTAAGAAGTGAAAGTAAAAAATACTTTGAATATGAACTTCGTGGCCAAAGGTGTGTAACGTTATTTTCCATCACCACTGTTGTCTGGTAGTCAACATCTGTTACCATGGCGGCAAGGCGGGAACCAGGTGATTTCACGACACTATCAGTTATGCTTCCTCCTCGTCCTCTTCTTTAGTTTTGGCCTATGTTTTTTTTTTTTTTTACCCCGCTTGGAATGGAACCTGCAGTATCTTGGCAATTTAGGAGCAATGTTTTGCCAAACCTGTTTTTTCCAGTGTAACCGATTTCTTCTGATTTTATTATTATGTAGTAATGAGTAACTAAGAAGTTTAGGGGAAATAGCGTGGAGTAAAGGTAAAAGTTTCCGGAAATATAAATAATTAAGTACAGATACGTGAAAATTAGTACAGTCCTCAATTATTTGTACTTTGTTACATTACAACACTGCAACCATGGAACTACATAAAACCAAAAATGGAATGCTAATGTCCTTGCTGCAGTAAGATCTATCCGTTTTCGATGTGCTGGAAAAGAGAGTTGGATTCTTTACTGACTGCCAAAACAATGTCTGTAACAGTCCCGTCATTGTGCACAGAGCCAACGTGGCACCTTTGCATGGCGGATACCGATCTATAAAATCCTCAAAATCTATTACTTATCAGGTAATGGAACCCAGCATTGTTGGTATTTTCTTTGTCACAGAGAGGGTAAATTAATTGCCTGACTGAGGTTGTTTTGGCCACACAGGCGTCCTTGTCACTGTGCGTCTTTTTCGGATCCAGGGTCCCGTTACAACTGCCGACCCTGACCCAACTGTGGATTTATTAATAACTTACATTAAAAGGTAAATCATGGACATTAAGGACAACTATGTTGATAATCTGTTAATCATTTAAGTATTTTTCAGGCAAAATGAATTCCTTCAAGGTTTGCAATTGATGACAGATGATAATGGTGATAATGATGGAGCGCGTATTGGATTCAAATCCAAAGGTCTACTCTGGGCCACCAGCATGTAACCAGAGGCTGTGGTGAGTATTTATTTATTTATTTATTATTATTTTTTTTTTAAAGGAATGTGACAGTGATGACATTTTCAGTGCAAGGTTATATATAGCAGTCTCTGCTCGTATCACCTGCGTCATCAGAGGGAGGTAGAACAAGATGACATGACATGAAGACAGAGATGTCGCTTTTATTTATTTATGTGTATGTCTGTGTGTGTGAGGGGGATTATGTTTGTCAAGTATTAAGAATTTGATTACCTACAGTTACACACTAATTCCATGATTTAAAATATGATCAAGTTAAAGTGCAAAGTGAGGGAACTATTTTAGCGACACTGCAAGTAACATTTGATATTGTTCCATTAACTCACTTGTTTGTTTATTCTCAAATAAAAAGCCATACGTACTGTATATGCCAACAGCAATTGGCAGTTGGGAAACATCATGTAGCTTATATCTTATAATGGTAGATTTGTTGACTGTGGCTACAGAGATTGGCCTCTGTTCAACTCCAGTTGTTTTGCATTTGCTAATGTAGCCACAGATTGGTTAATGTCAAGAAACATTCATTTTAAATATCCGATTTTATTGTATAAGGCCCTTTAGAGATATTTCATTTCCTGTATTAATAACCTCCGCCCTATCTAAATGTGTCTCCATGTCTGTGCTATGACTGTGCTGGTATGACGGCAGGGCTGCCAGGTCACATTGATGTAATTATGATAGCAGGTAAACAAGTCGGATATGACAACTGGGGACTAAACACTTGGTTACCTTGCCAAATGAACACTCAGGGCAGCTGCAGGTCGTGTTATAGTTTAATATCTTATCTGAAACAGACAAACCATCCATCTCTTAAATGGCCAGTGCCACAAGCTGCTGGGCTTCAAAAGGCTGCGATTGTCTACAGGGCATAAGGGTTTCACAGTACTGTGAACTAGCACTGTCCTTTCAGCTGCTAAGACCGCTAACACCATTAGATTAGACTAGTGCCACTGTCGCACTGTTGCTCTCTCTGGAGGGAACTACTAGAACTGTTGGGTCCTTGTAAATTATAGAGTGTGGTCTAGACCTACTCTATCTGTAAAGTGTCTTGAGATAACACTTGTTATGAATTGATACTATAAATAAAATTGAATAGATGCAAATGGTCTTAGAAACCACAAAAGCTTCATATTGCGTCCGTTATCACCACCCTTTTTTTTTTTTTTTTAAGCTTAAAAAAAAAGGTCCCATGACATTGTGCTTTTTGGATGCTGTTATATTGACCTTAGTGGTCCCCTAATACTGTATCTGAAGTCTCTTTCCCCAAATTTAGCCTTGGTGCAGAATTACAGCCACTAGAGCCAGTCCCACAATGAGCTTTCCTTAGTATGTGCCATTTCTGAGTCTGTAGCTTTTGAGAAGGAAAGAGGAGGGGGGGTGCAAGGTGGAGGCTGGGGGTGTGGCCTTGACCACCTGCCACTTTGCTCGTTTGAAAGCCATGATGTCTCTCTTTCTCTTTCATGGGTGGGCCAAATTCTCTGGGCGAGCAAAGCCGAGAAAGGGGAGGTAACGATTCCAGATCGTCCTTCTGAACTTTCATTTTCTCAAAGGCAGAGCAGGATACCCAGGGCTCTGTTTACACCTATCGCCATTTCTAGCCACTGGGGGGCCATAGGCAGACTGGGGAACACATACTAATTTTAAAAAAAAAACCTCATAAGTTGGAAGTCGTTGGAATGGTTATATGACTTTTTGAGTTGAATGGTGGTCGCATCAGAAACTCTCTGGATCACTTCCTTTCGATAATACTATAAAATAGGGGAAACTTCACTGGTGTCACTATTCGATTACCCTGTCAACCATTCGACTCGATTCAATATCCCGACGCGCCACATCCTCAATATTATAATTTATTGCAACACTTTTTTTTTTTTAATTGACAAATTCAAGCAGTCAGAGATATCTGTCCATATATACATCCATCCATCCATCCAAAATGTAGCGGAGTCTGAACACAGCAGACAACAGACAAAATGCACAAAAAAAAAAAATAATAAAAGCTGAGACTGGAAAATCAACAAATATCATTAAGCAATAATCAATTATGGTCTGTCACTGCATCAATGCAGAATCGTCCAGGTCTGCAACCCAATGCATTGATGCAATGATTACATTTCAACACACCTACCATAAAAGGAGTGCCTATTTTTTTACGTTAAAAGCAAATTTTCGTCATTAAGAAAAAAACTCAGTTCCCCATATTTGTTTATTTTCAAAGTTTACAATGCACAACACAATCTGAATATTGTATGCTGTATATATTATAGTACAAAACACCTTTGTCATAATTGAGGTTGAAAAGTTAATTGAAAACACAACTGGCGTCCTGTTTACTAAGTCAATGCAATCAAACTACAACTGTAAATGACTACAGATATAACCATTAGTATTCTGTGACAACTGTATTGCATATAATAAATCCTACCTAACCATGTATTTTAGATAATGTGATACTTTTATTGTATATTAATCTACCAACATAGATTTTCCTGTCTACCATCCACACTAAAGCTTGTTGGCTTTCTTATCTGCCCTTCTCTCCGGCCATTTGGATATCAGATGGATCCTGCTGATCCGTGTACCTACCTAATAAAAAGGTAGGGTCACTTTTTACACGCTACGTGGGTGGTGTTTTATGGCTCCTATGTCCTGTGGTTACATCCTAATGTCTTTATGGCTGTTTGTAATAGAAAAGGGAAAGGAAGGAAAGAAGGAAAGAAGGATGGATGGGATAAGAAACCAAAGAGAAAGACACAAGAAGAAAGAGTGCACTGTGTGTGTGTGTGTGAACAGTATGTATCTCTGCTGTCTGTAGTGTGTCTTTTTAATGGAACATTGTGTACAGTAACCAATCACAGCATCTCGCTCTGATGGGTAACTGCTGACACCAACTTTGCGCTGACTGCAGGACAAGCAGAACATGTTTCTTCATTAGAAGAAAATGCAAGCGGGAGATGCATGAAACCCACAGAGAGCTGTCAGACAGCCTGACAGAGGTAAACCATGTTAGAAACCGCTCAACGAACAAATCAGCTTTTTTTGGGTCTTTTGCAGTTGTACTACCATGACCGCTAAACTCCTCAGAAATGCAAACCATCTTCCATGTTTTTGTAGCGCTGCATTAGCATTCATCTGGAGTTGTGTGACCACAGGATGAATGCAAGACCAATATATTCACTCTCTGTTTTGGTCTCCACTAGAGGTTCAACAAGCCCACGGCTCGGTTTGTAGAGCTGTAACAATTCAAAATGTTGATGTACAATTCATTGTCTCATTTTTTTAAAGATTAATAAACAAATTATATAATACATTTTTTTAAACAAATTAAAGTTTTGAATAAAACCCAGGATAAATATTTTATAGTTTAGTTATAGTTATAGCACTGTCATGTGACCCAGATCATTCATTAAAAAATTATATTTCACTATTTGAAAGATGAGTATATCTTTAAAATTGGGTCACTTCCGTAGTAGAAATGTGAAATTGTTTTAGAAACTGGTGCCTTCTAGGCCAAGAAAAGCCAGAAAATGTGTTTTTTGGCTCATGTGGATGAAAGACACCAAAAATAACCACAAATACATAGTCTATGAAGTAATCACTGCCTCATTTTCTCTAACTGTATCCCCCTCATCATTGTTGTTAATATGAACAGGCCTTCACAATATACATATACACAAGTGACCAATCGGTTTGTATTGTGGGTTTTGGTTCAAAGTTTTGGTTTGTTTTACACATTAGCGAGAAGAAAAAGCACAACCTTATCCAATTTTCTCTTTATTTTGACATTTGCAAGATTATCTGTTTCTTCCAGGTATTTGATAATACATAAAAATCAAGTATTCTTTTAAAAGCTCCACATGCTAGCGAGCTGCTGTCCACTCAGCTCCCCAGGAGCTACTGCTGACTGAACAGCAGAGACGTTTTACCGAAGATGAACGGGCGCTGCAAACGTCTCGCTCACGTCTCGCTTCCACTGGGGATTCCCAGTCAAGCAACCGAAAAACTGTGGCTACCGTGCAAACCGGGCTGTGGTTTGTGTAGTGAACCATTTGGTTTTGCATCCTTCATCTCCACCAAATTCTATTTAGGAAACAGCTGCCTGTTAAGCAGCTAAACGGCTCCACCATGTTCAGGTGGCTGACTTTGTCCGTCTGCTGTTTGGTGCTGGGCAGGTAGTCTGCAGTGTTTTTATTATTCGCTGTTTTGCTTAATACAACGCTGTGCTGCAATTAAACAGTCAAGTTGCTGGCTGTACAACAAAAACAATGCTCCATAGAGCTGATGGTAACTGCAGTGATAATTATCTGTGTGAGAAGTGATTCCTCTCACAGCCATTGTTTATATGGAAATACTGATTAGTGCAGATTTAAACTAGGGCTGCACAAAATATTGTTTTTTATTATTTATTTATTTATTTTAAATTGTTATTGCAATATCAACTGGCACAATATACATTGCAAAAGTTGCGACAGATTTTTTGTGTTACTTGAAAGAAAATATCAGTAGAAAACTGCACTTTATTCCTTGGGTATTAAATTAATACTCGATACTAAGAAGACAACTCTGGCATTGCCTAAAAATCAAATTTTGGTAACCCAGCCCTACTTGAGATATTGACGCATCATCAGATGTGTGGTTAAAACACAAGATATCAATCAGAAATATATTGAGAACATGCTGTCTTCTTTTACTCAAACAGTCATACACACAGACACTGATCTATTATCCTTCATTTTATAATCCAAGTTTGAGATGTTCGGTGTGTGTGTGTGTGTGTGTGTGTCAGACAATAGCTCCAAGGTCTTATACAGCGATTCTTATTGTTGAGAGACGGAGCCGTTATTGGACTGCATGATGAGTTTTGGCATCCTGATTACCTTGTTCAAGTCGCTCGACTCTAATCTGAAGTGGCATTTTAATAAGAAATGTCCCCAGCTTAACTACTGAGCAGCGTCAAGCCAATTTCCCACCATCAATTTAAAGCCTCCCATTAACAGAAATACCACTTTCTCTGAGAAAGGTTGTAAAAACAATATGGGCTCTGTGCTTTTACATATAGCCAACCATTGAGAAAAACTATTTTGCTGCCATATTTGGACATGGCTGAATAGATCAGAAAAACATAGCTGCTTACCATTTAGGCAAAACATTGTTTTTTCCCACTCCCATCTATTTCTATTCTGTATGGGAAAATGCCACAAATGTGATATAAGAAAATATATGCACTCATTTGAATCTGAGTGTGTCTAACCCTAACCCCCAATGTGAGTCAGCCACGTACCGAAAACCATGACATCATCTGCTTTGCAAGTTTGTGAGCACCATGCTGACGCCAACACACCTACCCCTGGTCTTACATTACACATAATATACACACAACCCATATACAACCCACATCTCTGCACACACACACACGTTTCTATTCTACACAGGCACGCTGCTGCTAGTTTCATTGTTTTGTTTGACCACTTGACTGAGTTAATGACAGTTGTTAGAATGCACAGGCACACTGCTTTGCTAATCAGGATTGTTCACATCATGAGTGGACTCTCTCATCATCTGTCACTGTAAGAACAGGGTCGGTCACACAGCCTGCATCAGTTGCTCTAAGGTTTCTTTTGTTTTTACGTTGCTGGTTTTTGTGGAAGATTCTTTTAAACACACAGTTTGCTGTGGAGCTAAAAGTCCAATCTACAATATTCTCCAAAAAGACAATGATTTTCTGTACTTTCATGGCTGCTGCTATTGAATCAGAAGTGGCTTCTACTTCAACTGCCCTAGTACATCCTATATATGAAAATAATTAGAATTTGGTTGGCTCAAACTGTTCTGTGTTTGACAAAATAACAGGTCAGAAATAACATGAAGCAAAGAGCCGCAAGTCTGAGTCGAACCCAGGCCCGCTGCTTCAAGGAGTGAACCTCTATATATGGGCACCCGCTCTACCAACTGAGCTATCCGGGCACCCTTAATGTATTTTATTTTTAAACAACACGCTGGCAGGGAGAGGGATTACTACACTTCACTTTCTGCTCATATTGCAGGAACGGTATGATGGAAAATGTTAGTGGTTTTGAAACCTTGACTTTTTCAAGTCAATACCGGCCCGTACCTAGACTACATAGATACAAGGACCGCTGGATCGATCTAAATGGACCAACATTTGGCCAATGGGGTAATGTTACGGATCAGTTGACTAAAGTTTTGATGTCAATTCAACAAAGCTGCTGTGGTGTGGGCAATGCTGTGTGTGATTAAGGACTTGGTCACACACACACACACACACACACACACACACATTGACATTTATGTTCTAAGATGTTCAGTTACATTAGCATAAAAAAATCTGCTAGCCATCTGTTAACACTCAGTATTATTGTGTACTCAAGTTATACTGTAAATGATTATTATTGGAGAGCTCACAATGGCTGTGCAACGTGGACCTGTGTCTGGGTTACTGTCTCTAAGATTTAAGCAGCAGGAGGCTGTTTCATTTAATATGGAGCTGATGTGGATGTTAAGTGTCCAGCTAATTAAGTTGAAATTATACTATTAGCATGTTCTAGCTTTGGCAAACACTTGGCAAAGTACTTAAAACCGCTTTTTCCTTTATTTAGAACAGCTGAAGAGAGACAGGAAATGAGGGGGGGGGGACAACACGCAGCAAAGGGCTCTCAAGTGGGATTCAAACCTGGATGGCAAGGACGGAGCCTGCACTCTACCTGGTGAGCTAGAGGCCGCCCCAAAACACACACACACACACACACACACACACACACACAAACACCTCATCAGTCAACAGTAGGAAATCTTCAGATCTCAAGTTTGTTTTTGTGAAATGATTTTTCTTCCACTATTTAATGTGCATCTATGAATTGTTGCCAATGCTAGGAGGATAATGATGAGTGAAGTGCTGTATGGCTGCAACTAATAATAATAATATGCCGATAAAATGTCAAGAAAACAGTGGAGAGGCTAGAAACCGCAAATGGTTTACTTTTATTTTTTTTACAATCAGTTATCAAAATAGTTTACAATTAATTTTCCTAATGTACAAGTTCCCAAGTTTAGGAAGTGAATATTACAATACCTGAGTGTACTATCTAAAAATGTAATATTGCTTGGCTTTGTATGTGACATTATCAAATAAGAATTTACATTTACACATTAAAATGGATTAACAGCAATGAAAACAGATAATGCATAAATTACTACATTTGTTCTTGAATAAATCTGTGCTTGTTCTGATGATGTATGCTATAGTGACGTCTGATAAATATACACTCACCTAAAGGATTATTAGGAACACCCGTTCAATTTTTCATTAATGCAATGATCTAATCAACCAATCACATGGCAGTTGCTTCAATGCATTTAGGGGTGTGGTCCTGGTCAAGACAATCTCCTGAACTCCAAACTGAATGTCAGAATGTCAAAGAAGAGTCAGAATTTGGCGTAAACAGAATGAGAACATGGATCCATCATGCCAATTTGTTACCACTGGTCTGCAGGCATGATGGTGAGTGGTGAGAACATGGATCCATCATGCCTTGTTACCACTGTGCAGGCTGGTGGTGGTGTAATGTTGTTTTCTTGGCACACTTTAGGCCCCTTAGTGCCAATTGGGCATAGTTTAAATGCCACGGCCTACCTGAGCATTGTTTCTGACCATGTCCATCCCTTTATGGCCACCATGTACCCATCCTCTGATGGCTACTTCCAGCAGAATAATGCACCATGTCACAAAGCTCCAATCATTTCAAATTGGTTTCTTGAACATGACAATGAGTTCACTGTACTAAAATGGCCCCCACAGTCACCAGATTTTGGGATGTGGTGGAACGGGAGCTTTGTGCCCTGGATGTGCATCCCACAAATCTCCATCAACTGCAAGATGCTATCCTATCAATATGGGCCAACATTTCTAAAGAATGCTTTCAGCACCTTGTTGAATCAATGCCACGTAGAATTAAGGCAGTTCTGAAGGCGAAAGGGGGTCAAACACAGTATTAGTATGGTGTTCCTAATAATCCTATAGGTGAGTGTATAATATAATTCTCCAGCAGGTGTCCGTGCGATTAATCTTTAGGCTGTGTCACGGTCTCATGTTCAAAACAACCGTTTTTTGGGGCATCTCTTGGGTGAAAAAATGTTTAGTTCTGCCTTCCTTTAATACCATCTGGATCATACACGCACGTGTTCAGTGCAAGCCCCACAAGATTTTTTTATTATGCAATTCTTTTGATTTGTTTCCTTTGCCTTGCAGATATTTGCTTTAAAAAATAATGAGGTTTTGAACATTCATACAAGTTCCCCAATGGCTAGAAATGGAGATAGGTGTAAACCGAGCCCTGGGTATCCTGCTCTGCCTTTGAGAAAATGAAAACTCAGATCTGGAATCTTGCTCCTTATGAGGTCATAAGGGGCAAGGTTACCTCCCCTTTCTCTCCTTTGACCGACCAGAGAATTTTGGCACAGGGCATGATGGATCCATGTTCTCATTCTGTTTCCGCCAAATTCTGCCCATGAGAGAGAGACATCATGGCTTTCTAACGAGCAAAGTGGCAGTTGGTCAAAGGCCACGTATTTCGGCACCAAGGCTGAATTTCGGGAAAGAGACTTCAGACTATTAGGGGAACCACTAAGGCCTATAAAAAGCATCCAAAGAGCACCATGTCATGAGACCTTTGAAAAAAAATGATCAGAAAATAAACCCGTCTCATGCGGTTTAGTTGATTTTTAGCAGTTATCTTTGTTGGTTTTCCATTTTCATGTTGCGTAAGTGGACACATGCAGTCTCATATTGATTTTTGTGTGTGCGGTTAGCATTAATGAAAAGTTCAATAGTGTTAAATATGATTTATGATCCCACCTGTGCCAATACTGACCCTTACCCATCATGCTGCTCAGCATTCTTACAGGAAACCATTATGGTAATAACCATAGGAAACAGCACGGAGTGTGTGTAAGCTGGTGTGTGCTAGACACAAGTGTGTTCCCATTGATGTGCAGGTTGGTTCTTGTCAGCAGGGATTACAAATGGAGCTCATCATTTAGCTGTATGTATTGTAAAAGGGCAAATATACAATTATTTTCTAGTTTTGTAAATAAAAGTGATTGATTAGTTCCTATCCGTGTACTGTATGCTCTTCTTTGATAAGAGACTTCTGGATGTATTTACTGACCAACAGGAGGTATTATTACTTGACAATTCCCAGTCCGGGCTTTGCTGCCCTAATACTTCCCTCATAGTTCTTTAGCATTTAGGGTGCTTAAAAACCCAAAGTCCGGACCAAGATTCAGGTTTTTGCATTTGATTACCATTGCACATTAGCCTAGCAGCTAGCAGAGATTTGTTGTGCTTACAGCTTAATCCCGACATAACCGCACGGTTGAGTTTAAGCCTTATGCACGTTTTGGAGTTGCCCTCCCTGAGCTCTGTCTTACGCTACTCTCTTAAGGGGGTTGCGGTATACCGCACTATTGGATGAATTTCTTGCTTTTTAACCATAATACGAAAAAAATCCATACCGCCCCAAGCCCTAACCGCCGCGGCTCTTTTTGTTTTGCTCTTTTGTTTTGTTGTGATGTTGAGAAGCAAGACACGGGAACTCTCCTTCTGTAGCATTTATTCAGAGACAAATGGAAACCTACACTGTACATTTGCTTCCACCTAACAAGTAAACTGCTGATGTTTTTCTGCTCTGATAGCAGACAGCGGTCTGCTCTGAGCACATTCACTGTCACACACACACTCTCATGTAGCCTACACACTAAGCACCACAGAGCTATTCCTTAAAAAAGGAGCTTCCCCAGTCTTCTAACAAGATGATCGCCTGCCAGAGCTTGTATGTGGTCCGAAAGTCCAAACCATCCAAAAAATGCTTTCACACTATAAACGATCCTCTTTCGGCCTTTTGGTCCGGACCGTGGGCCAAGGAAAGTTTCACACCTGTAATTATGGTTCGGACCAAACTGAAAAGTCTGAAGGTAGGAGTAAAAACCCCCTTAGACTCAAAGTAAAAACGGCTGCTGGTGATATCATTATACTCTGGCTGGTTTAAAGATTTGTTAGATCGTAGGGTGGAAATTTTACCAAGTAGGAAATCACAAACTGAAAGTTTGTGAAAAAGCATGATATGGTTAAAAAAAAAAAAAGTTTGGATACTTAAATTGTTATGAATGTTAAATGACATTGAACTATAAAATTCTCTCCTGTTTCACCATCTATATATTTCTCTAATTCTGGTGACTAACTTCATAGTTTCCCTATCCAGATCCTCTCATCAATTTAAGGCTTTAAGGCCTTAAGAACAGCCATTGATAATTATATACATGCTCCACCAGGTGAGCGCCCCAGTATTTTTTTACCATTTGAATTATATATGACGCCTAGAACAGTCATAGTTCACTGAGTTGGCACAGTGGACCAAGAAAAGATTAGGCCTACCTCTCCATTGCCGAACACAGTGCTCCATCATTTTGAAAATAAACTAGCCTATTTCAAAATAACGTCAAAGTATATACTGAATGTTTCTCCAATAGTTTTAATAGTGGTCAGTTTCAATTCCAGCAGATTGGTTGCCATAGTGATCCTACACATCAATTCGTTATGTAAAGCCTTTTATTTCTTCATTTTTTTGGTATGGATTTAAGAATATATCCACCACAAAGGCCATTTTCAATGACATGGATTATGGTACCTCCTGATTATATATAAAAAAAAAAATAAAAAAACCTTAACGGCTAATCCCCACAGAGAGTTTACAGAGAGGAACTGTAATCAGCCTTTGCGTGTCTAAACCCGCCTGCAGAGACCAGGAATTCTACATTTTTAATGGCGCCCTGGTGATAAATGGACTGGTTCTCAGTAGGTTTACACTCCAAGGTTATATGGGCTTGAGCTGTAAGTGAAATAAGATGTTTTGGGCTGAATATCTGTACTGATAGCCCTCAGTAAAATTAACTGAATGCATCACTAAACTGAACATAACAGGCGTCCACACATGCAGCTCGGTGTTGCTAGAGAGACACTTCACAAGCAGACCATGCACTGCCCCTCCCCCTGCTCTTTTAAACTTTCAAAGCATCTTTTAACTGTTTGTCTTAGCTAAGTATTGCGATACACGTTGAAAGTGGAAACACATTGCTTTATAGATTTGTGGGTCCAAATGGAAAATGCAAATGCCTTGTCTATAAAAACTGCTTGCCATTGTATTTAGGGAGCTGCAAATAGCTACGTTGTAGGCTATCTGTATGCATACGGTAGCTCTTACGAACACTGGTCATAGGATTAAGTAACGCATTGTTCCGTGGGACTTTTATTCAGCGACCACCTGGCTGAGGCTGGGACGTGTGTGGTGTGTGTGTCCCTTAAGTGGATGTGTGACACTGAGGGGAAGTCAACACCATTGTTGCTTGCTATTGTTGGCTGCTTTTACTCCAAATAAAAAGAAACGAATGGACATATCCACTGAGCTGGCCAATGGAATATAATTAGAGTAAGAGAAACATGCACAAATGGGTGCACGGATGATGCTGAGTAAAGATTAGTTCCGCACAGATGGATTCATAGAGTAAATCCAAGCTTAATAAGTAACACTGGCTGGAATCTTTAATCAAGTGTAATGGATTTTCAGCTTAAACTTTAACAGCTGAGCGGAACAAAATAGTAAATCAAAAACTTATTCAAAAGTTTTGAACAGGCAAACATTTAGAACAGAGGACATCCTATATCGTGGAGGATTGGCCAGATCAAATACTTTGAGCCACTGTAGCAGAGGTTGAGAGCAGCTGTTCATGTGAAAAAGACATTAGCAAGTCACACTTTAACAGGAAGTGTTTTGTCGTGTCAGGTACAGTATTGTGACTAAATCACTGCTTAGTGGGTCCTCAAAGATTTCTGTGTAAAGAAAACATAGTATAACAGTTAGATGCTGATGGTGAAACATAATATTTCATGGAAGATAGGAGGTGGTAAGAGCAGAATGGCAGTGCAACAATTACTTGCAATTTCCTGTTCCCATGTAGTGGATTTCCTTCCTTTCAATATCTGGCTAGAGTATACTTCATTTTGTCATGTTTCCAGTGTGAATACACAGTATACTAAAAATCTGCTTAGAAATTTGTATTTAGTATGGATTTCGTAATGAGCTTGTTAATAGTGCACTAATAACTAGGGCTGATCCAAATACTTAGTTTGAAGCTTTGGTATTATTAAAACAACAAATATTTGGTGACGCTTCATTTCACATATTCAAATAGTCGTAATATTCGGATCCAGCCCTACTAAAAACGTGACCTTTCTTGGCATGAAAACACATTACATGCTTGGTGAATAATGTGTTATTTTTTGTTGTACTGTACATAGATCTAGTCACTTCAGCCCGAGGAACCGCTGTTATTTCTGTCCATGTATTATCTGTAAAGAAGTGTTTCTCTACTCTTGCCATTGATTTGCTGAACAACATATACTTCATGCCTGCAGGCGACTAATAAACTCGACAACTCTATTTTTTCTTTACAAATTGCCCCACTCTATTGTATTGGATCTTTCAATAATCTCGATTGCACTGAGTCCCCGCTCTTCATTGGTTTCTTTTTCAGCCTCTCTGTCACTCCCTTCTCGGTTTGTCTCCTCTAAAATCAGTTACCAGCTAATTGGTCACTGTCATGGATTATATGAATGAAACAACTCTCCAAAATATTGGAAAGTTTTGCGAGGGTGATCCTCAGACACACTGTATTAACGCTCAGAGATACTGTTAGTCAAAATGAAAGACAGACAAGGTCAACACGAAACACTTTAATGTGGCAGGAAAGTGATTATACCACAATGTGTGTCTTTTAAATGACTATCACTGCCAGTGTGTATGTCAGATGAGTGAAAGACAAGTGACTCTACAGTGTGACTCCGATCCACTTAAAGCCCTCTCCTTACTGCTCATCTCACCAATCAGAGCATGGTTGCTGTGTGCTTCAAATCTCCTGCATTAGGACCTCTCTTTGGTCCTCCTTTACAAATGTGTGTGGTAAATAAAAGACCTTGAGAAAAAATATGTAACCATTTCAATCTATAAAGCAGGTTTGTTTAGGAAGTTCAGGAAACTTACCAGCTCAATATTTTACACCCCCGCATGTCTGAAGATCAAACCCACTCAGTCGTGACAAAAATATGTAAATCGGTTTTGCTCTGGTGACCAAAAGCCAGATGCTGTCAAATTGAGTCCAGAACAGATAGTATTTATGTGTCCTTGGTTCCTCTTTTTAAAATGTTTTTCCCTCTAATAAGCAATTAACACATTTTCAAACTAAAACAGCAATTCCCATTATGGTAATCAAGCCTTCCCAGACCTTTGATGGAGGACAGACATTAAATCCTGTGTCATTTGAGATTTGCTAAATGTATTTAGACTAAGAAATGTGAATAGTCTGCAAGCCCATTCATGTGCAGAGAATGATATATCTAAATTACATTTTATATCAATCTACCATTAAAGAGATCCATTATATCGTGACTAAACGTTTCCACTTTTGCGATTTAAAACTAAATTCAGCATTTCATTGATGGAAACAAAAACATTACAAAATGCATCAAAGGAGTACAGGCTTAAAAACAGGATACTGAACAAATCAGCTCTCTAGTTTATACATTTCAGTCCCGGAGATTGCCATTTGCCCACCATGAATTAATTAGTGAGCTTTAGAGGTGCCTTTGGACAGATCTTAACTAGCAAATCTTTGTGTTGTGCTATGCTAAGATAACAGTCTCCTGGCTGGTAGGTTTACAATACAGACAAGAGTGGCATCTCATCTAATTCTAAGCAAGATAGCAAATAAGTGTATCTCCCAAAATGTTGAATAAGGGTGTCACGATTTCAATTTTAAAATCAAAATTAATTCACTTGAAAGAGAACATTTTAATTTCTCAACCGTAGCAACTCTTTCAACAAGAGAAAATATTAAAACCTAAACAAAACTAAAAACAAACAAGATTCAATGGAATTAAATTATAATAGATAATAATTGGTGGTAAAAAAAAAAAAACACACACACACACACACACACAATATACTTCTGCACATTAGTATAGTAGACATGGTGGGCTTAGTCATGCATTCATTTTATATACACACACACACACACACACACACACAACACACGTGTAATCATCAGTGTGGGTTCAGTGATCATTCATCATAATGCATGCGACCGTTGCATGTGAGTCACTCGATCAACAACCTATTGTTACTCTGTTCTCTATGTAATTTGATAGAGAGCAGCTGGATGAGCAGCACAAATATCTCTCATTGATTCCGCTCTCATGATGAATTTACTTTCTTACTTTTTTCATTTTTTCATAGTTGTTCATTCAGCATTTACCCTGGAATTCTGCTCCCAGCATCAGTGTTATTTATTGCAGTATATATTTGGTCAACTGTTTAGGTAGAAGTGTTGACTCATCTTGCAACTGTGTTGTACCCACTCACTTTAGTAACTTACTTTACATAATTTACTTACCTTTTGGTCAGCTCTTCAAGTGTAGAAAATTCCATTATAGCATTAGGGCATTTGCATTTATAGGAATAGTTTGTATTCGGCAGCATTACCACAACGAACCGAATGGCTTTGCTCGCGTCTTTCTCCACCGCCATCGTTCTCAGCCACTCCCCTGTTCGCTGATGGGACCGCCAAAGATTTGGCTGGAGAAAACACAAGAATATATCGCAAACCCAGACGGTGTACTGAAGGAAAATGAAAATTGAGCGGAAGTACGTGGGAGGGCGGAGCCAGGCTAGCAATGAGGTGCATTGCCAATTAAATCTGGTTGGTTTGTGATGATATAAGCATGATATAAGAGGCCGACCGATATATCGGCGGGCCGATATTAGGCATTTCCCGAACTATTGGTACCGGCATTTATAATGGCCGATAAAAATAAAAGAACATGTTATGAGTGTTGGCGTTGCATAGTTTGTCCACCAGAGGGCACTCTAAAACATCCCTGTTGGCAACAGATTTTTTTTGTTATTGTGTTTTTGTTCAAAAGGACTTTAAGTTTTATGTCTTAAGTTTGTATTTTTATACATTTTATTTAGCAGAACTTTAATATTTTTGATGTTCTGTTGTGTCAATAAAACCAATTATTATTTATTTTAGAACTCAAATAACTACAAATAACTAATGTAAGGGAAATCTGTTTGTTTTGTAATGCGTTTATGGATTTTTTTAAATTTATTGGCTGATATCAGAATAAAGGATTTTTAAATAACCAAATATTTGTATCTGTATCGGCCTTAAAAAAATCCTTTATCGTTGAGTTCAACTTTGCGCAATATAAGTATTTGCGCACCCCTCCCCCACGCAGTTGCTAGTAGCCAATGAGGACACAGAGGATTAAGAAACATGATGGGACTCTTAGAGTGGGTAATTATCTTCACTTAAGTATCTGCGTGCAAAAGTTCCCGGACGCCACAATACTCCGAACATCACCATGCTGACAAATACATAGAGAGTTGTGTGGAGCTGATAGTCTTAATTAGCTTTGTATCAACTCATTTGGCAATGGCTTGAATGTGATTGACGTTCATAAATATCAAAAGGTTACGCACTAAAGCTTTAACAGAAAATAGGTCTGACTCTCATAGGAGCACCTTTAAAACAAAGAAGAAGAAAAAAAATCACCTTATATTTCTGACAAAGTACAGCAATAATGTACCTATTTTTCTCTAAGCACTTTGTATTATTACATGCATCTCTTTCTCTCTCCCCTTGGCTGGTCTCTAGGGTGCTATGTCTTCATTTCCCCTTTTCAGTCCATCTTCTGAATGGTGTGCCTTAGTCACCTCTATATTGCTACCATGCTGCCTGGAGACACAAACACACGGCAGGTACAGACCCACACACACAGTAACACGTCACACACACCTAGTAGGAGGTGAACAATATAGCCAGGCCCTGCTGGTTAATCACAGGATGGAGAGGCTTCTCTTGAGTTGCTCTCCCCTGCACCTTTTGGTGGGTGGTAAGACTCGTATTGATTTCACACCTTAGAGAAACAGAGTGTGTGTGTGTGTGTGTGTGCACTAACTGTCCTCGCTGTTATTTCATTATCAAGGTGATGATGGATCACATACAGACCAGCCTACAGAGACCAATCTATCCTGTACTGAAGCTACAAGCTAAAAAGTTGTAAGTCTATCATAACAAGTCATATTTTTTCTATAGAGACAGACATTACATATAAAACTGCCATGTTTGGGGTCGCACAACTGGTAGAGCATGCGCCCCATGTACAGAGGCTGAGTCCGTGCCGCATTAGTCGTGAGTTCAATTCCAATGGTGACCCTTTCTCTCTTTTCCTTTCAAGTCTAAGCTGTCCTGTCAAATAAAGGCCTAAAAATGGCACCAAAAAGTTTGGCAAAGATATAGTTACATTTGTATACACTGCACAAACGAGAAGTGTAAAGGACGAACAACATTAAAGCATCATCATCATCATCACCATGACATCATAGCATAACAGCAGGTGGGTAAAAGTTACGGGTAAATGACAACAAGGGCTACTTTCCTTTTGTCGCTAAAAGGTGAAAGCTCAAATGTCACTTTGTTCACAGCTTTTCTGCCTTCAATTAAGCTATAACGGGCACACTGAATGCCATATTTATATTTTTATTTGATCCTTATTTATGTTTTGTACCTTTGCTTGGGTACAAATTAGAAAAAAGGGGTGTCATAATTAAAATCCTATTTAACATATTTTACTTTTAAATTAACAAACATTTAAGCAACACAATAAAAAAAATGTAGTATCGTATAATATCGTCTTCGATTTTGTATATTGTAATATCGCAATACAACATACCTAAGTGTTGTCTTCTCCTGGTTTTAAAGGCTGAATTACAGTAAAGTGATGTACTTTTAACTTACCACACTGTTCTAGCTTTTCTATTATTTGCTGGCAACCACTTAGTCATTATATTCACATTACTGAAGATTATTATTTATCTTAAATCCTAATGATGACCTCAGCAAAGTTAAACCCGCTTACTCCCGCGGGATCCTAAGCCCATCCTATAAAGCAGAGCCACACACACTCTTATTACAACATTGTCCATCTTAAAAGTAGCAACAGTAATAAAATGGGGTATTTTACCATATTTTAACTGTACTTTTCTAATATTAGTGTAGGTGCAACACTACACGCATATACGTTGTGTAACATTGCCTCATTTAATGTGAAGGTAGTTCTACATTATCATGTAGCTTCTCTATCTCGTTACCTCTCTGTCTTGCTTTTCTCAGTATGTGTAAGTTGTTGCATCTGTGTGTATGTGTGTGTGTAGCCTCTCAAACAGTTTCAATGCATTTTGTTCATTCAACCAGCAACACCTCTATTTTCTGCCAGTGACAGACTGCCTCAGGCTGGCAATATAAATGTCTAAACTCACTGTCAAAACAAAAAGGAGAAAAGAGAGCTCTGTCTTCAATATCTCTCTTTGGAAGAAAATGGGAACCTCCACCACATACGGTTTACTGTAGTGCTGATTCAGGACTGAATAGCATGGGGCCTCTTAAAGGAGAATTCCGGTCAATTTCAACACATAGCTCTGTAAATGTGGAGTGCTGTCAGTAGAGAGAAAAACGAAAACAATCGGTGCTGCCCACACAGAGTTATCCTCCTGCTAGAGTTAGCACCCAACAGGTTTAAACAGGGCAAGTTTTAAACACGTTTGTAGCCTCTTAGCATGTTCAAAATGTCATTAAAAAGTGCCTACCCATGTGCAGTGATTCTCTCCCAGTGAACACAGTGAATCTGACTGCTGTAGATGTGAAAGAAGTACATAAAAGTTGGGCTAATTGAGCTCCATTTAGTTTTCCCTTAAATCTTCTAAAATCTGCCACAGATAAAAAGTAGTCCACAAAAGGTGATCTATGCTGCACTCCTCCTCCAATCCAACCGCTTTAAATAATGACTGGATTTAGGATATTTCAATCAGATCTCACAATTCCTTACATTCCCTCAGCATGTTTTATAAAGTGGAAAAATTTAACTAAGTTGGACAGTGTCATTACAGTCACTGGTATTCCAATAAGTATTGACACAGAAATGTGACTCTTTCGATGTAATATCCTGCTTGGTCTTCAGTAAACAATGTCATAATTCATTTTCTGATTATTAATAGAAAAACAATATCTTATGTTATTTTGTGTTGGTTGGAAATCGGCATGACAGACATTTTAGCTTCCACCCTTAGCCACCAGCAGAGAAGACACTGAGCAATCAGCACAGGGAGAGTCTACCAACCTTCAGTTACAGGATGTTAAAGAACTCAACGCAAAGACGCCATGATGTTATCTCAACCACTCGTCCGCCGCCACTTCAACTCCTCAGTTCTGAGACCAAACTCCTCCACAGCTGCCTCCAAGACACAAAAGACTTCATGATGTAGCCTACATTCATTGATCAATTAAAACAGATACAAGCCGACTGATAATATAATTTCAGTTTATGCATAAAATGTATTTTGGTGGAAATTTCTTCCACTGAGGAACAAATCAATGACTACTTACTGGTGTTGACTGGGGATTTTTCCCTCCTTTTTTAAACAAGGTGATTACAGGATCAACAAAGATTCAAGTCAATGCATTTGAGTGTACAACTTAAAAACTGGTAACGCCGTGTAAACCACTCTGTAGTCTCGCATTGCCAGACCTTCCTTCACAGCGCTGTGGAGGAGGGTCTGGCGAGTCCACACAGAATTCCGGGATCGGAGAATAACATGTTCTGGTTTATTGGCATTTCTTTAAAGCAATCACAATCGTCTTGGGCGGCTCTAGGTGCAGTGCCTCTGCAAAATAGGCCTTGTTTTAGTCGTGCAACAGAAAACTCAGATTGGACAGATAGTCTAGCTAGCTGTCTGGATTTACCCTGCAGAGATCGGAAGAGCAGTTAACCATAGTCCTCATGAATCCACCAAAAATGCCAACACCGAAAAAGCGGAAGGTGTGAGACATCCGGCCTAAAAAGAGTGACATCCTGCATAATTCCTGGTGGCAATTTAACAATCCCAAAAGTGGAACATCTTCGATATAGACTATCCACCATGTGAGAAATATGACTTCAAACATAGCTGAATGACATGTAACCAAAGCAGGGGCACCTGAGTCTACACTTCATTTGTGTATAAGTCAGAACATAAAAAGCTACACATAGTCATCCTGTTCTTTTCTGTTTTAAATGTTTATTATGCAAGACAAACCAGGAGAGCATTTGCACTTCCTGTTTGTTAATTTAAAAATCCACCTGGGGGCACCTTGATAATCCAGCATAAAAGGCATAATTTACTATCCTGGGCTGGGACACATTCATATGTTTTGATAAAGTACTTACTGGACTTTCACTTATCATTGCACCTAAATTAAAGTAGCCGTCCTCAATTTAGTTCATCCTTTACATCTCATCTTACATTTCCTGCATCCACCGTGTGTGATTGTGTGTGTGTGTGTGTGTGTCAGTTGCCAGGGGAACAGAGCAGCGGCCCCGCACACTGCAGCAAGCCGACAGGATTGAAAACAGCAGCAACTTTCAGCGGCTTTATAAAATGTGTACAGGTTGGCAGGACGGTCTGAAATGTTTTGCACCGTCTTCCACTGTATGTTTTGTTGGTGAGATGTTTGCGTCACACACGTCCCATCTTCATATCAAAAACATGGAAATGAATTTGACCCGTTCTCACTCCCGCTTGGTCAGTGGCTGCATGTGGGACTGTTGGGATTGTCGTGAGTAATCAAAATGTGATGGAGGGCCTCGGCTGTCAATCAATGTTTTCCAGTGATGCGGGCCCCCGACTGGTCCGGGGCCGTGAGCAACTGCGTACCCCGTTTACCAATATTTCCGCGTCTGAATCACACAATTCTCATACGTTCAGACTGACAGTGTTACCCGCCAATTGCAAAATTCCCCTGCATTGGGCGGGTGGTTGGGTGTTAATTTCAGGCCCTGTCCAGGAACATTTAATAACATTTCAGAGTAAATATTTCTTCATATAAACACAGTTCTCTCCTGTTTAACCAAGTGCCACAGACTTCCTATCATCACACACACACACACACACACACACACACACACACACACACACACACACACACACCTAATATTGCGAAGGTTACACACCAAACACAGTTTTATGGCCCAGAGAGAAGTATTAGTAGCGATGAAAGCATCTATTAGAAAAAGCAGTTGAATGTAGACTGTTATTTCCCCTGAGAAACTCATTCTTAAGATGCATCAATAACCCCTCACATTTCTGCACACCAGGTTGAACTGAGATTGTTTATTTTAAATGAATATAGCTTCCAGCTATTTCATTAAATTCTCCAAAATATATTAAAAAAAGTAAACATCACTTTTTTTTCCTCTGATCTTAATAAAACTACATAGAAAACATCTCTAACAAACTCATTTCATTTAGCGGTTAGTTAAAAAACTGTAGAAAGTCAGAGAGAGCAGCAAAGTTCAGTAACATTATTTCCTCGGAGAAATGTGGGTTCAACGACCAATATGGCACAGGAGCACCTGTGGACATTAATTTAGTCTGTTCGTAGCATCAAAGTGGCAAATGTCATATATGGCTTAATGTATTTGCAGCTTCTACCTGACATTTACCTTCAGACTACAATGTCATTGTCCAGATACCTACTCTTACTTTAATAACTTCCCACTGGAACACTGTTCCTTCAGGATACTGAGCTGTCTCAGAGAAAGACCAAGTGGCTTCCTGTGACAAGCAGGGAGACGAAAGCAATGATTTGGTTTAATTTAAAATGTCATATGTTAACACACCAACACAATGGTCCTTATATCAAACTAATTAATCATCTGCTCCATTATTTTATTGACATTAGTGGAAAGTTTAAAGCATGGTAACATCAATGCTCCAAACCAGAAATTAATTGGTGATGGCGCAGTGGATATGACACATGCCTTTGGGGTGGGAGATCTGGGTTCGATTCCTACTACGATACATTAACCAATGTCTCCCTGAGTAAGACACTTAACCCCTAGTTGCTCCAGAGGCATTGCACCCTCTGATAAATAGCAATTGTAAGTCGCACTGGATAAAAGCATCTGCTAAACGACATGTAACGTAATGTATGAATTCATTCACTAGCTTAAATTATTGTGTGGTCCTTGAATTTATTTGGGATGTAACCCTTTCCACAACACTTTAGCCAGACAAATAAAGAGGGAAGGTATAATTACAGTAATAGCCTATACCATTTCCAATTTTGAATCACTCTAGCGGTGGCATGGCTATATGCAGTCCACCACGTTGTTCCAGACTGAAATAGCTCTAGGGTTGCAATTAACAATTATCTTCCTTATTAACCTGCTCATCATTTTATTTTTTCAATTAATTAATGTATCATTTAGTCTATGAAATGTCAAAAAACAGTTAAGAAATACCCATCACAACTAAAAAGGTGTGCAAAAAAATAAAATAATTCACATTTGTATCGCAGTCGGTTATACCTCGGTCTCAAGGTTTACCAGTTTACCAGTAAACGCAACATTTTGGCCCGTCTGTGTTGTTTTTCAGATAACAGCAGTGACCAGTGCTAGTTGGTGCTAGTTAGTGTCTGTTAGCTCACAGGGCTCTAGGGCGCAAAATACATTTCAGAAATACATTTTTAAAATCCTACGCTATTTATAGCTAATTTTCATTTACATGCGTTGCAGCTGTATGTCTATACAACTTCAACGTAATAAGAATGTAGCATAATATGGATGTGAAAGCAATTATAAATAGCCTATGTGACAATAAAATGTGTTTTGGTTAAAATGAACAAATAATCGTGATCACAATATTGATCAAAATAATTGTGATTATGATTTTGGCCATAATCATGCAGCCCTATTCAAGCTCTACATATTCAAAATTGATTCTTTTTTTTTTCTTCATTTTTGTAATGGCATGTATACTATCACATGGGATAATAACATTTACATACTGTGAATTTTTTTTCTTCTTGTTTTTAAAAAAATCGAAAATCAATTTGGAATCAAATCTTGAGCCATAAAAATCAATATCAAATCGTGACATTTTCTGAATCATGCACCCCTAATCATAACTTCTCAGAGTCCTTCTCAGAGTTAATGTCTTGTTTTGTTCAATTACAAAAATCAAAAGATATTAAGTTTGCAAAGTAAAAAAGAAAAGCAGAAATATTTCTCAATTGGAAGAATGAAAAACCAGAGATGTTTTTCATTCAGGATCTTCATTATATTAGCTCTAAAAATGAGTGATGTGGTGGCCAGGGCAGCTCAGTTGGTAGAGCAGGCACATATAAAGGTTTACTCCTCGACGCAGCGGCCGTGGGTTTGACTCCAACCTGCGACCCTTTGCTGCATGTCATTCCCCCTCTCCTTTCATGTCTTCTGTCCTCTGGAAATAAAAAAAAGGCATAAAATGCCCCAAAAAGTGATTAATAAATTATCTAGTTGCTGAAAATTTTTCTGTTGATGAACTAATCAAATTATTTTAGCTCCAAATATCTTAACTATTTCTGTACAATATATCTGTACTTTGTGTTTAATGCTAATTAGCATATGTTTAGAATGTTAAACTAACTAATGGTAAACATAATATAAACCAGTTAAAGCAGCGTTTTAACTAGAGCCCATCCGATATATCGGCGGGCCGATAGACATTTCCCGATCTATTGGTATTTATAATGGCCGAAAAATGTTTATTTTTTAAATATTCATCAGAATAATTTATAATGACAAATAAATGATTCTGATAAATTATTTTTTTTTAAATAAAAAAAAACGGACGGTCAACCATGTTATGAGTGCTGGCGTTGCATAGTCTGTCCACCAGAGGGCGCTCTATAAACGCCACCTGTTGGCAACACTGATTTTTTTTGTTAATGTGTTTTTGTTCAAAAGGACTTTAAGTTTTATATCTTAAGTTTGTATTTTTAGACATTTATCAGAACATTAAATTTATTTTGATGTTCCTCTGTTCTGTTGTGACAAATTACATTATTTTAGTGAGAACTCATAAATAACTACAAATAATTAATGTTAGGGAAATCTGTTTTGTAACGCGTTAAATATATAATTGGCCGATATATCGGCATATTGGATTTTCAAATAACCAAATATTTGTATCGTATCGGGCTTAAAAATCCTTAATCGGTCGGGCTCTAATTTTAACATTATCATTGTGAGCATATCAGCGTGCTGATGTGGGCCCGCGAGAGAGACCGCGTCCCGTCATCATCATCCGCTTTCACCGTTACCAGATTAAAGACTTGATGACGAGAGAGGCCGTAAACAAGGCGAGCTGGAATACCATGGCCACAAGCTCCGATTCTATGAGGACTACAGAGCGGAACTTTTGAAGCAGCGGGTTGAATACAAGGGGGTCATGGCCGAACTATCAGCGCGGTCTCTGACCCTCTCTCCTCTTTCCTGCGAAAGCTTCCAACTTTATCTCTACTTTGGGTGGGAGGCCATGGTAAACCTCGTTTCATTGAGTTGGAATAAGAAAATCAGCTGGGTGGGCATGACTTTTTTACTGGGTGTTTAGATGGTAAGCTACCACCTGCTGTATTTCCATTTATTTTATGCCCCCACCTCTTTTTTTCTTTTTCCTCGTTATTTTGCTACTCTGTGTGCCTTTCTTTCCCTCATCGGAGCAACTCTTTTGATTCTCATTGTAACAGAGTTAGATAAAGGGTAATCTGAATTTAATCAGTTGGAATGTCAAGTTTTCCTTCAAGAAACCCACTCACTTGACTCTGACCAATGGCGTTTAGGTAAATGCTGGCGGGGACAAATTTTCCATTCCAATTTCAGGGGTAAGGCTACGGGCACAGCTATCCTTATTGACAGTAATATTCCTTTTGAGCCGTTATATATTGGACAAAAATGGACGTTTTATTACTGTTTTAGGAAAACTTCACAATAACTCACCTTGGCCAACGTTTACGCGCCTAATGTTGATGATGTACAATTCTACAGAGATTTTTTTTCCTCAACTCCCTGATCTCAATTCTCACTCTTATTCTTGGTGGGGATTTTAATTATTATTCAGATCCAGTACTAGACCGCTCTTCCCCTAATCCTGCCACTCTTGGCAGATCTGATGGTCAGATCAAATTTTTTCGCTGATTATAGCCTCTCTGATCCGTACAGGTTTTTATACCCACGGGAAGAGAATATTCATTCTTTTCACATGTCCACCACACTTACACCCGAACAGATTATTTTTTCGTTGATAATTCATCAATGTCACACCTGAAGTGGTGCAGTGATGAAGGTATTATGATTTCAGATCACGCTCCGCTGCTCCTTCAATTGGCTTTCTCTGGAGTGCACAAGAAGGCTCTTCGGATCCTCTTTTCTTACACACATCTCCATACATATTAAAACTTTGAGTATAAATAAAACACCAGATGTGGTGAAATTATATTATTTGTAGTAGGGCTGAACGATATTGTGTTTTAGCATCGACATCACGATGTGCGCATGCGGGATAGTCACATCGCCAGAACATGCGATGCGTAGAAGGGTAGCAAGAGTTTGTTGTATTGGTTTGTTTCTGTGGTGACATGCCCATTGATTTGCTGTGATTGGCCGTTGTGCCGCTGCTCACAGCCAACCTTCTCTGGCAGTCCTGTAGCTAAAAATGAGCAACGAAGAGGATCCACCAAGTATGATTTTGTACCAAAAATAATAATCAAAATCAGCCATTTGGCACTATTTCGGCTACAAAAAAAACAGGATGTTGATCAAAAACAGGTATTTTGTCTGGAGTGTTATAAAGTTGTGGCCACAAAACAAGGAAACACCACCAATTTGTCTGATAACTTACAACGGCACCACAAAGCTCTTTGAAGAATACAAAGTAATATCTGGATGCAAACTAAAACAAAAAACTTTTAGCAATGCCTTTGCCAGTGTGACACCTTACCAGAAAGGCTCTGAACGACAGAAATAACAGACGCAATAATGTTTCATATCGCTAAAGATATGTTGCCATTACACACCGTTGCCAAAGAGGGATTTAAGAAAATGATTTGAACACTTGACAAACGCTATGTTACATATTTTTCTCAAGTTGCGATAAAAGAGCTGTATGACAAATGCAAATCCAAGATTGAGGCAGGTGGAATACTATGCAGTCACTACAGACTTGTGGTCCAGCAGGACAACGGAGCCCTACATAAGTCTGACAGTCCATTTCCTCACAGAGGACTTTGAAATAAAAAGTCGCTGTTTGCAGATGGCATTTTTCCCGGAGAGTCATACAGCCGAGAATATCGCAGAGGGCCTGAGAGAAGCGGTGACTGCTTGGGGCTTAGATGAGACACGGCAAGTCTGTATAAAAACAGATAATGCAGCAAACATGGTGAAAGCTGCCGTTCTGAACAAGTGGACCAGACTGCAGTGCTTCGGCCACAGACTACATCTTGTAGTTGGTGAGTAATGACCATGATCCTTATGAATGTGTTGCATGTGTGTAGAGCTTTAAAAAAATAAATAACACAGAAACTAAACATGATTTTAAACAACCTATTATTTAATAAAGTAAAATATTTTTATTTAAAATTAAAACGGTGTGCTTCAATAATTCAAGTTTGCACTGCTTTGTTTGTTTTCTCCCCTTAGACAATGGAGTGAAAAAGGATGGCCGCATTGATCGTGCTGTAGGAGTCTGCAAGAAGCTGGTGAGCCACTTCTCTCACAGCTGGAAGGCCAGAGATGCCCTGGCAAAGGTTCAGAAGGAACTCAATCTACCATCACATAGTCTCATCTCAGAATGCCAAACAAGATGAGGTTCCAGACAGATGATGATGATGATGATGATCAGCAGGATACGAGAGCAGCAGCAAGCTTAAACTCAGGTCCTGTCTGCAGACAAGAAGGTACGGCAACCTGGCAAGATATAGATGTCTTGGAATCTGTAAGCAAGTCACTGGGACCAATGTTGGATTTCACTGATGCACTTTCAGGAGATGAATACATCAGTGTTTTGTTTGTAAAGCCAGTTCTTCAGCTCTTCAACACTTCACTACTAGAAATCCAAGCGGAAGACACAGACCTGACCAAGAATATAAAGAAGATGATGCTGGACTACCTCAATGATAAATTCAAAGATGATGATACTCAGAACCTGCTAGATATGGCATCTTTTTTGGACCCCCTGGTTCAAGATGGACTTCATCAGTGCCGACAAGAAGCCCCAAGTTAAGGCCAGAGTGGCATCACAGATGCTGGAATGCCAGGAGACCGCAAGCTGCAGCGCTAACATAGAGCCAAACGTTACCAGTGCACCCAAGGCAAAGAAAGCAAAGAAGTCCTTGGGAAGCTTCTTTAAACAAAGTGAAACTGTAGCAAAGGGTGATTCCTCTCTGACCCTAAAGGATGCTGTGGAAGCAGAGAACACCTGCATGCTAACACCTTCAATGGACAAAGAAGAGGATCCACTTGCATGGTGGAAAGTACACAAAGCTTTCCTCGACTAGCCAGATTTGTCCACAAATACCTGTGTATTCCTGCGACAAGCTCGCCATCAGAGAGACTTTTCAGTACTAGTGGCAACATCATCACTTGCCAACGAACATGTCTCAAGCCTGCAAAGGTTGATAGACTTGTGTTCCTAGCTAAAAATCTTGAGTAAGCAAAGCATACAGGATATATTCTGCCAAGTAATACTCTATTTAGCAGATTTAAAACAACATTTATTCCGTTTTATTTCATTTTGTTTATTTAATTTGTTTAGCCATGATTATGATGATGACGACCAACACTGTTTTACTTTGGCTAAGAAAAGTTGACTATCGTGCAGCCCTAATTTGCAGCATAAGCGTTTGAAACAGAAACAAACTGAAATTGCTGATCAGATTTTGAACATAGACAGACAATATGCTAATTCACCTTCATCCGATCTTTACAAAGAACGTTTCACACTCCAGACAGAATTCAGCCTTCTTTCCTCGTTGCCGACCAGTTGCTTAGGAGCAGAAGTACTTTTACGAGCATGGTGACAAGATTGGTAAACTCTTGGCCAATCAACTGCGCAGATTTCGAACAAAGCAACTTATCCCTGGAATACGGACAGACAGTGGGTGTAAAACCTCAAATCAGAAACGGATTAACGAAAAGTTCTAAATATTTATACCTTTTTCCAGTAACCTACGCATGCCTTAACCTTCTCAAGACCTGAGGCATAGCCTTGAGGCACCGATCACTCAGAATGAAATTATTGCAGCAATAACATCTATGCAATCAGGTAAATCTCTTGGCCCAGATGGACTCCCGTCTGACTTTAGGAAATTCTCAGTGGAATTGTCACCTTTATGTTCAGTATTCTCAGACTCGTTTAACTTGGGTAAACTCCCCCCTTCGTTTTATCAGGCCTGTATCTCCAAGTTGTTAAGAAAGGATAAAGATCCTTTAGATTGTGCATCATATTAGACCAATTTTACTATTAAATATGGATGTAAAGATCCTTGCCTGCAGATTGGGGGATATTCTTCCCTCTATTATATCTCCCGATCAAACTGGGTTTATAAAAAAGGACGCCACTCATTCTAGAATATCCGCCGTTTAATGAACATTCTATATTTCCCCCATAAATGCTGAATCAAAATGCCTCGTTTCTATGGATGCTGAAAATGCATTTGATAGAGTGGAATGGAACCACAATGGTTTTATGCCCTTGAAAAATTTGGTTTGGGTCCTGTTTTCACTTCTTGAGTTAAACTATTATATGCATGCCCTTCTGCCTCAGTATTAACAAACAGTAGTTACTTGAGTAGCTTTGATTTGCATTGTGGGACCCGGCAGGGTTGTCCTTTGAGCCCACTCCTTTTTGCTATTGCAGTTGAGCCCCTTCCAATCGCCAGTCGCAGTAGCGAGAGGATACAGGGGATGTGGAGAGGAGGAATCAAGCATAAGGTATCATTATACGCAGATGACTTACTTCTGTTTGCCTCAAAGCCAGCCACCTCCCTACTGGAGGCACTTTCTGTGTTGGAGGTCTTTAGTCAGTTTTCAGGCTACAAACTAAACTTGACTAAGATGGAACTCTTTCTGATTAATACGGGAGCACTTAAATATACTGCTTTTCCCCTCAAGGTGGTGACAGATCATCTGAGTTACCTTGGGGTTGATTTTACTAGAAATTTTAAAAACCTATTTAAATTGAACTTCCACAAACTATTGAACTGGGCAAAGCAAATATTATCAAAGTGGTCTCTTCTGTCTTTTTGCAGACAGCTCTAATACTTTTCTCGCACCACTTCATCCTATTTTGTTGCTAACACATCAGGATAAACAATGCCCATAGCCTTTCCCGAGTACCACCAAATGCAGATATATTTGAACAATAAAAACCATTTTTTCAAAATTAAAATAGATTAAAGTACAAAACAGGACCACTGTTCATCACAGAAAAGTCGTCTTTAAAAACACACACACAAAAAAAAAAGTCAACAAAACAAAAAATACAAATGTCCCTCTTAGTAATCCCAAGACTAGAGCTGCAAGATGGGTAGAATAAAGTCAATCAAAATGACACTTCTGCCAAAATTCCTATATCTTTTCCAATGTCTCCCCATTTTCCTCCCCAAATCTTGTTTTCAGGCCCTTGATTCTTTAATGATAAATTATATTTGGAATGGTAAACACCCTCGGTTACGGAAAGCTTTTCTTCAAAGACCCAAACAAACAGGTGGAACGGCCATCCCTAATTTCCAATACTATTACTGGGCTGCCAGTATTCGTTCTTTAGTGTATTGGGTGAATTTTCACCTTGACGACTCTTCCCCAGTCTGGGTTAAAATGAAGTCCAGCACTATAAGCCCATTGTCTCTATCTGCCCTCTTAAGCACCGCACTCCCACTCTCTTCTGCTATGCCCAACAGCAATCACGTGATTAAGCATTCCCTCCAAATCTGGACCCAATTTAGGAGGAATTTAGGACTGCAGATTTATTTACTTCTTAGCACAATTGCAGCCAATCATTTGTTTGCTCCCTCAATGGTGGATGGTGCATTTAAGATCTGGCATAAAAAGGCTTAAAATGCATCAGCGATTTATTTATTAATGATCTGCTAGTTTTCCTCAATTGACAAAAAAAAGATTTACAAGTCAGGCAGTATATATGGAAGTTAATTCCCTAGTACCCTAATAAACCCCCAACCAATCCTGTCGACATGTTTCTTTCTGTTAAGCCCACATTAAAGAGGCACAATTTCTGTCTTTTACAACCTTATTTCGAAGTTGCATGGCCCCTCGTTAGCTATAAGAATCATGTGGGAGCAGGACCTAGGTTCTGCCTTCACGGATGACATGTGGGATTCAGTCCTGGACCAGGTACATGCTACCTCCATGTGTGACCGACATGCTCTTTACGTTCAATTTAAAGTAGTACACCGTATCCACTTATCTGAAACCAAACTAGCTCGTATGTTCCCTGATGTGCACCCGACCTGCGATAGCTGTGGGAACGCACCTGCGTCACTCTTTCACGTGTACTGGACGTGTCACACTTTGACTGCGCTCTGGACATCAGTCTTTCATACGATTTCTGAAGTACTTCACCATCAAATTGAGCCAAACCCTTTAACAGCCATTTTTGGCATTGCTCCAAATTCAAGCTTGACTAAAGTAAAGCTCAAGGTATTGGCCTTTACCTCCTTACTGGCTCGTAGGGCTGTCTTACTCAAGTGGAAAGATCCTGCTCCTCCTTCCCACTCACACTGGATTAGGGACATTATGTCTTGTATGAACTTAGAGAAAATACATTACGCTACCCAGGAATCTGAGGAAAGATTTTACAAAATATGGCGCCCCTTCTTGACATTGAGAATCCAACTACAACAATATCAGAGAAGATAAATAAAAAAAAACCTTTGGAAGAAACTGTAAGAATGTAAAACAAACAGAGGGCTTTTGTTCTAATCTTATCGTATGAAACTAGACACAAGTGTGTGAGAAGGGTGGTGAAGAATATTTGGAGTTAAATGTCCTCAAATAGTGCAAAGGATTGTCAAAGCATGCAAGAACTTAAAGGCATGACATTGTCTTTCTTCATTATAGGCTTGGACCTTGTCTTTGATATGCCTTTTTATTTTATCTTTTTCCTGTGAGGCCACTAAGCCCAGAGAACAGGGCCGCTAAGAGGCTTTTGTCTATTTAATGCTCCGATTCTCATCAAGCTGTGACACTTCAGAGGTTATAGCTGCAATCAAAACCATCCGGGTGATGTGAGACAATTAGAAAATCCTGATAATCAGTAATATCACATTCTAAGCTAAATAAATTCTTGATGTGTCTCATGTTCAAAGTGAGTCTTATTTTCGGGCTATAGTCAGCATTTTTCTAATTTATCGTCTATAATTCAAAATCCTAAACCTTTTCACCAATTCCCAGGGTTTGCTTTTGAACATTTTTCCATCCACTGGCCTCAGACTGACAAACTGCTGCAGATTATGTATTGCTCTAAAGTATTTGGTAAAAGGTTTTCAAATGTAATAGCCTATACATTTTTTAAAGAGGATTTGATTAATGTTTCCATCATTTCTGTACAAGCCCACTTTCTTCTTTCACTTTCTTTCCCCTCTATCCTCATTTCTTCCCCCGGTCTTCCCTTTATGTCTTTAAAATACTTTATATAATGCCACTTTACATTCATTCAGTACTTTTTGCACATTATCTGCTGTTTGCCTGTTGTTTGTTGGTTTGCTTTTTACTGTGGAAATACTGCTTTCCCCATTTGTCCATTGTGGGATGAATAAAGTATTATCTAATCCAATCCAGAACGAGCCAGTTGATAAGAGAAGAAAATAGGGTCAAAGAGGGTCTATCTACTGAAGAGGTTTCTGTCCCAAACAACAACGCTGCAATTTACTCAAGTGCCATGAGTCACTACTGGGAGGGAGAGACAGGGAGAATAAAAATGAACACATTCCTTTCAAAAAAACTGTGTGCATGCATACGATTTCTTTGATGACAACAGTGATGTCATTATGAGCCATAGAGCTGTGTGTAATGCCTAGTTTGGAAATTTTCAGAGTTCATTCCAGCAGAGGGTTAACTTTATGGTGTAGGCCTATTTCAACAAAAGTGCTACATAACCAGCTTGGCATAAATATATATTTTCAAATAAAAAATTCAATTGCAAAAATGCGATTGGGTTATTATGAAGGTATTGTCTTGTTACTTGAACCAATGTGTGAAAAATAAAAAGGCCTTCTCTTTATGTTGAAACTTCTTGATCTGTGAAAGATGCAATATTCCTTACCATTTATTCAATCAATATGTTGAATGGATTATTACAGTATGCAAATCTAGCATATCATATGCTGCATTTGCATACTGAACGCCCTAGGCAAAAGTTGAGTATTGGCAATTAGACTCAGACCTCAATTCTCCACAACCAAACCCACATTATACACTGTACAAAGCCTAACTCCAGAGCCTAACTGGGCCAAGCACCCCAGACTATGAGAGGAATATACTATTCAAATGAGATGCATGAAGAACATAGCATTTAACCTGATATGCAGCATGCAAACATATGAGAGGTAAGATTATGCAACTGAATCACTTAAACATTAAAATAAAAAATTCATAGATTCTTCGTCTTAGACTCTTATGAAATGATTAGCAGATAGCTAAACTATTCGGGTGAAAAAACTGCTTCCGAGACGGAACCCCCACTCTGAGTCTCCTCCACCCGGTCATCATACATCCTCCGAAATCAGCCATCAGACAACATCCACATCTATTCATCTATCTGCACATTCATAATGTTCATTAAAATCTTTAACTAACACATTGTTGGGCCGTGGTCCTTGCTAGTGAACCGAGCATCAATATTCTCTAAATTACTGCATAACGTTAGTACTGTGAATGTACAGCGCTGTGGAGATACGGCGCTGCTCATGAGTATTGGAACCCCTGCTTAAGCTGACAAGAAAAAAAAATGCTTCAATTAGAAAAGTGAGGAAAAATCCAACCTTTAATCCAGGATACTATGCATCCTGATAAAGCTCCTTTGGCCTTTGGAATTAAAATAACCCCACATCATCACATACCCTTCATCATACCTAGAGATAGGCATGGGGAACTTATAGTATAGTGTTATTTTAACAATACTGCATCGATACACGGACACCAAGTATCGATCTTTTACTATATAAATTGCACATGAGAATTTAACGTTTTGGTTATAGATTAATAAAATCAATTGCTTTTTCTGTCCCAAAAAGCTTTCCCTGGAAAGATTGAAAAGTCATGAACAAACCAGAAACTTTTTTTATTTATTTTTTATTAGACAAAGCAGAAGTTAACGATTTTTTTGCTTTGGGGACATACTTTGAAGTTAGAAAAAAAAAAAAGATAATGAATTGCAATATCTTTAAAATTGCAATAATAATATCGTATCGTCACATAAGATACATCGAATCGTGGGACCTCTGGTGATTCCCACCCCTTGAATAAACTGAGAGCAAGGTAAACGTCATGTTTACGTCACTTAAGCTTTACCAAAAGACAACAACAACAACAACAACAACAACAACCTCCTCCTCCTCCTCCTCAGGGGAAACTATTTTAGTGTATTAATAAAATACCCGGCCTACTCAGAGCACTGACACTCCACTGCTGTTCCATTCCATCATGTAGGCTACACCCAGAACAACAACTAAAGGAAAAGTTAAGTGAACCTAATCGTATGTCATACCAACATCAACTGCAGCCGTTAGCAGCACAACGGAAGCTAGCTATCAGTTAGCAAATGCATGAACATAAACACAAGCAACAAGAGCTAAAACATTAACCGACGACAACACGCATGTTAAAAAACAAAAAAGCAACAATGACTTACTTTGTTGGAGTAAAGAAGTGGTCCTCCTCGGCCTCAAAGTGGAGAGTAAATCCTTCACAGTCGGTCCAACTCGGACAGAAACACTCCGACATGCTAACCTCTGACCCTCGAGGTGCGTTTGATGCCTAGCAGGTAATCTGACAGTCTGCATCTGGTGGCAAGACACTGATTGAATTATAGATGTCTAAAATTAAATTTGAGATGGTCAATGAAATCTATTAAATGTTTAAAGGGCTTGCCATGCAGCAACTGAAAACTCGGTTATTTCCTCTACCAAGACATCCTGCAAAAACACGATCCAACTGGTGAATGTATTGCTCACTCTTACATCCAGGTGCGACAAACAGAGCGCCAATACCTTAAATAGACCGCCCAAGTTCAAAGGGTGCGTTTGTTTTTACACCAGAAGAGTACAGTTCGACATGTGTGAGTGAAGAGGCGCTCACACGCTTTAAGCTATATAAAGTAGGAGAAATAGCAGCAGTTACAGTCGAGCTGTGACTCAAATGTCTGAAAGAAATTAAGTTGTGGATGAAAGTGTTTTCCAACATGTAACAGTCCTTTTGTCACAGCAGACATTTTGACTTGTCATAGCAAAGTTGGAATTACAAAGCTGAGGTGTTACTAAATCATATATATTATATTATTATAATTATATATTACACCTGTGTTTTTCTTTTGTTATTTGTAAAGGGTGTAAAGGATGCAGGCTCACTTGGAGTGACTTGTGTTAATATTAATAATAATCATTTTATGGGGAAATATTAAAAAAAAACTATTTATTGTTTTTTTTACCATGATAGAGCAAGATACTAGCTTTGTATAAAATGTAGCTCAGTTGGTAAAGTGGGTCACCCTGACTCGCTTCAGGTCTGTAACTTCACCTGTCCAGACAATGTACAGACACTGCACCCCAATTTCCTTGGAACGCATAATTAGCTTTGGACAGAAGCCACTGCCAAGAAAACGTAATGCAACTGTATGTAAATATCCACTCAATGTATATAAATAATTATGTTGATTGCATGTGAAGGTTGGAGAGAGATAGATAGGTCATTATAGTATTTGGCAGGTACTAGAAATGTGTGATTCAGAGAACGGAGGATGTACTGTAGCTTCATCCCTTTGTTTCACACCAACAGCAAACAGAAGCTGTCTGATGAGGCTTACAGCTGTGATGAAGCCCTGTGGGAGGTGAGTTTCATTTGTTCAGTTCAGTTCTGTTTACCAAAAAGCACATTCAATGTCTTAGACACTTCTGATTAAATTTGGAAACATGGTGCAGCAGGCAAACAGGAGCTGTGTAGTGGAGTGATGAACAGGAAGTGTTTTCCTTCATCCTCTCCATTATGCGCAGCAGGGAGGAGCAGCTTCATTATTCATAAGTTAAATGTTGTTATGCAACTCAATGGTCAATCAGGAGGTTTGAACATGGTTCAGAAATACCGTACTGTGTATGTGCTCGATAGCCGCCGCTGACAGAACAGTGTGTGGGTGCTTGCCCCATCAAAAGTCAAACACCTGCTAATGACAGTGTCAGAAAATAGGCTAATGTTAGTTCCATTAACATAGTGGAGTAGAGCTAAAACACACCGGGTCAGACCCAGATCGTCCACTAACACACACACTCAACCTTGTAAACACACACACACACACACACACACACACACACACACACTTTCTCACATTTACAGGTAACACGCTGCCAGTCTTCAGTGTGACCTGTCTAAACAGGGAATGCTATCCAGTCTGAACCTGTGATTGTTCTCTCTTGAGTTTAAAATAATAGTAAAATAATAATTCATGGTTCAATGTGTTGGGCAGATCAAGGTGGTTCCATGACTACATGGTTACAGTTAACATGCAGACTGCCACATATGACGCTGAACAACAGCTCCACAGCAATTGTCATGTCACGGTTGTGAGATGCATTATTCCTTCCGTGACACTAATATTGTTAGTTACTGACTGGTTTCTACTGTAAGTGTTATACTTCACGGATATCTAAAAACAATGGAAAAATAGACCCAGGCAATATAACTTTCATTTAATCAAATGATCCTCGTGGAAGTTAAAGATGCAGTAGGTAAGACTTATGAAACTAACTTTCTATTTGCTGTCATATGTTGGACTAGAACAACATGAAGCAGGTACAGTAATTAAAAAAAAAATATAAAAAAAAAGTCTGCCTCCTCTGGCTCCACCTACAGCCTGTAGTGCGATTTGCAAAATCCACAGCTCCCTGCTCACTTTTACCAATGAGGGCCAGGGGGGTGTCTAACTGCGTGTCAATCACTGCTCAGGCACACGCATTCATTCTCCCTCGTGGGGGGAGGGGCTCAGGAGACCGTTTGGGCTTTAGCAGAAATGGGGGAGGGACTGAGAAGTTGTTGATGTTCAAATTCTTTGGCTAAATCCTAGAGTCACAATCCTACCTACAGCACCTTTAAAGTTCCAAGTCTTGAATTACACGGTGTTTGGTGCTGATGAAGATAATAAAATATATATTTTTTTGTAGTAAGGGCATTGTAGAGGTAATGCTAAATGGTGTGGATAAAGACGTCCATCACTGACTATTTGATGCTTTAGCTTAAAAAGAGAGTTAAGAGAGTCTCATACAATTTATGAATGGATGCCATTCAGCTTTTTCATCAGGCTTAAATTAGGCATGAATGTTTTTGATGTTTAATATTCAGAACAGTCCACAATATTATGTCATACTGACGCAGGTAAAAAAAAAAATCTTTGGACAGATCTTTCAGGCTGAAAAGTGAGAACATTTTCTCACAAATCTCTATCCGAAAACTTTTTTTTTCTAACAAGCGTCAGACACAACAAAGGTACACTTAAAGTCTCAGAATTACATTCTGACCCATGTGTGTGTGTTTGGGCATTTGCAGTATGTGTACACATTTGTGTCTTCAAGTGCGTCAGTGGCGTCAGGTTCTGCGCCAGCAGCAGGCTCCTCCCATGTGTCCGGGACCCTCCCCCTTCCTGTGTGTCAGTATAAAACATTGGCCCCTCTCTGCTCACTCACTCACAGCCCGAACACTGGAGGAGCAAAGCTCAGCATTCTCACTCAGCATCTTCCCACTCAGCATCCTCTGGTGCAGGTAAGAATACAAAACTGATTCTGAAATTTGTGTTGTTAGTCGTTTCCAGTTTTTCTGTTGCAAGACCACATGTTGTGATACTGTAGGTCCTTCAAAGGAGATATTTTATTTATTTTTTTAAATCACTTGCCTTTTTTTGGTTTTTTTATGTTTCACACACATGTAACACACAAACAGAAATTGTAAATTTAATCCGAAAAGTTGAGAGAAATATGTGTAATTTTTTAAAATTTTACTTTGAATTAATTTACCTAATTTACTTTTAATTGTTTCAGTATTATATATTTTTTTTACCTTTCACGACACATGTTTTTGTCCCCCAGTTTCTTTAGTCTACTGAGCTTAAACGTCAAACATTTAATGTAATATGTAACATACAGATACATGAGACACCACTGACAAGTGCTGAAGTATGTTAAGGACAGTACAATTTCAAATATGTAATGATGAATGAGTGAATAATGAAAGATGGCCGATTTCAAACAGTTGGGATTATTAAACTGTTTAAGGGGAATGTATAGACCTCAGATTATGACAGTGGAATGTTGTTTCTTCACTTAAGTTTCGCCTGAAGACAAAATGTATATATAATATATATGTGTGTATATATAATATTAGTATACATCATATTTACTGTGCATGTTAGGTAGTTGTTATTGTAGTATCATAGGCCGTATTTTTCTGATTAATAAAATCAAAAAGTGCAAATTAGTGTCCATAAAAGGCTAAATATTCATCTTTGTGACGGTGTCTTAAATTTAAAAAAAAAAAGAAGAGAAATTCTCCTTTCATTTCAACATCATCATTTTAATTTTTTGTGAGGAGAGGGCTTTCACACACACATTACAGTACCACATCATTACCAGCCCACTGAATAATGAATTAGAGACAATGACCAGCTGATAAAAGGAATTATATTAGCATCAAGAGAATGGCTGTTTATATCACCACTGTGTCAATTTAAACACAGTTATTTAAATGGATTGTTTGTATTGAGTTACAGTGATAGAATTACACAGATATCATTATTTAGATATCATTAAGAGTGAGGGAGGGAGCAGCGGAGTGAAGACAGAGGTCCACGGAGAGCACTGTGCTGTAATAGAAACATCGAGGCATTCAGAGAGAGTGGCTTTGGAATGGTTGAAGATTGAAAGCCTCTTGTTGGTTTTATCTAATCTGATTACTTGCTCTGGAAGAATGTCCTGGCATAAAGCATTATTCATCATTATTAATATGCTGCTTTGCCAGGCTCTGAGATAAATGCGGTGTTGGAAAATTTGCAAATCAGTCTGACAAAAGTAATATAGCCATTTGTGTAGTTTATTTTCACTAAACTGCTCTTTTGTAGAAAGTATAATGTAAAATCTACAGTCAATGTTGATTATTTTAGCGCAGGGACAACATTATGGATTATGATTATGATTATGAGGGCTCCAAAAAAAAACATTTCAAAATGATCATTAAAAATTTGTGAAAAGTGTTTTGGGCCCTCTATATGAACGAGAACAACAGAAATGATTAATTAAAAAACATGCTGTCGTGTTAACATTGACTCTAATGTGAACCCTGTTAAAAAAACATAAATGTTGTATTTCCTTTGGTATTCTGCCATTGCTGACAGTGGACATCCACCACAATTACACCACACACCAACTCTGCTGTGTGTGTGTGTGTGTGTGTGTGTGTGTGCGTGTGTGTGTGTGTGTGTGTGTGTGTGTGTGTGTGTGTGCGTGTCAAATACTATATGGTTCTACCACTCTGTGACAGAGCGAGGAATTGTATAACAAGAAAGACCAAATGATGTTTGCCTTAGATTGCCAGCGGAACAATCAAAGGTTACACCCCCACACACACACACACTTTAACGATTTATGGCTGCTTTCTGCACATTGCCTGTGATTAACACCCTTAACGAGCTGGAAGGAGACAATAAAAAAGAGCAGCGGGTAATGGAGAGAAGAGCAAGTGGCCTATTTGGAAAATTAGCACATTAGTTTTGGTGGATTTCTTTTAACTTTGTTATATCCCCCCCCCCCTCTCTCTCTCTGCAGTCATGAATGTAGGCATCTGTGTGTGTGTTCTCCTGGCTGCTTTGTCCAGTGGTTCCCTGAGTTTGCCTTCACAATCCATGGTAAGACACAGGCAGACAAACATCGCCACACACACACACACACACACACACACTCAAAGTGTCCTGAAACAGTCCGTTGTAAGACACAGGCGGACAAACATCGCCACACACACACACACACACACACACACACACACACTGAAAGTGTCCTGAATCAGTCTTCTTTCCTCTTATTCTTCATTAAAGATATAATACACTTAAATCCTTGACAAACTTTATTTCAGTTTTTGATTTTAGATCTATTCCTCGTCTATTTTCTTGATTCATTCTCGTTCTGTATGGTCACAGAGAGCTGAGGGTGAGGCTCCCGTGTCAGACAGTCTGCTGCCTCCCCCCTCCCCCCACCACACACGGCAGGCCCGCTCGGCTCCAGTGCCCCCCTCAGGGCACCTAGGGTACCAACCCCAGGAGGACGGAGACGCTCGGAACAGCCTGAGCCAGCTACTGGCCAGACTCATCTCCAGTAAAAGTGAGCGGTCGCACGTACAACATGAGATGCATAGAAAGTTTAATAGGAGCAAAAGTCTTTCCCTTCAGTCATTTCCCCTCATTACACACAGAACACTCCTCTCGTCTGATTTTGCTCCTGGTCTTGTTATTTCTATCTTCCCAACATCCATCCATGTGCAATCTGCTGTCACTCATGCTGAGTCTTCGTCCCACCATCTGGCATTTCCTGCCTCCCTCTAGCTCTCTCTTTCTCCTCTCTCCATCTTACCATACCTCCTCGTTGATCCTTGCTCTTCCTCCACTCGTCTCTCTGCCTCCCTCTCTGCCCTCCCTGTCACCATGTGTCTCTGTTTCTCTTTCAACTCTGTGTGACTGGCAGACCTGCTGAGCTCTCTGGTCTTAGTGAAACACACAAACAGTGGTACAGGTACTGCAATCACGTCTGTGCCGAGCAGAATGTCATCTTCCTGTCTTCATCACATCATCAGTGGGATGAAGTATGTGTCTGTCTCCTCCAGGCTCTCCGTACCACACCAGGTCCTCCGTCAGCAGCAGAGCCAGCGGTCTAGCCCCCGGCCACAGAATAAAGGACAGAGATTACCTCGGCTGGATGGACTTTGGTCGACGCAGCGCAGAGGAGTATGAATACACCTCCTAAAGGCATGTCTTGCTTTTGCCAAAACCTAAATTACAACCCCCCATCACCGCCTATAAAAGCCCGAAAAATAATGAGCCCTTTTCACACTGCACTTACTGTAACTAAGAGCTGACTCGACTGGATTCTAGAATGAGTTTAGCATCATAATATAAGCAAAGAGAGGGAAAATGTTTCAAAGGGCATACCCTGCAATCTCAAACCTCAAACACTATGTCAGAATTGTATGTATGTATATATATATATATATATATATATATATATATATATATATATATATATATATATATATATATATATATATACACAGATGAAAATGTTGAATGAAAACATCTATATGTTGTCAGGAAATTCTGTGAAAACAATTAAAACCAACCACTTGAACAGGATAAAAAGTGCAGCAGTGACACTTATTGAAAGGTTTTAATAGTTTTTGGCCAATGATGGAGGTCTGTTGCACAGAGTAGATGTTTAAATTCACTTCACTGTTGGTATTGGTGTTTTCATAGAATTAGTTGACAATAAGGAAAATATAGAATAGTTTATAGACCAGCTCAGCAGACTGGCTCTTAGGTCTTTGGGTCTCTGGGGTTTGACTTTAAATATCAGTATCAGAAATTGACAGAAGTGACCCAATGTAGAATTTGCCTTGGTGATTGGTGGATACATACACAAATAAAAATATTAAACATCACTAAGAATAAACAATAAATACAGAAACAGAGACAAAAATATAGAAAACAGCTGTTTAAGTAATTGCATAGTAAAAGACGGAACTTGGATATAAATTTAAGCACTATTCTAAGTGTCTTAGGACTCAAACGTACAGTATGTCACTGAAAGTATTGTTACTGTCTCAATTAGTTGACAATTCAGAATGTATCAAAGGCCTTATATTGGACTTTAATGAGCCATTTAGGTGTCTTTCTGGAAAATTGGACCAAAAGTGGGATTTAAGTCTGGAGCTTTGATTTGTACCTTAATGCATTAAGCTACCTGCATCCCAGAGCTTCAATTCCCATCAACTTTACACAAATGTACCAGAAAACATGAGATACATTAGATTACGTTAGGCCTACCTGTATGGAGTCAGTAAGGTTGTCTCTAAATTTGAAGAAACGAGGCTTAAACAGCACAAACCCTGCCTGCTGAAGGTAACCCTGGGCTAAAAATGTGCACAAGATACGTTTCAGAAAGCACAAGGTGTTGTCTACTGTATGTAAGGTCATTGGGAGGCTCCCTATTATTGCATAACGGACCTCGGTGAAGGAGATCGATATGAAGAGTGTTTTGTTCATGATGAAAGATTATGTATGTATGCACTCTTGAAGGTTAAGTCTCTGTGATGAATAATATGTTTATACCAACTTTCAGATTCAATCGACTTCAAAATAAAGCTCCATTTTCCTCTGATCTCAGCAAAAAATAAAAATGCCTTTGTTTGGGATTATGATGTTATTATGTTTATTTTTATGTTGGTGGCCTTTTATCTAGCCTCTGCCTGCCATGTCTGTCTATGGGTTTCCTTCCACACAGCATTGGGTGTAACGCACCAGGACTACATGAAAGCCAGGACATTATCATTAGTGTCTATTGTTTACATAAATCAGGCTTTTTCCAGGATTAGCACTTGGAATAATGAGCTAGTTTTCTGAACATGGTATTCAATTAATCTAATGCTGTCTTAGAAGTGGCTCTGAAACACATCTTAAATTTGTAATTATTTCCATTAAATAAGTTAAAAATATATTAGCGTCAATGGTTGACTGAACAGAAGCTGCTGTAAAGAGCAGCTGTCCTGCTGGGAGATGAAAATAAGTTTTAATACAATGCAGAAAGTGAGGGAACACCTGCATCAGATTTAAAGCAAATGCTAAAGAGGAGCAAAGACCCAAATGTTCAAGGTGAGGGCTTCTCTGCCACACAGCTGAATAAAGCCTCTGCACCGTGTTTGCAGAGAAAATGTAATAAAATCAAGCTTTTAGTTTTGCAAAAACAACAGAATATAGATGACCATGTATCTGATGTGAATTTGTTTGCAAAACAGCTACAATGAAGCAGTATATGTGTATGTGTATATCATTTTTGATTATGGTTTTATTTGTTCAAAGTGAAGCAAAAGACAAATCTTGATTTATCAATTGCTCTGGCTGGGGACTGAAGACAATACTATATTGATTTATGAATAAAACTCAACTGCCTTCAAACACACGTCTTGCTGCATATTTTTCCACACAGAACACACACATTCCAGGTTTCTCTTCACCTCTCAAACTTACCTGCTATGACGACCACTCTATAGCCACCAAGCTTGTTATCAATTAGTCTCTTCATCTACTGAGTGTACAATGTGACTGGTTTACAGACAGGAGATTATCTGATCTCCCAAACTCACACACTAATTTCTGCAGAAATATTCACACACTAGCAACAGAGCACAGGATTTACCAGCCTGTGCTAATCCACTCCACTACAAGTAAAAGTCCTGAATTCAAAAACTCACTTAAAGTGCTTATATTATGCACATTTTGTTGAGTTCATAATTTTATTTACAAGTTGTAACAGAATAGGTTTATATGGTTACATTTTCAAAAAACACCATATATTTATTGCTGCACATACTTTAAGCTGCAGCTCCTCTTTTCACCCTGTGTGTTGAGCTGTTTTAGCTACAGAGTGAGGCATCACACTTCTGTTCCATCTTTGTTGGGAGCCGCACATGTGCAGCACCCAGGTAAGCACTGCTAGCCATTCAGAAGCAGAGTATGCAGGTGTGCTACGCTAGCAGCTAGGCGAGCATTATACCGTGTTACATCATAATGTACGTCACGGAAGTAAAGGCTGGATTACAACAGAGCTGTTTGGAGCAGTTAGTGAACAGTGTGTTAAGTCCCTTTGGGGTGGACTTTGGGCTTTTCATCTTGTTAACATTATTTTACATGTACATAAACAGATATATAACACAATAAAGGAAAGGAAAAAGGCCAAAAAGGCCAAAAAGCATTTGTAATTTTCAGTTTGTGTTATTTCTGGCAGCCGCTTTGGACACACACAAGTACAGGGGGACAAGGGAAAAGAAAAAAGTAGACCAACACAAACATGGACTAAAAGGAAGGAAATGTCCCTGCTAAATGGAAGGGGGATGTAATTATCATTATCAATAAAATCATAATGTCCTGTGAAAACCATGTATCTCTAAAGTCCACTTTTCGTGGTGCTGATCCAAGACTTATCTTAAGAAGTGAGAGATTATTTTCAACACATAAAGGATCACCTAATCAGGGTATCACAAACATTCAAATTCAAAATCCCTAAATTCTGAGACACGTGGTTTACGCTGGACAGGAGGGTCATTAAAACGTGTAATCTAAAAAGTAACTAGTAACTATAGTTACTACTATTTGCCTCTGGGATGTAGTAGAGTGGAAGTATTATGTTGCATGAAATCAAAATACTAAAGTTAAGTACAAGTACCTTGAACTTTGTACAGTACTACAGTAGTAGTACAGTACAGTAGTAAATGTACTTAGTGGCATTACACCACTGACCGTAACACGTCTTTTTATATTTGTTTCAAATTTTTGCATCAGAACAATTTAGAGTCACAAGAAGGTGTACCAATTTCTGAAAAATACTTTTAACGCTTTATACATATACTGTATGTAAGACAGGTTACAACAGACAAACAAGGTCAGTGTTTTCAACACGTAATGTAGACTCACACACAAACACACACACACAATATACAGCTCGAAGAATGACATCTGAAACACATAATAGTCATGTTTACCGTCTGTCTGCCTGTAAGTGAAGCTCTTATACAAGAGCTCATGTGGCTAGTATTAACTGTGCTGCCGTTATAGCACACAGACAAAGAGAGGACAGTTGCATGTTACCACTACGTCAGTGTCACACCGACTGTTTTGGTCCGTTTCAGATAGGTCAGTACACAAAGGTACACAGTAAAGACCAATAACTCATCACCAAATTGATACACTGAACATTTACATCAGGTAGAGATCATGATGAAAGAGCACACATAGAATGTACAGTAAGATAAAGAGTGAGGGGAATATGCTGCAATTACACTTAGAGTGTTTGACTCATTATTATGCCTTTGTGCTTAAATTAAGATATGTATAATATATTCTGTTGTTGCATTAAGACAAACCACACCTGAGGTACACGCTGTGACCTTAAAAAAAAAAAAAAAAAAAAGCACCTTCATTGCATGATCACAATACCTTGCTCTTCACTGAACCCATGTGGACACACAGAAAAGTACACTTATGTCAGACATTTAATTTAGCTAACCAAAGAAATACAAATCATGGTTATATTTTTGATGGATATGTTTATTTCTTTATTTTAAATACAACTGATTGCCATCATCCACTCTCTCTTCTGGTCCAGTGAAAACTGAAAAATGACATGCACACATTTACACATGGAGCCATGTGTCATACATACTGGGACATACCCTTAACATGTTAAAAAACAAGTATATGACATGAACAAAATCACATCTGTGGTATAAAATTCCCAACAGCTTTTAAAACGCATTACTAATTCCCATTCACCCTAAACCATGCCATAGTGTTAGAAAGTGCAAGAAGCCTCGAGTCCCTGTTTGTAGAACACCTAATACAACGGATACGGATCCAGGAGCAGCATCTTTAATTTGATTGAGACATTTACAGCATGAATGGGTTTTTTCTTTTACACACAGAAAACATGTTGAAATATGCCAAAAAAAAAAAAGAAAACTAAAGAAGTTTTCAGTTATCTATGAGCAAAGACAAAAATGTTTGGTTACACTTTACTTGAAGGTATCTTCATAAGAGTGACATGACGCTGTCATAAAACATTATACACAAGTCACAAACGTTTAGGACATAACGCTTCTTTTAGTAAGTATCATTTGGTTTTGTCATGACAAGTTATGGTTAGGGTGTCATGACTGTGTTCATGACAGTGTCATGACACTCTTATGTAGATACCTTCAAGTAAAGTGTTACCAAATGCTCTACACATGGGATTTGTGTCTCGTGAAAGATAAAAAAAAAATAAACAGGTTCAGCTCCTTAATTGCCTTTCAGTTCTTAAAACCAGGGACTAAATGCCGGAGCTTAAAAGTGCAACAGAAATATTTAAGGTAGACATATCATATAACCATTTATTCCAGAACAAAAATTGCTTTTACCTGACTCTGTATTAGACATGTTCGGTCACCAGATGAATTTAAATCAAGATGAATAACGGATTATTTTGTATCCCTCCTTGTTGGCATTTGGAGACATAACATGCACACGTACATACATCCTTACATAATACAACACTCATACATATATTTACATGATAGTAAGAGTCCTGCAAACCAACAGCTGTTGCTTAAAATTGTACAAACTCAAACATTGAATGGAATGACATTTAAAGTGAGAAAATCATTTACAGCATCTCTATGCTGCTATTATATGTGTTCAATGAACATTTGGCACTAACTGTTTTCAGCATGGCTACAATGGTCTGTTCTTCCTAGCAACACAACAGTAATGGTTTGATTGGCAGGAACTGGCTGGTTCAGTTGGTGTAGAGTTAGGTCTGTAATTTCAGCCTGACTAAAAACACTAAATAATGTGAACCCTTCTCAGAAATGCATTAAATGGTGAGGACTTAAAAAAACAGGGTCATTTGGCTGGTGTGTTTACGATGGCTGCCTGGCAATGTCATTGTAGTAATAAATGGTCATAAACATATAATGCTTGTGTGACCCATAATGTGAAATTGAATCTTGAACTGCGTACAGATTAAACAGACAGTGGTCAGAGAAAGAAACTATAGTTAGACCAGGAAGTGTCCAGTGTGGACATTTAGAGGTGGCAGTGATTGATAAATGGCTCATAATGGCTTAGAAACAGAGGTGAGTTTCGCATCAATTTATTTATCCGTGGGATTAAAAAAAAAAAAACAAAAAAAAAAACTTAGTGGATAGTTTAACTGTTTTTACTCTGAACAAGCCAGTTCACATGTGAGCTACTGTCCAAAGCACGAGTCCTGCTGTTAGAGATTGGTTATAAAAGTAAAAAGTCTAAGTGGTTGCAGACTGGTTATTGCTGGCTGATTGGACAAAGTCAGCTAGGTGTGTGTGTGTGTGTGTGTGTGTGCACAGCAACTGAAAGAAAACTGGATGGTCTCATCTCTTTGTCCAGAGCGCACACGCAGGCACGTACGCACGCGCAAGTACGCACGCGCAAGTACGCACGCGCAAATACGCACGCACACAAACATCCACAAACAACACCATCATGAAATGTTGGCATGACTACACACACACTTCAGCTACAAGTTATGCGGAACGGTTGTCATGCACTTTAAATGTGCCTCAATGTTAACTTCTTCACATAATATTTAAAGAAACTATATTAATTCTAAAAAAAAAAACTAAAAAAAAAAAAACACCTTTAGATTAGAACTGTCTTGATGCATGGTACATTTGATTGACAGAACACAGTATAACTCTGGTGTTGTCACTCTGACAGAACGCTCAAAACTGCAGATGTGGACAGAGCTACACAGTTTTTGGTCACTAAAATATATCTAAGAATTAACATTTCCTTTTAAGTACCATAGTTAAGTGTCAAGAGAAGCCTTAAAAAGCTAAATATATGTGCATTTGTGCGATTGAATAAGTATTATCAGTGTTCATTTCATATGATAACATTGGATAAATCTGACAGTTTGGCTCCTGGTGCCACATTTAAGTCTGCTTTGGTCCATGTTTTGGTATAAATGAAGGTTGTAGTTGTGTTATTTAAGTACAGTTCTAATGTTTGCACATTTAAATGGTGGGCTCTACATGTTTTTTTTAATTGCAGGCCAAATTATAAATATTCCTTTTCTCTATGTGTCTCAAGGAGATACAGATGTGTATGAGCGCGTTGTCTTTGTGTCTGTCAGTGGAAACGTCCCATGGCCTCAGCAGCCTTCACTCTCACCACAGGATCTGGATCTTGGAGCAGCATCACTAAACCTGAGGATGAACACACAAACGCAGTCAATACCAGAAGACAAACATCATTATTTGTCATTTAAATAAAGAAAAGGTTGTGCAGTGAATCACCTTTAGTGATGGTACCCATGTTGAGGTGGGAGAAATGCTCCTCATGAAGATTCCCCAGCAGAAACCCTACACACACACACACACACACACACACACACACACACACACACACACACACACACACACACACACACACACACACACACACACACACACACACACACACACACACACACACACACACACACACACACACACACACACACACACACACACACACACACACACACACACACACACACACACACACACACACACACACACACGTTCTAGAGGTTTTAGACACTCTTGCCCACGGTGTGGAGCAAGGTTAGAGAGTGTTTCAGTCTTACCTATAAACATGGCGGCGCCTGCTCTGACTTCAGCCCAGTGGCTCTTGAAGAACTGGATGACTGAGATGTGATAGAAGTTCAGCATGCCTGGAAAGTCCTGAATCTATGAACCACAAAACACACACTTATCAAACCAAACCCTCTGCATGTACAGTAGTTCAACGATATCATCTATTCTGACGTTGCAAAGAATCTGTGTGGTTGACCCTAAAATACACTTGGTGTTGAACCAGAAAAAAAAATAGTTTTGATTCTTCTGACCACATTTCCATAGCATTGTTTCTCAATTGTTTAGGAAAATGGCAACAGAAAACCTGCATCTCTTTTCAAACACACTTCACATCTGAACCATCTGAATACATTCCATACTTTAGAAGAAGTTGCAGAATGCCTCTTATTCAGCCATGCTTATGCTTGACTGTGCGTGACTCACCAGGTACTTGGTGAGGTCATTGATGAACTCTCCGTAGTGCAAGCTCTTGTCATCGAGGAGGTGGTTCTGAAACATGGCTGTGATCTGCTCCGATCCCACCACAGGAGCACACACTCGCATTGAATACTTGCACGCCTATACAGATGACAAAAAAGAAGAAAAAAAAGTTTAAAACAATGCAGCACTTAATAATGTGGGTTTTTGTTAAGTTTGTGTGTGCATGCTCATTTCCTACTGTACCTTGACCACCTGTGGGTTGGGGTCAACCAGGTGTAACAGCAGACTGACCAGAACATTGTGGATTTGGTCTTTGAACACCGGCTCTCCTGAGCCAAACTTGGACAGGTTCCCCATCAGATGGATGGAAGCACAGCGGATCTCATCGTTCTCCTGAATGAGCACAGAGCCAAAAGGTGCTGTTAGTGTTATATGTGTCTTTATGTGTTTAAAAAACATCTCCGGGGCTCCACTGTCACTTTAATAAAGGGAAAAGCTCCAAAAAAAAATCTTAAAAACAAACAAACAAAAAAAACATCTCCATCTTCTCAAAAGGCTGAACAGAACACTAACAGACATCAGCTCTGAAAAGTTAAAAGACATTAAATCCTGTAGGTTGCCTTCAGGGTCAACGCTGAAATCGCTAAATAAGTTTGGATATTAATGATTATTCTGAGAGTTTTCATACAATATATAACATCATACATATGACATGTTGAAAGATCTAAGGGAAACTTACACTTTCCAAGAATGGTTTAATCTTCATGAAGATATAGACCACTAATAAGTGGACGTTCTTTTTGTCCAGATAAAGGAGAACTTTGGAAAGTCCTGACATGGCTTCAAGGGCTATCAGCTTACCTGCAGAAAGACCAAAGGCCAGAAATGAACAATATCATTTTCTACTAACAACTAATACAGGATGAGAGGCTTAAAATGTTGTAAGATAAACATGAGTGATGTGGTGAAAGAAAAGACTAACTTAAACCACTAGACCTTAAGCTTTAGGAATGACTGCGATCAATCATGAAAGCCAGACTACAGATTACAGTAACTTTACTTTTTTCAACGTAATGGAAAAATGACTCTCCTGTCAATTTACCTGGATCTTCTTTCTCCTCCATGCCTGAACTCATGGCTGCCAGCAGCTCCTTGGCATATTTATTCACCTGGTGGGAGACGAACGTGATAGTTTCAAAGAGGAAGAGATGAAAAGGTTCTTGTGCTCTTGTGTGTGTGAGTGCGTGTTGTACCTTTTCAGGTGATCCCACGGCTATATTGCCCAGCCCCCGCACAGCTAACATGCGGACAGTGCAACAGGGATCTGATATCCTCTCCATCATGTTGTTCATTAGCACATCTATCAACATCAGCTCTGTCACCACATGATGGTTTAAGAGCTGGACTCAGTAAATGAGAGAGAAACCAAATACATCAGGTTATTTATGGCCTCTGTGTTTCTGCTGGTCAATAAAAGCTGAGCTGATATTCTTTCACCATCTGATTATCGTTTTGTTTTTATACACAATGTAACTTAAAATGGTAAAGAAGTCATGACATATACGTATATTATAACTGTGTATCACCTCAGAAAAGAAAGCAGTGACGGTGATTCTCTGGCATTCGTAGATGTTGTTCAAGGACGGACACATACACTCCACAATGGCAGGCAACCTGGGACCAGCATGCTTAGCCATGGCCCTTTAGACAGGAAAAACATAACCACATTTACACAGTCTACAATTCTACTGGACAGTACCAGCATTTATGTGGTGTATGTTTCTGATAGCGATCTCAAACTGAACCCACCCAGGTTAGTGTGTGTACGCACCTTGCCAGTAGTGTCATTCCAGTAACGTGTGTATTCGCTTCCTTCATTGCATCCCAGGCTTTACCTTCATCCATTCTTTTAATCACCTCATCTAACTGGGCCCGTGCTAATAAGATTCGCAGAGCTTCAGCTGCTACCCTGAAAAACAAAAAAAACATTACACCTAATTGTTAGCCAACACAAATACACCTGAAATTAAATATTTATTTAGCAAACCATTTAGATTTCAATAGCTACAAAGATGCCCACCCTGCTACATGGACAGCGGCAGTGTGTTTAGTGCTGCTGTCCTTCGGTGCTGAGACCCCGACACTGGCTCCCAGTCTGACAGTGAGACAGGAGAAGAGCTGAGGAAACAGACTGACTGCCGGCTCCTGACTCTGGCCATTTAATAACAGTTCTTTCAGACCCCATGTCATCTGGAAACAAAAAACAGATAGACAATAGACAAGAAATCATTTATGAAGATCAGAATCTAAAACTTACTACATACAGTGTACTCCGTGACATGTCTGTGAGTGTTTGGGACTTACAGCCAGTGGCTGATTGGTGGCCACCTTCGTTGTCCCTCCTCTGATCATTGACTCCCTCTGGTCTACGTAGGGTGCCATGATGAGAAGCTTCTCTATCACCATCTCAATGATCTGATTGGCTACAATGGCGTCTGATCCTAAGGCCATCCACATCTCACTGGTCCAGCTGGATAGAGAGGCAGAATATCTTTATGTTGAAGTGTTTTTTTTTTTCATTGAAAAAAAAAACAAACTCTTTACTCTAAGTGCTTTAAGAAATTCTTTGGTAATCTAAAGAATTAGACGATCCAATTAAATGAGTGATCATTTTGTGGCCATGCTCATGTAATTTGTACAATTATAAGGTTTGTATATATACCTATCATAAGGAAGTGGTTGGTTAACTAGTGTATTGATAACAATCTGTAGATGCTGAGAAGCCAGGATTAGTACCGTCTGTCCCACTGCCACTCTCACCTAAACATAGGTACAACGAAACAGTAAGCAGATCATTATTGCAAAAAACACCATAAAGGGTGACAAAAGGTCTATGATTCTTGGTTATTTAAAAGGTCCCATGGCATGAAAATGTAACTTCATGAGGTTTTTTAACATTAATTTCCCCCAGCCTGCCCAGTGGCTAGAAATGGCAATAGGTGTAAACTGAGCCCTGGGTATCCTGCTCTGAATTTAAGAAAATGAAAACTCTGGTTCTGAATCTGGAGTCTTGGTTACCTCCCCTTTTTCTGCTTTGCCCGCCCCAAAAATGTGGCCCACCCGTGACAGAGAGACATCATAGCTTTCAAACGAGCAAAGTGGCAGGTGGTCAAGGCCACACCCCCAGCCTCCCACTTGCCCCCCTCTCTCCTCCTCAAAACTAGACTCAGAAATAGCACATACCAAGGAAAGCTCATTGTGGGACTGGCTCTAGTGGCTGTAATTCTGCACCAAGGCAGAATTTTGGGAAAGAGACTTCAGATATGGTATTAGGGGACCACTAAGGCCTATACAAAAGCATCCAAAAAGCACCATGTCATGGGACCTTTAAAACATAAAAGGGATAACAAGCACTAACTATTGAATACTAAATATCTATGCTGGATCCTGTCATACTGATGTCTGTTTGTACCTGCTCCTCTGTGATGCTCTGCATACGCACATGTAGCACCTCCAGCATCTCTGGGACCTGACATACAAACAAACACTGTGTTTGGTATTCCAGTACAGCAGATGTGTGTTTATAATAATTGAATTAATCAGCAGTGTGAGAGTCTGTATTTGTGTGTGTGTGTGTGTGTGTGTGTGTTTGTGTGTACCAGCTCTTGTAGTGCTCCTCCTCTGTTCTTCAGCAGAGTATTTAGGATGACAGATGAGGCTCTGCAGCAGTTTGCCTGACTGTCCACCAGCCCTTCAAACAACATGAACACCAACGTCGCCAGCTGTTGCTGAGGCAGACGCTTACTCATCACCTGACACACACAGGAAGTGGCGCAATTACATTGTTTCACTCTATGGTTTACGACTTTGCCTATAAACATTATAAAGCGGTAACAATATTTTATGTATGCCAATATTACAGTGGACAGAGTTAAGCAGAATAAAAGCAAAACAACAGTTTGTCATTAAGTGCCATGCTAAAGGGGTACAATAATCTACCGTGGTGATTCAATACATGCAACAGTAACATCATTTGTAAGACAGCCTTGCTGAGGGGTAAAAAGCATACCTTAGTAAGTTCGGAGCAGGTCTTGTAAAGAACAGTGTGGTCAGGATTATCTAGTCGTTCTTTTAGGAGCAACAGACTGTCCACACCTTCATCCTTATAATTTAGGGCAAAACCTACATACAAAGAGTCAAAACAGCAGGATTTACAAAAACTACATAGGCTGAGTGAGAAATATTTTATATTATTTTAAAAGGTACTCAACATTCAGGACATAAACATAGCAGCAGAAAAAAATGTCCGCTCGTGAATGTGGCTTTGAAAGAAAACGTAGGTATTTCACGTGTTTGGGAATGGTCTGTGAGAGCTGAGTGGCAGCAATGCCAGCCCACTGTTTTTTTTTTTTTTTGTGTATTTCGAGTACAGTCCCTTTAATAATTATTGAGTGACTGACAAGGTAACAGTTCGAGGCTCTGTGTCTCTGTACCTTCATAGCGTAGCTGTATGTAAAGCAGTGAGTATATACAGTCCATGGCTGCAGTGCGTACAGTAGGGTGAGGGTCAGAACATCGTGGAGTCAGTCGACCCAGCAGAGCTCCAAGGTTATGGAAAGACACCATGTTCTGCACAAAGACGCACAAAGACAAAATACATCAGCACAGTTGTGATCCTTTAGTGGCCTCTGTGGCTCATAACAATGAATATGTATAATACTATAACACAGTTTGAATGAGGTACAAGAATTATACACCCATGGCTATCAGGACCACCACGTGTGGTGCTTTCACGATAGCTACGTTGTTAGAAATCCACGTGTGTTTGTGTGTGTGTACCTTGACAGTCAGGTTATCCAGGTAGTAAGCCAGCATATTATCAGTAGCTGTGACAGCTCTCTCTCTTTCGTGGTCCTGTCCAGAGCTCAACCATGATTCAATGTGCTGCACAGGACAATAATACACATGTCAGACTGTGGGTTTAAAATGTTTGTAGGTACTCTTTTTTTTTTTAGCTATAGAGTGAAATATGCTAAATAAAGCAATCATCCAAGTAGAAAGTGATTCTTGAGGTTCCAAGAAATTAGTAATAAGAATTTGCTTTATGTGATGACATGATCTATCATCATTTATATCCACAGTATTGACTACTAAGCTTTTTTAAATGTACAATTAGAAAACAACAGACTAATGCAATGATACGAATATTGATGGTACTAATACTATGTTTAGCTGAAAGATGAGAAGTGCTGAAACACCACACTTTACCTTGAAGACACTCTGCAGGCCATCAGGTGTGGGATCCTTGGCCAGCACACTTTTCAGCAGATCCTGCAGTGCAGCCATTGTGTCTTTGTACAATGCCTGTACATATTTATTAGTTATTTTTGACAAAATGACAGCCTTAAAAAAAATGCTTTGTGAATTTGCATGCATCAAAGGTTACACACACAAGAAGAATGTTACAAGTTAATACCAGGTAGTTGTGAGCCTTTAAAATGAGTGATAGCACAAGTCTAATACACTGCCAATTTGTGAAGTAGCACCTATAACGTATGTGTGTGCACACTACTCTGTCTGCTGTACATCACCTTTCTCTGCTTGGGGTCCAGTGTCTCCTCTTCTTTAGTTTTCTCTGGAGAGTGTGTCTCGGGAGGCAGAGAGAACACACTGTTCACACACACCTTAAGCAAGTCAAAGCTCTCATTCTCACTCAGTGCAGGTTCCAGAGGCCTGAAGCACTAACGGTCAAAGATAAAACACTGGGAAATGACAGACCCTCCGGTGCAAACACATAGGGATACCACATTTTTGTGTGAACCTGTGTGATAAACAGATTCATTGAAGATAAAGGATACATTAGGTTAGCACAGGTGGTCATCACAAGATGGCGTACTGGAGTCCTCAATGAATCAGCTGCTTCTGCCTTGATGAAATCCTGACCAGGGTAGATAGAAAAACAGGAAGAGAGATCAGATAAAACATTGTTGTATCAGCAATTAAACATGTATGACTTGTACTAATAAACTGAAATGACTGCTGACCAGCATAAGAGTAATGAGCTCCTGTTTGCGAGAGAAGATGAAGCCTTGTTTCTTCACACACTCACTGATGGCTCTGGCTATGAGCCCAACGCTCTGGATCAAACTGAGTTTCATAGTCAAGTCCTGAAATGAGGAAAGATACATGAATACACATCGACAAGAAACACAACAAGCTGCACAAAAGATTCAGGTCAAGAGGAAAAGTGGACTAAATATAAAGAAAATTGGATAATTGCATTTTCCAAATTGCCAAGAATGCAAACAAGTCCAACTGCAAGCGATTGAGCGTAAGCAAACACTCTCCAAAATCATTTCAGCAATATAACAATGAAGCAATCACTCCACTCAGTATATCAATCAATCAAATCAATCCAAAAGTGATATTGTAGATTGATCCTCCATGCCTATGGATGGAAAGAAATTTGAAATCAAGTTGTATGATTAGAGGTTAGTTGAACAGCAGGCTCTGGTCTAAGAAGACACATGAAGAGTTGTTAAGACTTTGCAAGAAATTACAAAAGCCCTTTACAGATATTGGCAAGCATTTAAAGAACAATCCACCATTTAGCAATGAAGAAAAAAGAGAATGAGACAACCTCATATATCACAGGGAGATGGATCTAAAAGGGAAGGTATTACTTGATGATATTATTACTACTGATTTAATTTGAAGCAAATGCAGCTGTTGGCAGTGTACAGCATGTTGGCCAAACTATCTGCATCAAATAAAACCAGTTAGTCATACTAACAGCTTGCCACTCTATACATAATGCAGGTTTATAATGGTTTTACATTACAATACTGCAATAAAGTGATAATCCACCCTAAATGTAGCTCAGCATATCAATCACCCTGCAAGCTTCACAGGTGGTTGTGAAAGAAGGTTTGATCAGTTTCCCTGCTGAAAACTGCTCATGACTAGAATCCATTGTAATGGATTCAATTCAAGCTAATCACAGCCACTGTTCTCAATCAACATGGGAATGACAATCTTTTAAACAGCCACCTTTTTGTTTGATACTCAAAACGTTTGGTGGTGTATCACATAAAGCTACATTTCACTGAGGTAGAGCAATTTCACTTATAACAATAGGCACCCTTATAGTATTGTCAACTTGCAACATTAGGTCTGGGACTTCTACTCAACAAACTGCACAACAGCAACTTTCATTGTGCCATCAGTTGGTCTAGTAGTTGGTATTAACTGATTGAGAAGTAAAATACAGTCAATAAACTGAATTCCATTTTCAAAATCAAACACATGCTCCACCACCACAATGCATTCATTTAAATAATGGATCATTAATGAACGCCTTCAAGACATCGAGCCCTCCACTACTTTGAAATGTAAATCAAATACAGCAAAGTAAAAAAGCAAAAGTAGTTGCTTATTGTAACAAGCTGTGTTTTTGTGGATTGAAGACTTTCAGTAAAGATTTTAGTGCATATCACCACAAGTGTGCAGAAAAGTTGGAAAAATACAAAGAAGAGTAAATTAGGAGAGGAAGATGAAAGTTAACTTGTAAGTAAAACAAAGAAAACTAAGAGAGACCCTGTATTCCTGTGACAATACCTTTGTCTCTACTTTAATCCCCAGAACCTGTATGAAATAGAGGTGATAAAGTCATGAGTGCACATACAAATACAGCCGTCTTACCGGCAAGACTACATTTATGGGACCTACCGTATTTTATCAGTATTGTTACTTTCCACTTGGTTGATAAAATCCCCAAAGAGGCACCAGGAAGACATTGTACAAGAAACATAAGTGTTACTGAGAGACCAATATACCAACACTCACTTTGCTTGAACCTCCCACTTGTTTGTACCCCTCTTCCCACCTGTGCTGGTCATTGCGCTGCCACGAAAACAGGTCCCTATACTATATGGGCCCTATTTTAACAATCTAAGTGCACGGCGTGAAACGCAGGTCTACACGCTGGGCGCTTGGTTCAAAAGCGCTGTACTTAGTGTCTTCATAAAGTCATAGTTCTGTTTTGGGTATAACATGCAATAAAGAGTGTCATCTCCCATTCCCTTTAACAGCCAGAGGCGTTTGTACCTTGGAGCATTGCTGTTATGATGGCGGATTTGCACCTTCATATTTTTATTTGTAATCTTTTGCATGTGTGTGTGTGCAGCTGCACTTCCTGTGTGTGTGTGTGTGTGTGTGTGTGTGTGTGTGTGTGTGTGTGTGTGTAACAAGCATAGTGTGCGCGCGCTGTGCAGAAGCCTAGGCACATTTTACTAATGCGCTGTTAAAATAACAATGACATGCTGCGCTATGACTTTAGACCAGGTTTTTGTTGGTCTCTGGTGTGATCACTTTGCACTGCCTCAAGACAGCAATACGTCAAGAATTCACGTTCACACACCTCCCTGTAAGACCAGCACGCCCATGGGCGCAAATATGGGTGCATGGGGCATTTGCTATTTAAACGACCTAGGTGCTGGACGGTCTTACAATAGCAAAGATACTTCCAACGGAAAAGTCTTAAAATTAGCTGCTAATAGCAACCACAGTTAAATAGACTGAGCAGACTGAAATCATACATGGTACAATATCCAGTTGGAAGTTTAGGTGTAATATAGAAAAATATCTCTAATTGGAATAGTTTTGCACTGCAGTTAGTCCTGTTCGTCATATTTACATAACATAGCTTTTATTACATCCTACAACTTTTGTTTATACTTATCACCCCGTGTATTTTTTATGAATTCTAATTATTATTGTATCATGTCACCTTAGTATTTACATTACCTTGGTATTGAAGTGTTTACTGATGCAGCGAAGAATATCTTGATCAATGCGGGTCAGTATCTTTTCTGAAGGTGCGTTTAGAGCCACTTGACCATAACATAAGATCAATGTGCTTTTCACCTTCTCCACCTCAACATCATTGCGTTCCTAAAGAAAGGCAAGATAAACACAGACAACAGAAGATTTAAAAAAAAAAAAACATCAATAGTGGGAGAACCAGATCTTAATTGGTGATATATCATAAAAATTCCTTGTACTTTGAGAAGGTTGAAGATGCTTGGTGACTTCTTGAAGGCGTCTGACTTGCCGAACTCCTCCAGCTTGGCCAGAGTTCCCTCCAAGTGGCTGTTGGCACACAGACCAACGCTCATCGCAACTCCCTGATAGATACAGATGACAGAAACCATAAGCTAGATATTTTACCTATCCAGATGTGAAAGACACAATACCAATCACTGAACAACCACAACACCCAAAAAAAAACATTATATGCCATCTTTCGGTACCTCTCTTTCCACCGCATCGGTGTGTCGTGCTGTGAGGAGGATTTCCTGCAGCTGTTTCTTAACCAACTCCTTATTGAAACACTGTTGGAGAGTCACTCCTACACATCGATACAGGAAACTCTAGAGAGTGAAAAATGCTAATTATATTATTGGCACATATGTACTTTAGTGGAATTTCCAGAAAAAAACATGTTGTGGTATGATGAGACTAAGAGAAAGCTTACATGACAGCATCAGGTCATTTATAGGTCAGGGGTCAGGGGACGAGAATATTGGGCCAGTCTCTAACAACCAAACCTCTTCATGTATAATTGTCTATCTACAGATTCAGAGTCTAGGTAGGCAGATACATGATAAGGGAATGTTCTGTCTCAGGGCTATCTCCTTTTGGAGGTTGGTGGGCCAGCCAATTTATCTGTTAACGGCGCCTGCAATATCTTTGCTCAAGGTTTAGCTAAATGTAGCGTCTCCAGCATGAGTTTAAATACACCTTCTGGAGGACAGGAACTTCAGAGAGTTAGGACAGCACTGCACAATAACACATCGTGGTTATACTATACTTTCTGCTTAACTGTCTCCTCAATGGAGTGTTCATTAAATGCTCCTGTTTAATTCGTCAAGGTCTCCCGAACCACCTTCACGTATGTAAAATGAGTGCTGCTCCTGAGTTTTTCCTTAACATGTACTTTAATGTACTAGGTACTGTTTTACTGTCTATGTTCCTAATCAATGGTTCTTACAGGTTGGGCACCCCCCTCATTGTTGCAAGATCACCTCAGAGTGTCATGAAAATACTTTTAGGTAATTTTACAATCACTTAATTATTGTGAACATTTGTCAGGATTTTTACTTACTTTTGTAAAAGGCATAACGTAACGTATTGGTGCCAGTGGGTGTAACTGTTCACCTCTCTGTATACACACTCTGCGGATGTTAGGTCACAAAGAGGCATGCCTCTGTTTATGGAGGTCATGAGCCCCAAAGGAATATAACCACCGTTCAACACAGTCTTCCTTTTGAGTTGAATTATGACCAATGTGAAGCTCTAAATTAGACTTGCTGTTTGGGTTAGCTACTCCTTCATTTTAATGTCACTGGACTCACACCCACTAACAATTTGGTGAAAAAGCTGTTTAAAGCACTTACCTTCTCCTCTAAGGCGTTGCTATATGTGGAGAGGTATGTTGTTGCCTCAACTGCCAACTGACACACCCACTTGTCATCTTCAATAGTAGCCAGTGTTTTAGACAAGAGCTGAAGACAAGCATATACATGACATTTCACTAAATCAACTCAGACATGACTATTTCTGTATCAATACAAACAATTAAATCACTAACGTAAAATAAATTGGGAATTATTATTCTAACATCGGATAGAAAAGTTTAAAAAAAAAACACATATATATCAAATACAAAACACATATACGTCATGATGTGAATGAGATAATATTTCCATATACAGTAGAAAAGCACACCTTCAACAAATTTTCATCCCAGTGCTTCTTATCCAGGGTCTCTGCCGTTGACTCTGGAAACAACAACGCACAGTCAAACTACTGAGGAGGACAACTACAGTACATGAGGAATGAAAAGGAAAAAGGACCCAATGCACTACGCACCCTACAAATAGTGCTCTGGTGTCACAACAGGAACGCAAGGCTTTCTCCAAATGTATTACTTCATATGATAAATAAATGAATAAATAGAAAAGATTTCCATACCCTCTAGCATTGAAAGCAGAGGAGGTATCTCTTTCTCCCAGATTATCTCTGTATTGGGGTGGATGTTGATGCTGAGGATTAGAAGGAGAGAGAGGGACGGAGCTCCATGACCTCTGCTGCTGAATGGGAACGCTGCATTTACCTGGAACACACCAAAACAAACAAAGGAACAAGGATTATAGTGTTACTCGTTTCATCCTTGTGACATGGTGAATATACAGTAAGCTCTAAACATTAATATAATAATAGAAGTCAGTTTGTGGCTGAAACATTAAAGGGAAGATCAGATTTGACAACTAATAAGGATTATTTTGCATGACAAATAATTTGCAATTTATTAATTACAATCTGTTTCTCCAGCCAGTTTTTTGACTGGATGTTCAGTGAGCCTTTGTTCTATAATAGAGAAATAAAAGGAATGCAGTTTAGCCAATGCTTTTAGCACCGTGGCTATGATTGACTTTGGCGCCACATGAAGTCACCAGAGTGTGTTATAGAGCTTGATTTACTTACCAGCAGTCGGACCATTAGTGTTTGAGGAGAGGGCAGATTGACTGGAGGAGAGAGATAACACATTTAGCTTGATGTGGCTCACACAAAACAAGAAGAATAATTGCAAATAGCAAAGATCAATGCTTAACAATTTATTTGTGATCTTTTACATAATTCAAACCTGCTCTTCATGACTGACTTATTGTATATCTAACATAACATTCACAAAGATGCACCTGGTCAGTAAATATTCCTCTTACCTTCCTGTGTGAAGTCTATGTTGAAGCTGGGCTCCTGGTTATTTTTCTTCTTGTTGCCCAGCACTATCAGACTCTTACACAGAGGAGTGGTGGCATTGCTGTACTGTGAAGGAGTCAGATAGTACAGCAGCTTGGGCCATAGCACCTACAAACAACAAAATACACACCTTACATTTCTGAACAATGTTCATATGTCTAATCCCAACGGATTCATTACAAATCTAAAGCTTCATAAACATGCAACTGCAGTGAAACAAACATCTGCAAAATCATCAGCAGTTAAAATGATTTTGGGAACACAGATGAATCAGTTACCAACAGATATGACAGCAATATGGAAAAAAATCATAATTCGGATTATTTTGGTCAATATTGATATCACGATTATTTAACACAATACTCATTAACTTTAGAAACACCACACATTTATTTAACTTTAAAGATAATTAAAATGAGAAACAAATAAAAACTAAAATAAATGAGACAAAAAAAATCTAAATAATATTAACTATGTTGTAACGTTGCACTGCCACAACCAACTGAAAACTTTCCTACATATAATCAGCATGTTGGTAAACTTTACTCAACATATTGCAGCAACTTAGCAAAATGTGCACTATAATAGTTTTATCTCAATTATCTTGTTTTCATAATTGCTGAAAGCAAAAATCTTAATTGAAAATAACATTTGAGTATTAGGCCAGCCCTACAGATCAGACTAATGGGTAGACGAGTAGATAGTGTATGTACATCAGCTAGTCGTCCAACAGTGGTAGTGAGGAGATGAAGGGTGTTGTCACACATCGTCCTCAGTGCCTCGTTAGTCACCTCCTCTGGATCTGTGGGCTTCTGGACTCGCTGGAGACACAATCACACATAAATACATGTTGGGTATTCTACTCTACCCGCTCAGATGTTCTCATGTAGTGCAAAGTTCTGTCTACTACTTTGTGCCTCAGCAGATATAAAACACCTGTGCACAACATAACACTGATAACTTATTGGCTGGTGTGTATATTCCAAGTTATCAATTGACCTTTTGTACGTACATGTATGCATGTCTTAAATTGTTTTCTTAATTTTCTTTTCCATTTATAAACCAAAATCCCCCAAGCCACATATGCAAATATATAAATACATAAATGGTTATAAGAGATACATTTGATAGAAATAAACAACAGAAGTTATACCCGATACGTGTCCGGTAAGGCACAGTGTTGAACGATGAATCGAACCAGTAGCTCCCCTCCCTCTAACTCCAGGTAGCCGTGATGAGCCATCGCACTGATCACCTGGACCACGTGCTTCTTGACCTGGGACACAAAGAGAGTCAGACAGTGTGATTATCAGAACAAAACACTTATTCAGGTGAACTAAACTGTTAAAAACGTTTAAGAGAAAAACTTACAGAAATTAGATAATCTGTAAGTCTACATATGTGTTACCTTGTTGCCGTGGTCAGCCATTGGTTGTCTGATGCTGGCCAGAATCAGCAGCTTCTTACTCTCCATTGTGGAAGCTGCAACACACACACACACACACACACACACACACACACACACACACACACACACACACACACACACACACACACACACACACACACACACACACACACACACACACACACACACACACACACACACACACACACACACACACACACACACACACACACACACACACACACACACACACACACACACACACACACACACACACACACACACACACACACACACACGACTTTGAGATAATTCAGTTCACAAAAGACTTATAATAAGTAACAGATATTTGATTAGATTGATATTAATAAATTCAGTGTGTATAGGATGAGTTGGAGGGTGCATGTGTCACTTAGTGTATTTTCTCACAGCTGGAGTTGATTAGGTGACGAAGGACAGCCAAGGAGCCCATCCTGCTTCGCTCATTACTGTTCTCCAACTTCTGAAGAACAAACATGACCAGTCGGTCTGGGAAGGAGGTTGCTGGAGGGAGAGGAGTGGAGAGGAGGGAGAAAGAAATTGAAAATGAATTCCAGAAAACGAAGGGCAAACCACAGGAAAGACAAGCAAGAGAGGAGAGGGGAGAGAAGCAGCCCATCTGCCACAGTTCACATGATTATCTCTGAGTCCTGCACACTAATGGATGATCTCATTACTGTTCTTGTGACTCCATAGAACTAAAACAGATAGAAAGGCCTGATGTTGTCAGACAACATTCAGCTATTACCCCACACTTGACTTGATTACCACAGACTCTCTTACTCAACAGTGTTCACAATTCTTGCATAATTTAATTTAGTGGCAAAAAAGAGCAAATTTAACATTCAGCTACACAAAAACAAAGCTTTAGTACCTAGTAAGCTGAAGCAGCGCAGGACCTCGTTGTGGTTCTTGACAGTAGGAGGGTTACCGTAATCAACAGGGGCAGACACCTGGGGAAGAGAAAGGAAATGTTACACTGTTCTCCGTGACAGCCATGTGTCAACTTGCGCACCCTCAAACGCCAGTACAATATATGGCATGATATGAGCACTGACATTTTGGTTACATGGAGAAAAATTACAATCATAGAGTGAGTTTATTCAATCTGTAACATGTGCTTTCTACCCATGTAGTAGTATTAATGAGGAAATAACAGTCCATCCATCCATCCATCTTCATCTGCTTATGCGGTATCAAGTCATGGGGGGAGCAGCTCCAGCAGGGGACCCCAAACTTCCCTTTCCCAAGCCACATTAACCAGCTCTGAATGGGGGATCCAGAGGTGTTCCCAGGCCAGGTTGGAGATATAATCTCTCCACCTAGTCCTGGGTCTTCCCCGAGGCCTCCTCCCAGATCGACGTGCCCCTAGGGAGGCGTCCAGGAGGCATCCTTACCAGGTGCCCAAAACCACCTAAACTGGCTCCTTTGGACGCAAAGGAGCAGCGGCTCTACTCCGAGCTCCTCACGGATGACGGAGCTTCTCACTCTATCTCTAAGGGAGACTCCACCCACCCTCCCGAGGAAACCCATTTTGACCGCTTGTACCCTGGATCTCGTTCTTTTGGTCATGACGGAAAATAACAGTATAAATGGTAATGCTAGTTTGCAGTGACTACTGTTTGTTTGTCCAAGGAGTGGCTGACTAAACATGCTCTTTGATTACAACCAGTCTCTTCCTTGGGGCAGGCTGTTTTCAAGCAGCTAATTTGGACGTGCTGATCTAGCCAACTTCAGTTACACACACGTACAGTTTGGCATTTAGAAACACAGTTATAAGATTTTGTAAGTTTGTTGATCAGATCAGATATGACTAACTGTTCCGACAGATGCGCTGTAACAATGTGGTAAAATACCCTCGGCCTCCACTAGACAAACCAGATCATAGTCATTGTGGTCAAATGTTGTAACAGTCAAGGCATTGGGCCAAGTGTCAGCTGAGTCACAAGGTAATGAACACATCTGACTACGGCGACTCTCTATCAGTCATTTGACACGTGTAGAAAAAAAAAAGAAATCACAGCATAAGATAAATATAAGATGCAAAAGGAGTAATCCAGTCTGCCCACTATTTAGGCACAGGTTTGTAGTTTCGATGTGGTGAATCGTTCTTTCAACCAGCAGGAAGACTGAGACACAAGGTCTGCATTGTACAACAGAAACCTAGCCTTGTGACATAAAGTGCTACACGGACTGGTGGCAAACAGCAACCAGTGGCAGTGGTCAGACCAGACAAATCCAAGTAAAGCTAATATAAGGTAGAAGTGTTTAATGCCTGTGGTTTGCTCCAGGGATATTACTGGGCACTCCCACCACTCTTTTTCCTCAACATTCTGACTTGAAAACAACCCAAAACCCAACCCAAAAGCAAAAGCCCCATCCTGCTACAACTAACAAATTGACTTTTTTTCCAATAATGGCATTTACAGTATATACAATGTTAAATTATGATTTAGCACAATACAGTGTACCGGTATTCCAAGTTAAGCTGTCAGGACTATGGCAGTTCTTATTTGAAAAAATATTCCAAAAGGGTGACGGTGTTTCTGAACACCGACTCTATTCTAATCAGTTTGTTAGAATTCACATTAACTGTTTTTTTTTTTTTTTAAGATGAATAAAGAAATCAAGGAAAACAGCTGAAAATGTGTGAAAATCTTTCCTCTTATTTGACAGTTTAATAACCATTTCAAACTTGTTGCACATTGTGTCTTCTAAATTCAATAGCTGTGTGTGCTAACCAGTCTGGTCAACAATACCTGCTTTGGATGTATATCTATAAGTACAGGAGGGGCACAACCTCTACAAGCATGATTTCTGCCAAGTGCCACATTTTTATGAGCATCTGTGTCATGTGTCAGTCACCACTTTAGTGTTAAAGCTGCAGTGTTTAACTAAGTTTGTACTAAATGTGTACCTGTTGATGCAGCGCAAACAGTAGACTGTCCAGTTGTGTCTCGAGCACCCTGCTGCCCATTCCGACGGAAGCATCGAGCATTTGGCACAGACTCTGAGTGGAGGCAGAAGAAAGAAACGTGTTTGTCTTATGTCGTGAATGTGAAAATGAACAGCTACCTACTCTATCAGCTCTAGCCACTGAAAAGAAATAAGTGGAGAAATCAGGCTAATTATAAAAGCTGGTCAGTCTGACGTCATGTTGCCTGAGCTCATTACTATTCATGAGCTCGCCCAGCTGTGCTGGGTAAAGGATACTAATAGCTCTCATTGGCTAGCTGTTAGCCAATCAGAGTCAAGCAGCTTAGCTCGTTGAATACTAATGACAACTGGCACAAATCAAGCTGAGTCTTCCTGCAGGGTCGCTATACCACTCTAGAATGGCTTAAAACAAGATACCTTTAAAAGGGAGAGCGATGGTCTACTGTTGTTATCCATGTGACTAAAGTCCATAATAAACAGTCCACTGCACTAATGCTGCTGCCCATACGCACCTTGCTAATGACATAGTGCTCAGTGTTTTTCTTGTACAGAGACAGGATGGCAGGAATGAGTTTAGGAATCTGCTCCTCCAGTTTATCGCTGGCCATCAGATGACACATAGAACCCACTGCCTCAGCTACTGTTAACCTCAACTGGAACACACAGAAAGGGGAGACACCACAGGGATTAGATGACATAGATTCACTAACCCGTAACATTAACTAGGTGACTGTAAATAGGGAAGAAATAAAAAGTTGAGCACTAGAAATAAAAATATATAAAAAGACATTTAAATCCACTAGGTGGCCATCTAATCACAGTTCTATACTGTACAACAGTCCTCTATTCCATATTTACTTTTCAGGTGGAAGAATAGATGACAAACCAAAAAAATAAGTGATTTAAGGAAATGTTCTGTCACTGTATGAATATCCTTCTGAAATCATTTGTCTTCCAGAGTTCATGAGTGTGCTTGTACTAGAATCTTTGTTTACATATTCAGTGAACAGAATTGTGAATGGTGTCCCAGTGAACCAATTAGCTCTAATAGATTCCCTGCCTTCTGTAATGCAGCACTGGGCCATAGTGGTTAAATTCTTAGAAGAGGTTAGCGTGGCTTAAGTATAGACTCCACACAAACACGATAAAATACCTTGTATGGTTACTACTACAACTATTACGATCGAATAAAATCGCTGTAGAATATATGCTCTACCTTGCTGACAGATTGAACTATGGCCAAGATTACAGAAGAACAGAATATTACACCAGAAAAGTTTCTCACTTTGAGAATTTGTCCCTTTGGCAATGCGGAAGAGCCTTAACCCTGCATTCCATCTACAGTTGTGTTCAGAATAATAGCAGTGCATTTAGAAAAGTGAATAATGCTCAAAATCCTTAGAACAGCTTTTAATTCCATTATATCAATGCAATAGGAACGCTGCACAATCAATTCCAAATCAAAACACAACCAAAATTGATCATGTTTGTGTTTACATTTACAGAAAGTGAAGAAAAAGGAATATTAGGTTGTTCAAAAAAATAGCAGTATTTGTATTTTTCTTTACAAACTCAAACATTTACTGTATGAACTGAAAAATTCCTCATGGGTTTGCTTTACTTTGAATCACTGCACTGATATATAGTTGCATACCCATTATTTCTGAGATTGCTTCACATCTGTGTTGCATGGAGTCGACCAATTTCTGGCATCTGTGAACAGGTATTCCAGCCCAGGACAATTGAATTACATTCCACAATAGTGTGTTTTGGGTCATTGTCTTGTTGAAAGACCCATTTCAAAGGTATTTCCTTTTCAGCATAAGGCAACATGACCTCTTCAAATATTTTGATGTATTGAAACTGATCCACGCTCCCTGGTAAGTGAAAAATAGGCCCAACACCACAGTATGAAAAACATCCACATTACATGATTTTTGCACCTCCATGCTTTACGGTCTTCAGTGTACTGTGGCTTGAATTCAGTGCATGGGGGTCGTCGAACAAACTGTCTGCGGCCCCTAGACCCAAAGTCCACTAGTTAGGGTCACAGAATGTTGCGCCATTTCTCATTTGGCCAGTCAATGTGTCCTTTGGCAAATTTCAACTTATTCAGTACATGTCTTTTTTTCAGGAATGGGACTTCTAGCTGATAGCTTTGCTTCACATAGCCTTCTTCTGATTCTAACAGTACTCACAGGTAACTTTACGGCTTCTTTGATTTTCCTTCTTCAATCCATTGGAATGGTAGTTAACTGTTTTTTCCCACGTCATTCAGGCTTTGGATGCCATTTCAAGGCATTTGAAATCATTTTGGCTGAGCAGCCTATAATTTTTTGCACTTCTTTTGTTTTCCCCTCTCCAATCAACTTTTTAATCTAAGTTCGCTGTTCCTCAGAGCAATGTCTGGAACGACCCATTTTGTATTTCAGTGTGGAATGCACTATAACCAGAAAGCACAACATGTGCTTCCTTCCTTCCTTAAATATGGGCCATAATTGACACGTGTTTCTTCATAGAATCAATCACCTCACTAATTGAACACAACACTGCTATTATTTTGAACATGCCCCTTTCAATTACAGATTCAATTACACAGAATGAGCAGCATGCATGTCATGACTGTTGAGTCTATTGGTGTTCTATGACTCTATGACACTTACTAGTAAATTATTTGCCATGTAGAAATATCACTTCTACCAAAAGATATGATTTATGAGGTTACTGATGTTAGACTGCTATTATTTTTAACACAACTGTAATTTCAAGCTTAGTCTGAACTAGGCTTAATCATTCAATTGCAATAAAATAAGACGTCTGTTGTAACCTCCTAGTTTCTACAATATGATTGCCTGTCAGGTAAGGAGACGCAATGTCTTAGGCTCCTGTTATGGATGAGCGTGTGGTCGAGGTCAGGGATTTCCTGATCGTAGTAATGGCCTGGAAAGCTTAATCACATTTGTTAGTGTTAACCTGCAGTGTTTTTTCCAAGTGTGCCTTCAAAGCTTTCGGTGGCTTACCTCAGCTTCCCTACCTACTCAACTTCTTTCAATACTGCCTGAACATGACTTTGTAGCTTGTATATCAAATCATTTGCTCAACCCCTAACATTGACCTGCAGCGACCTTACCTTAGACTCCCTGCTTTGTAACCAATTATTGAAGAGGATATCAAAAGCAGCATAGATTTCACTGGAGAATGTGTCTTTTCTGACTGTGGGATCTGGAGCCTTGTCCAGGTTGGCCAGGTACTCCAAGATACTATCGCTAAAATGACACAGAGCTGGAAGGAGAGAACAAAACAGAGGAAAAGGGAAATTTGGGGGAGTAGAAAACAATGTGATGACAAAACTGGATGAAAGAGTAAGGGGAGAAAGTGTAATGTTTTTTGCAGGTGAATACCTGGAGGTAGTGTTTCAAGAGTTTGAGAGGTTGATATAATTCAACAAATATCACAATTTCAAAAAAGCATGAGGGGAGGTTCTTACCAGAGGAGAAGACCCACTTCATGTTGTCCTGTTTGGCCATATTCAACATGGGCAACATGGTGCCCAGAATAGCATTGAGGAAGGGTACCATGCCATAAACTAGAGAACAAGGAAGAATAAAGCATTAATGGTGCTTTATTATGATTGTCTACTTCCTCTGTAAAGCAGGAAGATGTACACTGTAATGTCTTTTTGCACTAATACCAGTGCTAAATAACAGATAATGTACAGACATTAAACAAAAAACATGGTGAAATCCATCTTTTGATAAAATCACATTGTGTATCAAAATAAATATAATTTCAATATATCTCTGTGCTGGTCAATAATTTATAGCTACTAAAACTGGCTAAGTTTATACTTCCCCTAAAGATTCTGGGCTATGCATCATTAATCTGTTAATGCAGGTTATGTGGACACAAAGAGCAGCTTCTCAGAAGCTGGCAAAACACAATGACCAGGGTGCTGCGCGGGACCTTTTAGCCCTGGATACAGATCTGATTCATTTCACATTTTTTACTCATTTAGTATCTGCTCATAGGGTCCTGAATATGTCTATACATTTAATAAAGAAGCCAATGCACCTTTAGTAGAAATGCATTTACATTTGTAAAGCAAGCCCAATGTAGATGTGTTTGAAAGCTTATTAGCTCTTAGCAGGAACTGTTAGCTAACCAAACCCTAAATAAACATACAAATGCATGCAAAGTTTTTGGACTTACTGTTTTTGGACAGGTTTAACAGGTTTATTTCTCAACAACCTATGAATACCTGCCTTGAAAGCCAAAGTTCTGATTTTGCCACCTTGTCTGTGTGTGTGTGTGTGTGTGTGTGTGTATATATGGTCTTCCTTATGGCCTTCAAGTGGTTTATCAGTGTTTATGTGTGTAAATATTTTCTTACCATTGGAATCAGAAAGGTTGGCTAGTGTCTGGACCACAAAGAAGTGAGGTAGGAGCCCTGGCTGAAACTTGCTTAGTATCTCCTCCATGATGTCATTAATGTGCTTGTTACCCACAGCAACCAAGATATTACTGGCTGCCTGCTGCCAATCAGGGATGACCTCCTGAATAAACCAGAAAGACAGTGAAAACAGTAAGGTACATCATTTAATATCTGCAAGAAACAAAAGAATAAATAATTAACATCTTATATTTTTACCTTTGATCGTGTCATTTCATCTGAGGCCAGGGAGATGATACTTTTTATCCTTGGGTAACTGATCTCCTCTATCCTGCAGCCCACAATTAGCTCAATAGTCTGAAGAATCACAACTCTGTGACTCACTACCAACTAGATAAGGAGAAGGAGAAGGAGGAGGAGAAGACATTGGAAGACAGGAATAACAGAAAGAGCACATAAAATGGAATACTAATTAATGGCAGCATTTATTTAGTAGTGAAATGCTTGCAATTGGCACATAGACAAAGTAAAATATAATACAGCATATACATGTCACTGTTCATTTCCTCAGTGTAAAGATGCCATCATCTGATAATCACAAAGTCTGGGCTGTGAAAGTATGATAAGCTGTTGCAGCATCATATAGACACAAGCTGATTCAGAGCTCTATGGTGAAATTTCTAAGGTGTAAATGCGCTACAAGTAAAAAGCAAATAACTGAATTTAAGGGATATTTTTCTGTTAAACATCGAGCCACATTTATTTTTAGACTGATTCTAGCGGCCCATGCAGATTAAATGTTAGCAGAGTATATACTAGGGCAGGGCGATATGGAAAAAATTATACATCACAATATTTTGGCCAAATACCTCGATATCGATACCACAACAGTATTGTGGTGTTGACCATTGGTGCTTTTCACAAAATATTTACACAATGAGATTTTGGATAAATTATCATCAGTAATGTGGATATAATGACTAAGTGGGTAAAGGAAAATAATCAGGTAAGATCAGAAAATGGCATCACTTTACTGTAATGCAGCCTTTAAAACCAGGAAAAGACAATGCTATATTACGATCTATATAAATCTATATAATGTACAAAACCACATGCATGGGCTCTCAGGTCTTTTAAGTGTGACCAGATTTAACAGATTAGTAGCAGACCATTGTTAGCAGGGGTTAGTAGAGTCAAAACAAATCCACAGACATTTCCATCATGAAAGCAAGACTTTTAGTGCTTGCTGCAATCCTGCTTAATGTTCAACACAGGGACTTCCCCTGTATAATGTGTACAGTATGATCACACAGTGCAGTCACAGTAATTAAGCACTGTATGTAACTGGGAAGTGTTTTAGGTAGTTTTGATACATGACACCAGCACTAGAAGCAAAGTTAAATGGTAGTTTTAGTATGATCATGTAGTCATGCTTATCTGGCTTTGTTGACATGGGCTATAAGATTGTGTACTGATAATTAGTTCCACGTTACCTTGGTATGTTTTCTTAGGTAGGCCTTAGGCTGAGACTAAGAGTTGTTTGACACACAGTGTAAAAGCTGATTTATGGTTCTGAGGATCCATTCAGAGCTTTCGCAGTAGCCTACAAAAGTGGCCTGAATCTTATACTTGTGCAATGGTGTGTGCGTCAATCTCTTTAAGAGAATTGCAGGGCCGCTGTGTGTGTGTGTGTGTGTGTGTGTGTGTGTGTGTGTGTGTGTGTGTGTGTGTGTGTGTGTGTGTGTGTGTGTGTGCGTGCGGAGTGTGTGGTAGAGCGAGTTACAGTGTGACGTGATTAGCTTTGGAGCGAGGACTCTAGAGAGACATAGTGGGAGAAACAAAGTGTCTCCCCTTTCTGACCATGGTCGAAAATATCAGCGTTTCCTCTATGTTGATTTTGTAGTGGTGGCCCGCCATGGGAAAATTTCTACCGCCATGATATCAGAAACAGGGCAGACGCACAATATAGTTGCGGTTGCCTTTTAAATTATCCTGCCGACATAATGCTCACATTGCAATTCAACAACAAATAGAACTATTCCGAGATTATTGGGCCTAAAGGAAACACTGAACATGTTGCAGGAAAAGTTAACCCTCTCCTTGATTTCAAGTGGTTTACGGAGAAGAAGTATCCCAAAATGAGTTGGAGGAAATGCAATGCTACCACATCACGGCCTAGTCAAGGCGTGTAGTTACATTTCTGGAATTTTACCTTTGGGTGTTTCAGAAGGTAGTCCTGACACATGGCTAACACTCTGTCTGGCTGCTGTTTTCCAAGGGTCAACATAGACTTTCTGACCTGTTCCTGGACCACTGAGTCTTTATCAGTGGCCGCATCAAGTAGAGCCAGGGTGACCTCTAAAGGGAAAAACAACAGAAGAGAGACAAATCTGATTAGGTAGATTTAACTGCAGAAAAAAAAGACAGAAATGGAGTAACCACAAATGGCTACACAACGTTTGAGAACCATGTACAGCAAAACTTTGTAAACCTGAGAAAAAAATACACATGGGTTCTCATCCAAAACTGTGTCTAATGGCACAAATAAATTCTGTTCGCTCCCTAGAGGCAGACGTGTAAACAAATTGGCAGAGAAGGGAAGAAAACAGCAGTGAAGAGAAAGGACTTACGTTCCACATCTGTCTTGTCCATGGTGGACAGCAAGGGGGCTGGTCCTGGAGCCTGTGGCCGAGGATGTAGCTTCCTCTCAGGGTACAGGTGGGCAGAGGCTGCCTGGACCTGCCTGAACATAATTTGAAATGTGAATATAAAGTGACCATTGATGTAATACAGTGGTTCTACGGTTTGCTCTTATTTTTATTGAAAATATTTTATGATCCCTTTTAGCATGTGAATCCTCTAATGACAGACCAAGGCTTTACTACATACTGTGTTTATTTAACCTAGAAATTTGATTTGGTTGTAACGTCATCACTGCAGTTTTCTGCTAAGGCTTCATACTGTTTTTCTCATTCACATGACTGACAATGACTGACCGACAACATGACAGCAGATATTGGAGATTACAAATATTGAGACAATTATTTTTGTCGTTAACCAAATGCTATCGTATTTGGATAATCAGAATTTGCTTTAAAATCTCACTTCAGTTGTCTGTTATTTAGCAACCTACCTGTTCAAGCCAGGTGCGCTAACCTATGTTACCCCCAACTAATATGTTATAACGTTAACAAATACGAACGGTAGCTCGTACAATAACGTTCATTTTTAAAACCAGTTTGCTGTGTAGGCTGAGTAAAACTCTTCGACATGTCTTTTGTAGCTGGTGTTATAACGTTACGTTCATATACATGTATGCTTTAACCTGCTTGAGTAGTGGTGATGCTGCAGCAGCAGCAGCAGCAGCAGCAGCAGCGAGCTAACCTAGCTAGCTAACGTTACTGAGACACGTTAGCATGCTAATCTAGCAGCTGCTGCTACGGAAGAACAGCCGACAGTGTCCTCACATCACAGCTTAAAGAAAAACAACAGATTTGCTAATAAGGCTAACTTACCAAGTCCCAGTGAGCGTCCGCTAAACAATAACCTCTTGCGAAAATACTGCTTCTTATCTCGGTTTAAACAATGTGCTTCCCTGTCAGTGGCACGGTAAGTGTTGGAGCTGTGTGTCTTTCGGTCACTGCAGGTGTAAACATGCCTGGTCATGTGCTTCTAGTCAGCAGGAACCATAGATAGCAGGAACGGATCAGCCAGGGGGCGTACCTAAACACATAGCACTGAGGCAGATAGAGCTGCTACTCAACAGTATAATATTGCCTTATGGAAATTGTTATTATGCAGGAATTAACTTTACAATCAAATTAATCAAACTAGCTATTAAACATTACCCTTTCACCCAGGTTTCACACTGGCATAATGACGCAGTGAGGAAAGAAGTATTGAGATACTTTAATTAAGTAAATTTACAAGTACAGCAAGGATCATAAGGATTGTTCACACTGATGCATTCACATGTTTAAGCAGCATTGTGTTTAATGTAGGTAGCGTTAGGTAGGTGGAACTCATTGTAGGCCTATCTTCTTTATATTGTGCTGGGTTGTGACAATCCATCATATTTTATAATCTGATGAAGTAATGATAGAAACTACAGCTGTAAGATAAATAGTAAAAAAGTAAGCTAAAGTAAAATAGAAATCCTCAAGTAAAGTACAAGTAACTCAAAATGTCATTATGCTTTTGAATGTGCAGTTCAGTCTCCCTCAAACACCTTGCACCTTGAGACTCTTTTTTGACACATATTGACACATCTTTTATACCTCAGTCTTTAATGACAGTCTGACTCAGCAAACCAAACCCACCGCTCCCTCTCTGTACTGATGTCAGAACAAGACCAACATCAGCAAAAGAGCTGTAACAATTCCATTATACTCCTGATAGTTATGCAGGCTATCAACATGCAAAAGCATTTGACAACTGGGACCCAAAATATGCAAAGGTTTTTGTGACGTCTGGTGCAGGAGGCGTCATGGCAGAAATACAAGAAATTTAGAGTTCAAGTTCAATGTGCACATTTTCCATTATGAGTTTGTGATAGATATACTACTAAAATGAGAAAACAGACGTTCATTTGGTAAGCACAAAAGACATAAAGCTGTTGTACAGCCCATGTTTTTATTAAACACAAAGATGTAACAACAAGTGTATTTACAGCCATGTACAGTGTTCAATAAAATATTACAACAATATCAAAACATTTTATTAAAAAGGTCAAGTCATTTGGAAACATGACCTACTTTTGTCAAAGTATATTCAAAACAAAAAAGCTGCAATGTGTGACTTGAAACATTTTCATTATTATTATATATATATATATATATATTTGATAACTGTAAATATTAATATGACTATTCAGAAAATACAAAACAACTAAGCATCAGTCAGTTTGTTAGGTGCATATATGTTTTACATCTCGCATATTATTACAGGTACTTGAAAGAAGGAATACAGGTCCATTATGTGGCCATTGTGTTAGACCATAAAGTTCTTTAAAGCAGGTTACAAAGTCAAATATGGCTTCAAGTTCAAAGCCTCTCATGATAAATACCTCTATAATAAATACCTCATGTATGGTTTAAAAACAATACATATTAGTGCATGATAATTATATAAAGGTTAGATAGGTTTAGTTTAAGCCTTGAAATGATTTCAAATACTGGTCAGTATCAGGATACAGTGTTATTTCATCTGAAAACATAAGAAGCTTAGTCTAACATAACCATCAGAAGAGCTAAAAAGTTATTAACAATAAAAAAACAGAGACAAATATTTTCAGTGCAATACATAGCATATCCATGATACGATTAACAAAGAGCAAAAACAAAAAAGGTGTCTGTGTATAACATTCAACATGGAGAAGGTAAACACTTGTGACTTTTATAAAGTAGCAATTTAAAGATTAATTTATAACACCAATAAGTTGTAAAACACAGATATCACGATTACCCTGTAAAATGTATTTTGAACTGATTTAAATTAGCCTGCGAACCAGACCAATCTGCGTGCTCATTCATTTGCGATTTGGTCTGGCAATGTCAGGCTGGATCTGAATCAGAGCACACATCTCCTGCCTGTCGCCTGCGTCAGTCTTCATGTGAAGCTGAGAGGTTTTCAACCCACTGTCCTCTCAGTCCGACAGCACAGACGTCTGAAACAGCCCGGTTCTAACAAACCTCAACAACATCAGTATTTTCCCTGCAGTCTCTCAGTGATGATTGACTTTCCCATAGCCGTTTTGATCACATGTCAAATGTAACGGTCACTGAGTCAGTTATTAAGACTGAGTGATTGCTATCTTCTATTGTTGTATGTACATTATCCTCGCTGGTTCCCACTTTTATTTTTTATTTTTCACTTTTATTTGTTGTTTCTTTTTTTTCTCCAGTTTCTGGCCTCACGCATCGACAGTGTGAAGGTCTCTACCTGGCAGGTTTTTTCTATGGGAAAGAAATAATCAATGAGATATCAATGTACAAATATATAATTTCTTAGAATAAAAGTGCAAATCAATCATTTACTCTGTGGCATAGATTTGATCGTCATGTGGCAATCTAAATGAGCAGAAATAACCATGAGGCGGAGAGAGTAAAAAGTGTTGTTGCCATAGTAAGACTGTCTTGCAAACAGATCAAGCAGATGTTCATGGACTTCAATTTCAACATCTTCTGTTCTATTGCACATTTTTGCTTTTCATTAATTTAGCCATGCAATATGCATACGGTGGGTGCAGGTATTTGAACACAATAGAGATGTTGCCTCAAAAAGTAGGTTTGCTGTACATGAGAGAGAATAAACATACTCGTGTTTGGTAAGCGGGGCTTTGTCACAGGTGATCTCTGTGAGCAGCCCCTTGTCCTTTGTCTGAACCACCGCGTGTTGCACACTGCCTCTTGGAGTTGATATGCCCTTCAGCTTTACTTCCCTGCAGCCACATAAAGGTTTGAAATATACTAAAACTTGATAAAAGATAGAAAAAGGGTTCTATTTTGTGAAAACATACATGATACGTAAATATCCATTTACAGACTGTTCCAACACCTACTTACTTACCCATTAGTGGTTCCATCTCCATCTTCAAGCATTTTGAGGCCTGGGACTTTCTGACCAAAGATTTTCACAGCGATGGACATGAGCAGGCCGCAGCGGTTTCTGTAGCAGCAGGTGGCGTCTACCACCAGGAATACCACCAGGAAGATCACCATGACGATGCCAGCCACACTGCCTTTGGTCATGCTGCGACTGCTCACTTTGAGGGAGAGAGGAAAAAGTCAAGGTTAACTAACTGAAAGTATGGCAAACGTCTTCATTGTGGCAAGAAACACAATATTGTTAGTAGATCTGTCAAGCCACAACATTAAGGTGCAGTTAATGCAGCTCACCACTTCCAGTTCATAGTTTAAGCAACAATTCATGAAGTGTATGATGTAGGGAGTGGGAGGCCACATACCAGGCAGTTCTGAGATGGTAAAGTTGAACACGGCAGGGATAGATGAACCATTAGCGTTGACCGCTGTGACTTCCAGTCTATAGTCTGATCCGTAGGACAGGTCTTGAAGGGAGACAGAGTCAGCATCAGACGACAGCTGCATGTCTTTCCACTCAGTCATCTCTTTGTCCTAAGAGAGCATAAAGAGAGAACACATGATGAAAGGATGAAAGGAAGGAAACATAAAGGACCAATAAAGAGACAGACTTACGCCGTTTCTTACTTGTCTGTATCGTACGTCAAAGTGCAGCAGAGGAGATCCACCATCATCAAAGTGTTCAAGAGGGACATAGAAAGAGTTTCCCTCTACTTTCATCTTATCGGACGACAAAACTGGACTGTCTGGTTCACCTACAGAGTACACACAAGAGGCAGAGAGAAAAGGAAAAAAATGCTGACCAACTGATGATCATCCATGAATAATAATTCATTCCTAATCTTTGGTTTAAGATACATTTATGTCTTATTTATTTTATTTGTATAGGCTACATACAGATTGACTGAGCATGTCAGTAAATCGTTGTTATTGTATAGTAGATCACTGTATAATGCTTTACCCCCTGAGGAAGGATGACAGTGGATTACATGGCGTCATCGGCAACATGAATGAACATCAGGCAGCGGATGATGGTGTCATGGAAATGTTATGATGATGGTTGCATGAAAGATGAATAACACAAATTAGTGATGGCAGATGTGTTGGAAACGCTTTGGTTACAAGACATATATACCACATACACTAGCATGCATACATACTTGAACTTACACATGCTATACATTGTACATCAACAAATGGGCGTCATTTATACAGTCATGTCAATATGTACACAGACATGCTGCACATCAAGTTATTGCTCCACACACAGCATATACAGATTTTGTGTGTGTTGACAGTTGCTGATTTGTAGTTAGTGCGTAGCACTTACGTATTCCCTGTGTTTGGACGGTGCTTATGTCTGAGAACTGTCCCACTCCCACTGCATTCAAGGCAGCCAATCGTACTGTGTACAATGTGTATGGCTTGAGGGTGGTGATAGCTAGGGGATCTACAAAAGCAAACACAGACACATAGAAAGACACCACATCAGCTAATGTGCATTATTGATTGTCATTTATGGAAGAATAATGTTTATGGTGCAATCAGTTTAAAGTATAAATGATGCACTGACTGCGTGAGAGTGCAAAGCTTTGTTGAAGAGCAGATGTTTTACCTGAAGCTGGGACTGCAATCTCCTTCCACTGTTCTGTTGCACTTTGCCTCCACTGCAGGACGAAACTTGTGATCGGTGTTCCTCCACTGGTGGGAGGGGTTTTAAGGGAGAAGATGACTGAGGTTGGTCCAGGTGAAACTGACAGGTAGAGTGGCGGACCGGGCTGGGCTGTGAACAAGGAGGTAGGGCGGAGAGAGAGAGAGAAAATAGAAAAGTGTAATGTATGTCAGAGGCATGCTTATAAGTACAGATTAAATCTACTCTAAAGACAGACATTAACTCTTACTGTGTATTGCAACGTCTCTTGATGCATTTCCAGAGGTGCTGACAGCCATGCAGGAATACACTCCACCATCAGAGGGCACTATCTCATCAATCACCAACACGCCATCCTCAACACGGACACGACCAGAGGCAGAGTCCTGACAGACGGAGGCACAAACAGGAAATATCCAATCATACAGTATATGTGACCAAACATGAGTCTGTAAAGGCTGGATGGTGTTTAAAGTCAGCAAATATGTCAGTGAATACAGCTGAAGTCATTTTTTTTACAGTTGGTTCAACATATACTGCCACCTTCAATTCACATGACAAAGTATTTGTCATCAGTACAACTGAAAAATATTTGCTGTAATTAAGGGAGAATCTATGCAAAATGAAAAAGGTGTTCTCCTTTGTATCCTGTGTTATCCCCCCTGAAAAGCTGCACATTGTGCGTATACATGTAGTGTGTATACATGTAGTATAATGCATCCATACACTCTTACCAGTGTGCGTCCATTGTGCTTGTTGATCCAGTGTTGTTCAGGCTGAGGATGGCCAGAGACGTTACAGGACACAGATACATGCTTGCCCACTAATACACTCTGCTGCTCTGCTGACACAAACACCTCTGGGGGCTCTGAAACCAAACATCTCAAGCGTCATCATAGTGCAGCAGGATGAAGTAGCATGGTTGAATGGCCGGTTCATGTTCAGCAATTACTAAGTTCATTTTTAGGATATGTGGTTATTGTTGTTGATGTGTTTCAGTGATCTAGTGGAGCTATCAAAGAGGTGGAAAAAAAATCATAAATTGAGCTAACCATAAACATGAAGCATAATGGTAGCACTGCTCTCAGCGATCTTGTTGGTGGCGGTGCAGATGTACTCTCCGTAGTCGGCCCTGGCAACAGACCTTATAGTCAACTGGCTGCGGTCTGAGTTAAACTGATGATGTGAAGAGTCAAACATCGTTGGCCTGGAGGAGGACATGCAGAGCAAAATACACACTGAGTAATTATTTTTATTTATTTATGTTTTAAATTTTTTGGGCTTTTCTGCCTTTGATGGACAGGACAGCTAGGTGAGAATGGGGGAGAGAGAGGGGAAGACATGCAGGAAATCATCCACAGGTCGGACTAATAAGCATAAGCCTCGAAGTATATGTGCGTCTGCTCTACCCACTGAGCCCCCCCCCCTTCTTTGTTATTTATTTGGATTCAAAAGAAGAAAGAAAGAGGCCAGAGAAGGGAAACGATGCCACAGAACATTAACAAAATAGTTAAAAATAAGAGATAAGTTTAGATCAACTAAATTCAGTCCACATCATATTTGTACATTATTAACAAACTGATGCATGATGTGCCCCTCTGAATAAAATGTGTGGAGGTATTAAAAGACTCTCCACAACTCTCTGCAAGTTAATATTTACATGGTCCAGGTGATGTTGGGTTTTGGTAGACCGTCAACCAAACACAGCAAGGAAACGTTGGTTTCTGGTCCAGCCATCACTTTTTTCACTTCTTCTTTCAGATGCACAGAAGGAGGAGCTGCAGGAGGGAATCATATTTTAGTCATAATTATGCCTCATTTACAATTCAAATATATTAAGTTCTCATTATGGCACAAAGTAAAATACTAAATGTTTATGACTAACCAATGAAGCATCCCTAACCATAACAGTCAATGGCTAAGTGCTGTGTCATGTCACACACATCAGGTTTGGCAAAGGGCCAGAAAGGATCTTTGTTTCAAACTCCTGACCATTATTTGATCTTGATGTGAAGAAGATACCGACCATTAACGACAACAGAGACGGAGAGTTGCTTATAGATGGGCCTTCCTCTGATCTGGGCCTGACACAAGTACGTCCCAGCATCCTCTCTCTTCACTTTTTCAATGAAGACTGTGTTATCAGGCTGCTGACGCACACGCTTTCCGACTGAAGTGAGAGGTGACAGCACAGAGTGATGGAAAGATATTAAGGTAAAGTCAGAGAAAAACACACAAAGAGACCGAAAAGGCATGGTTATGTATGTTTCTCAATGAATATTCGGTCACGCTTTGTTTGTCACTCTTATCTTATCAATCAATTTTATCAAAGTACTAGACATTTAAGGTACAAAAGCTTAGCAAGTGGAAAGCCTTTGTAAACCATGAAATTACCCTTCAAACTGCGGGAAAGCTCCAGGCCTAGGGTGCTGGTCTTACCATTTGTGGAGATATCTTCTTTGTTTCTAAGCCAGTGAACATCCACCACTGGCTGGCCAGTCACCAGGCATGGCACCACACCATCTGTGCCCTCCAGAAACTCATGATAGGTGGTGGTGCTTCCAAATGATGGACCCTCTGACAAAAGAGGAGAAGGTTAGGATACTAACGTTTATGCAATTAAACTAAAATGAATGATAGCATCAAAACGGGGTCAGATCATTAAACACGTCTTCATAAGCTGAGTATTACCTATTTCTATTTCCTAACTAAGATATGTTGCAAAAGACAGCTTCAGCAACAACTGCTAATTGTTACGTACCATAAACATACAGCTGTGTTGCAATGTCATCTTTGTCTCCATTTTCAAACTCACACGCGCACGTATATCTCCCCATATCCTCCATCGTAGTGTTCTTAATGACTAATTTAGAGGAAGTCTCATCCACCTTTGACACCTTGTCTTCGTCGATTTCTTCCCCATCTTTTAGCCATATTATGTCTCCCTCTCCCCCAGCTAAGACAGGACAGGAGAAGCAATGGAGGAAGAGAAAGAGTGAAAATAAATGCCCATTTTAAAACATCTAGAAGAGGTTAAAACCAGAAAATATCATTCACAAAGACAAGTTTTATAAGTCATTGATTTGAATTAAATTGATATGACTCACCTTTACACAACAGTAAGATCTCTTCTCCCACCAGAACATCTTGCTTACTGGTAATAATGTCCATCTTTGCATCTAGAGGAGGAGAAGAGAAGAGTTTGTTTTTCATTTGCACCTGTTTCTGCTTCCAAAAGCTATGTAGAACCTAATAGTAATAGTGTATGTGTTCCAGATTAATGCTCTGTGGGAGAGCACAGATTAAGATCCACATCGTAAATAACTGGGGCAAAAACAATTAACAAGAGCAGTCCATATTACTATTTGTCATTTTTAACATGAAACATGGACTGATATTACACATGTATCCAACGCTGCATTTATGAGGTGTCAATTATTACATGAAGGACTGTTGACAGTGGTTTGCAGCACATTAGAATTATCTGAAGATCCCAAAATGTTAATGGTAACTCTAATTTTAACCATTATTTTTTTTGTCTATTATTTTTTTTTAAAACTAGAAAACTATATTTCATCAGCCTTTCAGCTGCAGAAATATGCCATACAGGATTAGTTTTTAAATGATCTTTTTCTTACTGTTTGAACAGGCAGAATCCAACTCAAACATTTTTTTCTAGTTTGTACACACATTGAAACTTTAGATTTTACAAAAAAAACAGATATTGGTTATTTTCCTAACTTTGAATTACTAACATACACTCACCCCAATGTCTCCATAGTTCAGCCATGCAGTGTGTATCAAACATATGTTAACAGAGCTTACCTGTGCCGTGCAGCAGCAGCAGCAGCAGCAGCAAGGCCATCTTTAGGGTGAGAGCTGATTGGTTCTTCATGTTCACTGGCTGCTGATTGCCAATCCTGTATGATTTTGAATCAAAACTCTGCAGTGTGTCTGTTAAGTCTAAATGTTTTGGTTTTCCAATTAGTACAGCTGTACAGAATGCCCAAATACTTATTAATAAAGTTTACAAAATGAACAAGAAATCTGCCTCAAACCTCAAATATCTAGACTCTGCATCACACTGACATGCAGACACCTGTTGTTTCCAATCCACATAACATGAGTAGAATAGGGAGAGGGACTCTGTCAGGGGTTATATAGGGGCACAAGAGCAGTGGAGATGAGATGAGAGGAAACAAGAAAGGGGAGGGGTAGAGAGAGAGAGAAAGCAAGACAGAGAGAGAGAAGAGAGAGAGAGAGAGAGAGAGAGAGAGAGAGAGAGAGAGAGAGAGCACTGCTCTCTTATCCTCCTTTAACCCCATCACCAGCATAGGTCATTCATGAAGAGAAATGGGAGGCAATGACTGACTGATGCCCATCCTTTTCTCATTCCTTACTTTTTCTCACTCTTCCTTGACTCACAATCGTTCCTACCTGTCCTTTACCTGTCTCTATTTTTCAATATTTAGAATATTTCTAAATATATTATAATAAAAAATATTATATTTCTCTCTCTCTCTCTCTGTGCTCCAACCTGTTTCCTTTCCTTCTCCTTCCTCCTGTTCCCTCTCTCTCTCTCCTCCACCCTGTTCCCTCTCTCTTTCTCCAGCCTACCGGATGAAAGCAGAGGAGGCAGTCCCCCCCAGGGGACAAAGAGATGGGGAAAGATATTTTAATCATTCCATCGTTTTTTCCCTCTCTCATTTGAAAAAAAGGGTTACATTCTTCTCCAGCGTACACAACAAACCGCACACACAGAACGCCAAATTCACCACGCTGCCACCATTCACATTTCCTGAAAACGTACATCCTTTAGGATGCTGAAATCAAGGCACCTCAGTGACACCCATTCTACTACAAAGAAAAAAAATCTTAACTTTGAAACACAGCCAGTACTCGGTAATTGCAAAAGAAACTGAATATGATGGTGTTAAGTCGGTTACTTTTAATCATCTAACTGAAACACAAGCTTTTGCATAACAAGTCAAGTCAAAGTCATCATAGTATTCTTCTAATACTTGAAAGTAAAATGTTGATTAAGTAAGTGATTGAATAGCTTTTAGATAGGAAGAATGTAACATTTTATCATTTAAAGGCCTTTCTCACAGTAGACCTTTCAACTTGTCATTGCATGATAAGTACAGGTGTTACTTAAAGTAACAATATTACATCATGCCACTCAGCAAGCATGTACAATAGGCCGGTTTAACCACAAACTTTTTGACATGTCACAGTAGGAAAAACACAGGTGTAAATAACACAATTATTGACAACTGAATTTCATTTAGCTGCTTTAGCTTCAGGCTCTGGGTATTAGATAGGGTAGTAGAACAGACCCATCTTTAATGTTACTATGGCGGGTCAAAATGCCTGCTGTAATATAAAGAGCTACATAACAGCAACTAAATCCATGGGATTCACTTCAAGATATGGTCACTGATCATGATTCCAACTTCTCAAGGGACACTCACTCATTGCTGAACAAACCCATGTTCTGACAACAGGTGCCCCCCCCCCTCCACACATACACACACACACACACACACGGTGGGAGCATGACATGTAGTATCAGTGAGAATTAATGAGCAGATTGAATTTGACACAAATTCCCATCCAATTCTCCAACTGAAAAAGTCTAGTAAAAAAAGAACAAGATGCAATTTTACAGACCTACACACTTATGCATCTTCCATTTAATATGTTTGACATTAAACCTTATTCAAATATGTTTTAGTCCAGTTACCACTGCATTGTAACTGAAAAAAGGGATATGCCAAATATGTATATAGCTATACCAAAGATTGATGCTTGATGATTAACATGAATGGGATAATGAAAATGACCATCCTTAATTGAAACACACTGCTTACGCCACTGCCCTTTTATCTACGTGGTGTTAGTGCACGCTGCCAGTCAAGTGGCGTTCCTCTGGGTCTTATCACTTCTATTGGCCAACAGCCAGCCTGCCCCTCCCACATCCCCTTGATAGCCTATCAGTGTCTCCACACCACCGTCTGGCCAGCCAATGAAACGGGTAAAGAGTCCAAAGGGGCCACCTATCCGGTTGATTATCAGGAGGTGCTATTATGGCTCATTAGAATGAAGTGTGCTCACAGAGAGGGTCATTAACAAGGGTGGGCGCACACGTACAGCTGACCTACATCACATTCTTTTGAGCAGCTTCTTTACTTGTAATCTCTTCTAATTGATTACATTGACATATTTTAATCAATGCTGCAGTCTGAGTCCACATTGGGTTAGTGCAGGCCCAAGGCTCAACAACAACAACATACTGTTTGCATTTTGATAGGTCTCACAGGAAAATCAATGATAATATACTTGTGTAATTGATAAAATTGACATGTTTTAATCAATGCTGCAGTCTGAGTCCACATTGGGTTAGTGCAGGCCCAAGGCTCAACAACAACAACAAACTGTTTGCATTTTGACAGAGCTCACAGGGAAATATATGGTACTTAAACCATGTAACGACACTAAACATTGACTTAAGTACAGATACAGATGCTTCTGTTGCAGTCAATCTGTAAAACAGAAGTGGAGCTAGAGTTGCTTAGGTGCAGACAGCTCAGATGGATGTAAAATCTGAAGCTGAAATGCATCCAGTGTAGGTACCCTGTTTAACGGTACAGTAACCCATATTAGAGCCTCACTAGATCATCTCTAGATCATTTACAACTGGTAGAGAATGCTGCTGCTATGTTGCTGACAAGATCAGGGAGGTCTACTCCTGGGATATTACCCCTATCCTGACCTCTTTGCACTGGCTACTGGTTAAATTCAGGATCCAGTTCAAATTTCTTGTAATTACATAGCCATCAATTGTCAGGCACTGGCTTACATACAGTAAACGATCTGCTGCACCCTTATACTGTCAGCAGATCTTTGAGATCATCACCTCAGGGCTTACTGGTTGTTCCCCGTACTAGGCTGAAAACAAAACGTGACAGAGCTTTTCAGATAATCGCTCCCTGACTGTTAAACACCTTACAACATATCTTAAGAATGTCTGCACATGCTGAAATATTTTTAAAAAACAGCTCAAGACGCATCTTTTTAGTCAAGTGTTCATCTAGCCAAATTGCTGACTATAATATTTTCTTTTTATGATTATGTGTTTTAGTAAGATTTACTGTGGTTTATTTCGCTTTTTATGATGATTGACTATTGACTATTTTAATGGATGTATTTATTTGGACTGTGAAGCACTTTGTGAAAAGTGCTATACACATAAACTCTACTTACTTACACATTCTTTAAAAATTTAAATGTCTATCCCACACCTAACCTCATGTGCTTTAAAGTAATGAATATTTAAACAATGTTAGTTTGCTAGTTCAATTTTAACTAAAATATTACCTATCCCAATGATCCGGCGTCAGAAAACCTCATGAATGCATCTTTGCCATGTTTAATGAACAGAGCTTTTACTGTATCATACAATTCTGTTATGCTAGTAACACACTAGATTACTTTTGAATTGCTCTTTACTGTATGTTGCCCTTCCACAGGAACATGGACTCAGTGACTTGCTAAATGACACCGTGGCAATGTGTTTGCTTGGGGACAGCACTGTGCCTGTGTTCGATTGTGTTCGACAAATACACAGACAATACACAAAATACATTGTATGTAGTAAAACAATAAAACATTTCCATAACCCATGTTTATGTCCGTGTACAGTATATGTAATACAAACACAAAAACAAAACAACAGCTACATGTAACACACAGACTGACAGAAACAATGACCTGACAGCAGAAGACATGACGACGAGACAGGCAGGAAGTAGAAAGAGACAGACATAGACTCTCGTGACTGGAGAAAATACATTCTCACTCTCCCCTTTGTGTGGATAAAAAAAGAACTGTAAGTGTATGTGCATGTCCTATGTGCATAGCTTGACAATTGGGTTTAGATAACTGGAACCGCACTGTTTAACTTATTGTTTTATGGTTTTATTTTTTAAGCCTGAGAGTTTATTGGTCAGGATAGAAAAAAAGCCTTTTAGAAATGGTGTCAATCACCAAATCTCTTCTGCAACAACCTGATTGGCATGATTGTATGTGCATGATACTGTTCTTATGAAATGGAATAAGAATAATTAGGATATACTTGAACTGAACACAGACATCATTTGAGTTTGTCTGAACTCTGATCACTGGTGTTTGTAATATTGTGCTTGACAAATGGACAGGCGCAGGTTTACAGTCTCAGATTCATACCGTGTAAATATGAAAGATTTGAGCGGGTATACAGGGATTGACCTGTTGCTACAGCTTCCATGTCCCAAATTTATAACCCAAACTCAAACTCCCACTGCTTAGAGGATAAAAAATATTTTACGTCAAAGTTAAAAACTGAAATGCTCATATGAAAGATGTCACAATTAGGAGCAATCCTGCCAATACAGTGTTGACATGTCGTCATAGTATTACTGTAAGACCAAGATGCAGGAAGTGTTGACACACAAGGATAATCATCAGTGCTTAACGTGCATGTTACACTAGAGTGGTTTGCATGCATGTGTGTGTGAGTAATGGCACGTCCTCCAACTGAAAAAATAAAACTGAAAAAACCTTGTGTGTGTTTGTGTGTGTGTGTGTGTGTGTGTGTGTGTGTGTGTGTGTGTGTGTGTGTGTGTGGGGGTATCCACACTCTTCTGTCAAGCTCCAACAATCTGAACATCTGTAAATCTGGAAAATAGAAATAAATGTTAATTTGATCGTAACTCTAAATGGTCAAACCCAAAGCCTTAAAGGTGCCCTACCACACAAAAACATTTTTACTTGCATTTTTTTAAATATGTTAGGTCCATATGTGTTTGTGTTATGTTGTGAATGTGAATATGAACTGCTACCTCCTCTATCAACTCTAGCCACTGGAAAGACATAAGCGGAGACTTCAGGCCAATTACAAAAGCTGCTCAGTCTGACATCATGTTGCCTGAGCTCATTACTATTCATGAGCTCGCCCAGTTGTGCTGGGTAATGGATGCTGATAGCCAGGCTCTCATTGGCTAGCTCTAGCCAATCAGTGTCAAGCAGCTTAGCTCGTTGAATATTTACGAGAACTGACCCAAATCGAGCTGAGTCTTCCTACAGGCTTTCTATACCACCATAGAATGGCTTGAAACAAGGTAACCAAGGCATCTTCTCTACAAAACAATGTTATAGAGTCCATGGTAGAACTTCAGACATTACCACAAAGCAATGAAATATGTGCGGCAGGGCACCTTTAAGGTCACTGAAAGGAAGTGGGCAAATCCCACTTCCATGTTTGCTTGACAGTTGTTTTGGGCAACAAAATTATATTAGGTAATATATTTCACTTTAAAGTAAATAAGAAAACTGTCTATATTTTAAATATAGTCTTTTTTTCTTCAAAGATAAATCAATGGGTACATCATTTTACACTGACTTCAATTTCAATTAAGTGAGAATCCTTTTTCTTTTACTTTAGACCCACTTTGTTGCAGACTTTTATCACTCTGCTCTGCTAAAATGTATTGAAAGTTCACTATTTATATGACAACTGTTAAGAACAAAGCCATGTTTCCTGTACATAAAAATTAGTATCACATTTAAGGAAAATTGTTTTTAATTAACTACTGTGTTACTGGATAAGGTGGACGAACACGTATACTTCCAGGATCTTTTAGGGATTTCAAATATATGCGGTAGCAGTGCGGTTGTAATTGGCATCAAAGTAATCCAAGTACTGCTGATTCCTCGCACGCAACGCCATGGTTTGAGCTCACGTTTGTAACATCATCACTATTCCTAAAATAGTTGCAGCGCTGACTCCAAACAAAAGAAATACTTCCCTTCTCCTCTATTCTGTCCATTGTTATCAATGTGATAGTGACAGCAATGCAGCTGATGGCTATATTAATCCTGCGTGTATTTATACACAGAGAAGACGGTGAAAGAGACGCCCTGAGGTCATCTAAACCTCTGTTTACGCCAACCATTGTTGTCACTTAAACAACTAACAAACACTGCACTGTGTTCTGCTCCTGTACACCAACTGTGCGTGCATTGTGTGTTTTATACTGTGTCCTGTCTTGTCCAGATCGGTCCATGCTTTTAGCCAGACCTCTGCACTTCCCTTCAGCTAATAATGGGAGTGACCTAGATTATTTCCTGCTCTGTCCTCCTCTCTTCCCGGCCTCTTATGCCATACAGGAAACTCATAGTGAAGAAAACCGACAGGTGACAGATACAGTCTTCTAACATCCGTCTGTCTGCTTGGTTTGTTATCAGCATCTGCGATTTCATGTCAGGCAGGATGAATTTTACTATGAAAAACTATTGCTATGTAAGCCAAAGGTCCGGGACACAGCAGCCCCCCCACTGACAGTCCTATGCCAAAGTATGGTGGTGCTACTCAAAGAGATGATTTTTTTTTCCCAGCCAAGGCCATGTCCCTCATCAAACAGCTGGGCAGTCTAAACAATTCTGAATGTCGCCATCAGATATTTCATCTGAACATCTAAGCCCACTTTGACAGATCCAGCTTCAGATGTGCTGCTGATGTTACATCGAGCTGATTAAAATATAGCCTGCAACAACAATCAGAATGTGACAAGTACGCTCCACAGAGCCAACTTTAGGAATGACAACATTTTACATCAAGTGGAATAACTGAGGGAAATTGTACGAAGGCATTTGTCAACACGCAGCGTTAGGACGAGGTATCCAGTTTGAAACTTTAGAGCTATTTGCCACTAAGATCTCATCTTCGAATCTTTTTTTTACATGTGTTATGTGTATTGTCTGATTAAAGTGGAGCTGGGCCTGCACGATTCTGGAAAAAAATATTAATCATGATTTTTTAGCTCAGAAATGTAGCTCAGCGTAAATTCTTTTAAGAAGACCTAACTATTAATCGATGCACTCCTAAATCAATTCAGCTGTTATCCAAATAAATGTATATTTCATCATGCGTGTATAACTGTCGCATATCTGCAACTACTCTCTCCTGATTGAAAAGTATCTCAGAGGAAGACCTCACTCTTAATCAATGCTCTACCTAACGCGAATCAGCTGTTGGAGGCGTTCACCTTCCTGCTAAACCAATCAGAATCGTTACACAATTTGTTCTCTCTTTGCTATTCAGCTGTCGTTGCAGGCAAAGAAGTGCAATCCTCCACCTCCCCTTCCACCTCCAGTCATCTACTCTAGCTGATCCATCCGGAGCTTCCTTGGGTCTGGTCTTCGGGCTCCTTCGTCGCCACCACTGGTGTCTAGAATCCATTGGGGGGGTTGTGATGGTTCGCTACCCCTATATAGATATACGAAAGATTTGTATAGCAATGGAGTCTAATCGCCAAAGACTTTGTACATTTGATTAACTCTTATTTGCATATCTGCAAACATGTCTCTCCTGATTTAATTGATATCACAATTCTCTGCCACGATTATTTTCTCACAAAGCGTAATGTTTATTGCACACATAAATCATGACAAAACAAAACAAATTGGCAGTACCAAACATAGATTTTTTTTTAATTGCGCATCAATACAAGCCTGTAAACATAGAGGCTTTAATTAAGAAGAAAGAAGGGAGAGAATTTCAGCACTTGGGAGCACTTTAAAACCTATTTTAAAGAGACTATGTTTAAAACTCACAGAAGAAAAGTAGAAGCATTTGTCAAAGTCATTAAAAAAAAATCTAAGTAAATTGCGAACAGGGGTGAATTGCAGGTCCAAGTGGAGTAGAAATGCGGAACAATTAGTGACGAGTTTCTTTTGTCCTCAAAACTCTTCACACATTCAGTCCATCATCATCTGTCATCTAAACACAGCCTCTGTCATTGTTACTGTACTTCATTGAAATTCAAAATACAATCAGCAACAACAATAGTAGGAAGACAGATGGAAGGCTTGTGTGCAGTCAGCTTGTCTAGAAACTAAGAGTCCTTAGATGTGTGTTTAGACTAATGAACCAAGTCTTTTTTTGTAGACAAAAAAGCAGCATATCACCTAAAACCTTCTCTTATAACTGCTGTTCAGATGAATTTTGACCCATAAACCAGCTCAGGCAGGATTCAAATTAGATTTGTTTTCCATTTACAATCAGCTGATTTACTAAAAGATTACATAAACAACATGCGTCTGTTACAATGGGGCACTTCAGTTCAAGTTTCCATTGACATTTTGAACTGAAAGGGAAGTTGTTGACCCCATCCCAGCTTAGCAATACAAACAATATTACTAGAATGGAGACCTGTTTATTTGACTTATAGTTTATTTTGCATGCCATCCCATGAGTGAATGAATTCATGTCCAAACACTGCAACCAGCTGTGAGCTGTTTGCCAGAAGCTGATATGTTAGAATATCCGTTAAGGATGTTTTCTTCTAAACACACGCGGCCTCTCATTTGGCAGACATCATTAAAACTGACCGCCTTGGATATGTGCTTTGCTTTTCCACCCATTGCCTGGTTTTGAAAGAAGGAGGGAGATTAAAAAATATAAATTCACTTTTATCTAGTAGGGAACTTACAGATAGAGCTGAAGCATTTAAATTGCTGCAACATAAAGAAAAACAACAAATTTGTAAATTAATATGCAAGTAAGAGCGGGACCAGCAGCACTCATGGACAGGGTAGAAGTTCAGTGACATAGTGTTGGGCAAACTGGCACGTATCCTCTCCATGCGGCATTACTTTAAGTTATTTCTTAGTGGGTCTTATCTTAGCCTCCAGTGTTGACTGATACCTTTCTTTTGTTGGGCTGTTGCCTTGGTGAGATGATTAGGGGGAAAAGAAGGGTTTCATACATAAACACTAAGAGTAAAGTCCTCTCTCTTTATGTCACACACATAAACACAAACACACACACACACACACACACACGTTGGTGTAAAGAGGGGCACTTGATGAACAGCATTCAGACTGTGTGCTTTTGCTTGAACTCAGATTCCATCTTGGTTCTATTTGACCAAAACAGACCATTGTCTATAGTGTGGTTAACCTTTCAATTACATCAGTAGAATGTGCATTCACATATACTGTATGAGCAATTTTTTGCCAAATGAGGTCTAAATTTTTCCAGGCCATCTGACCACGTGTACATTGAAAGAATTATCGCTCGCTGCAATCATTAATCCCTTGCTTCTTTACTTCTGTTGCGGAAATAAATAATTAAATAGAGATAAAAAATATGAGGCTTTAAAGTCTGAGTTAGTCAAATCAAGTAGGTTTGTCAAGTTTTCCCATGCAAAACTGAGTATTAATAGTAACACGAAGAGGACAAAAAGACTGAGGAATATAAGGAACCCACTTTATTTTAGTAGCTCAAAGTGCTGAAGCCACAAATTAAGTTTGAGCTGAATTTTGAAATTAATTTTTACAGACAAATTTAAAAGTATTAACTTATAAATCTAAGGCTTTTGGTATTATTTGCACATACATAATGAATGATATTAAATTCCATTCTGCAGTCAGGTAACCAGAAGCTCCACCTGAACATTTGGGTATTATAAGTGTTTGCTCACAGGCACGCTAACATTTAGCCTACCTGTTGAGGGGAACATTTCAGTTCCTTTAATGGGATGTTATTCTCTCAGCCAGTCATGCTTCGCTACAGTAGTGTGCAAATATAAAATAAAAAAGTGATGCAGTCATTTAGCATCAGCCACATTCTGAGCTCCAAGACAATCACATAGTATTTATTCAGTCTTTGAAGGTAGCTTACTCAACTTCATCCTCATATGCTGATATAAATGCTACATAAATATAATCACAGTGGACCATCTATGTGCGCCTGCCAGTCTGATGATGTGACCTGGAGCAGGTCAAGGCTACGTGACTGTTTGTCTGAGCCTCATTCAGGGATTTTTGCTGTTTATTTATTATTTTTTTTTGGGCCTCCCTGAACACATCCTCTTGCGCTCTACAGCGCTACTCATACCGTCACCACCCACTCCTAGGCATGTGTGTACCGTCATGCATAGCCTACAGCAAGAGAGACATGCTGCTGAAACAATAGTGGGATACCGTGACTGTACAAATGAAGCAATAGCTTTTTTTTCTGGTTTATTAATGGCTGATTTATAGCTTATTCAATACCAGTATATGTTGTAGTTTTTGCCTGGACAACTATGGTCCTGATGACCACATACTGAGAATCTCTGATCAATAAAAAATAATAAAAAAGAGCTTATTCAATTATACTCTGTTTATTTAATGGGACTAGACACAGTATTTCCTTGTTCCCTCAAGTCTCATTTCTAATTCAAGATGGAGCACAGGTGAATAATATGGATATCCTCTCAGCAGATTTGTCTGAGAGATCTTTGACCACCTCCTCCTCCACCTCCCTTCCAGGCTCTCTGCCTGACTGTCTGTGTCTCTACGTGACTGGTCCAGGGTCAGTGCCAGTGGAGGTCGCCATGTTAGCAGATAACACTAACTAGCTTCCTGCCATTACTGGTAATTGCCGCAAGGCCCGGAACGGTGCAGACACCCTGGGTGGGGCGTGACTGAAGAGTATGTGTGTCTGTGTGTGTGTTTTAGATATTGAAGTTATTCACATTTATCACTGTAAACCTTCCCTGTCTGAGGGACACATGGTTGATGGGTTGCATCAGTATTGTTGAAGCATTCATAGTGAATGGAAGAGAGGATGAAGGGTATATTGACAGCGGAGGTATAGTGAGAGAGATATATGTAGCCAAACAATGTATGTTGTCTTTGACAAAGCAGAAGAGGAAGGGCCCATCATCAAAACGGGCTAAATAACTCTGAGCTGGTTGACATAAGAAACATATGAAATCAGATGTATACTAGGGAAGACCTGGTGTGATCGATTGTAATGTTGTAATAAAAAATAATCAAGAAAAATAAAGTAAGCTCATCCAAACAGCTTAAAGGCCCTGACACACCAACCCGATAATCGGCCGTTGGACAGTCTGGCACAGTCGGCCTTCATTTTGGCCGACCTGACATGTTGAATTGGGATTATGGAACCATTATGCTCGGTTGTAAAATCCGGGGAGCAGCCAGACCAACATGACACGTTCATCCAATCATCTGCCGGTTTTAATTAATTGGGCTGTATTATGTCTTGCGCACGTGGAGAACATACGCTCAAGTCGGCGTCGCTTTGGTGTGTTCCGAGGTACATTTTTTGACTCGGGAAGGCAATCAGTCCAATTGCCTTTTCTGCCGAAGGTCGGCCATTGGGTTGGTGTGTCAGAGTCTCAATACAAAAAGTGCTGCAACACTGTATCTGGTTCAAAGACAAATATGAAGAAACACAGACATAATGCCATGTACTGTATGTAACAAGAAATCATAAAAGGGTGATGGTGCATCTGTGTTCTCAATGACTTCCTTGTGTCATACAAAAAGGGAGGAGAGGATGTTTAGATGTGGCACTGTATGCTATCACTGGTCTATCTGCAGATGTCTACAGCAGGCTTATATGACCCTTGGGAGGACTCTAGGCTATAGGTATCTAACAAGAAGATCAAGCATGGTTATTTTAGCTATGCAAATGATTCCAAAACATGAGGGATGAAATACTCAATTACTGCTTGTTTAATGAAGAAAACAAAATATCCAAATAAAAGCTGTATGGTTAATTTTCAGGCCCTAGCTAGGGATGTGTATGCATGGTGGTGTTGAAAATAAAATTTTCTTTACAAATAGAAACAAAGGAATAGTTTGGCTTTTTAGGAAATACCCTAATACAGTCTATTGCTACGAGTTTGATGAGAAGATTGATATCAGACATCAATATTGTGCAGACATGAGAGTATCTATCTAGAATGTAGCTGGAGTCAACACACAGTTAGTTTAACCTAGCTTAAAGACAGGAAACAGAGGGAAAACAGCTAGCGTAGCTCTGTCCAGCTGTAACAAATATGACTCTACTTAACACATTATATCTTGATTGTTTAATTAATCCTGCCTTAGCTCCTGGGTCTGAAAATTGGTTTTAACTCGTCTCGTCGCAAATCTTTGGTCTGAACTGGGCTATAGAAAGTGCCTTAAACCTGCTTTCTATCTAATTTCCAGCAGGAGGCGACGCCACTTGTTTCTATAGAAATCTATGGGGAAATGACCCTACTTCTCACTTGGTTTATTATCTCAGCAAACATTTTTTCCTAAAACTGAAGTATAAAAACAACAATTTGCCATTTTACCAGGGGTTAATGTGGCGAACAATCACTTGGTTGGGAGAAGTTGGCTGCAGGCGACCAACAGAGGCTCAGAAAGTGTCTTCTCCCAGCTAACAAATGATCAGCATATAACCCAGCATAATACAGCATACTGTAGTTTTTACACTTTTGTTTCTGTACAGATTAAGCAAGACGCATTTAGTAAGCTTTATAGATGATAATGGATGGATGACGTTATTTTTGGACAAAGTGAATTTCATAACCCTTGGATCTAAGCAGCCTATTCCAAACACTGCAATTGATCAAAAACATTGGGTTGTTGTAGACTGAAGCTTCATCAGATAAATGTGAGCATTGCTCTAGGCAGAGGAAGACTTGGCTGACTGAGTGTTACAGACTTTAAAAAGATTACAAGATCTTCTGAAGGGTTATTGCCTTGTGGAAGTGTGTTTGTCTGCAGTATGTTGATTGGTGGAAGGCATCAAAGCAGACTAGCATCCTGTGGGCAGCCCAGGGCAGGACCAGTGGGCATAAAGGCAGCAGCGAGGTGGGTGTCCTGGGGTAGGCACCACACCGTCTGCCTCAACAGATACACATAGACTCACACACACATACACACACACGCGCACACACACACACACACACACACACACGCACACGCACACGCACACACACGTATATCTCCACGGGTACAAAAGGCCATCATGTAATTGAAGTCGTGTCAGAACTCAAGGGATGCAAGATGGGAGGGACACACACACTCACACACACACACACACACACACACTCGGGGCATTAACCAATTTAACTTAGAAATCAATGTTACATTTATAATGTGTAAAAAAGATTAAGGAGTGTGCATTAACACTTTGGGATTTTAGTCACGTTAAAAATGTACAGAATATGATAACAGGATATCCAAATGTAAATTCCTTATTTAATTTAATGTCTCATTGTGTTGTTTTGGTAAATACATCCTAATTGATGGCCACTGATGTTATGACTGATAAATTGAAATTAAGGGAAGTGTTCCATGTATTTACAGTAATGATACAGTGCAATGGGGCATCACTGTAGCAGCAGTGTTGGTGTAGAGCTCCTGATTGATTAGATATATATGGTATATAAGTGAAAACCTATTGATTTATATATTTAGTCTTGCTTGGCCCATCAAACAAATCTTCTTTGTAATGAATGGACATGAGATTTGTAACCAATGTGGGAATTGCAGCGTGTCTAAATTCTATATTTAAAAGAGAATTATAAGGATTACGTAAATGTTTTATGGATAATTACTAAACTTGTATTTTCTTCACCCAGTAAGATTTAAAAAAAAAATACAGTAGCTCTTTCCCTAAACAGATACAACTAAAAATAAAAGAGGACAAACTAAAACACGAAACATTTAAGTCAGCAGAAATTATTTAATATGGTTAAAGTGAGTATATTTGATCACTATTTAAACACTCAAACACTGTCATTTATTTAAAAGAAGAAGCCTCTGTATGTGTGTGTGTGTGTGTGTGTGTGTGTGTGTGTGTGTGTGTGTGTGTCTGTCTTTTAAATATCTCATGAACTGCTCATTCAGTCTATTTGAAACTTGGTTTCCTGGTTACCTAGTGAACTTGGGGTTTCGATTTTGGAGCAGTTTGGACATTATTGGATATTAGATATTAAAAAAACTGTGAATAAAACTAAACGGCCGAACAATAAAGGTTGAGGTTAAACTGGACCTGCAAAACACCTGCAGTACAAAGCAGGCTTTGACTGCAGTGTACTTTTTACTGCTTCCAATGTTACATGACAGCTGTATTTACCAAGCAAACTTCTCTTCACTTTCCTGGAGCATGACCTTATAGGTGACAGGAAAATCACAACTGATGTTCTTAGCTTAACAATGGCTCCTCTGTATACCATTCACAATAAAAGCTTAAATTGACTTAGAGGAAACTCAATAAAAAGCCATTTTGCCAACACTAAATATCAAACAAAAGCCAGAAACTATATTATATTAAGTTGCTCTGAGCTGTACATTCACTCCTTCTTAACAGAGGCAGAACATAATCTAATCTTGGAGCTTCCTCCACACCACTGTGCAGATAGGTCTGGCAATTTGAGAGCAAACCGGGTAAAGACAGCAGTTTTTATCAGACTCAACCTGGGTCCAGTTAAGTAAGTGTGCTGCTAATTAATAACATTACTGTCGGTAAAATACCCATGCAATGAAATCCATACTTCAACGTTAACCATTAAGCCACTAAGCCTGGTTGGAAACCTCTGCTGAAGTGTTAATCAACAATAATAATGACAAGACAAGACAGGACCGGTATCATTAAACACTGACTGTGGCGATATCAACATGGAAAAACATTGATGATAAAGCACAAAACTGTAATTGAAAAAAAACTTTATTTGCATTACCATCCACCGGCTCTCTCTCACTGCGCACAGACACACTCTCGCAGCCCAGGCCGACTGTGAGTCCATCTCTGTAGTCGGTCCAGTTCTGGTGGTTGATTAATGCAGCTTTTGCTGATTGGCTTCATAACGGGCCAGATGGGTAGCACACTGCCATGACTCCATGAGGCAACTGTCTTGATTATTCCACATTTTAATTGTGATATTATGTGATCAAATTCTGAATTTGCAGAATTCTCTGTCAGGTAAATGTAGTAGTACAATGTCTTCCTCTGATGTAGAAGTACACTAGTACTATTACTCATGTGAGGAGGGCCCAAAAAAATGCTAGAATGAATAGCTGTGGATGTGGGGAGTGTGTTTTTTTCAGATCTCTATCAAGACATTTTTTAATTTTAATGTGGCATAAAAACCAGCAACAGCCTATTTTTGACAGCAGCACCTCTCAGACTCCCAGGCTTCTGTGAATTTACAATTATTATTACCTACGTGTGCATAAGAATCTGTTCAGCCCATGTCCTAGTATCTTTATGAGTGAATGTATTTTGTGTAGGATTGGCTGTGAGTGAACAGAACCAGTGATGATGTGTGGCTGCCATCTAGTGCAAAAACATGTAAAGTAAATAATTGATGTGCAGCATGTGGCGTCACTGTCAGTAATATAAAAAATATAAAATAAGTAATATAAAATAAGACGGATGTGTCAAAATCAAAATTGTTTGTCAAATCAAACAGTATTTGCAAAAGAAAATTTTGTATAGGTAACTCTTTATTATGAAAACGTTTGTTATAATTACACAAAGAGATCCTTATTATTTTTCAATAACCAACATGTTTTCATTTAAAATCATGAATCCAGACTTGATGCTTTCAGTTCCAGACAAATTTGAAACGTGCTTAGAATAACAAATCCAGATTTGAGTCAAATCATCAACATTCTAATCTGAATAACTCGATTATACAAAGAACAGACGTATCCTTTAAAGAGAACGCCTAAAAGAAAAAGATGACCAAGTATACAAGACTTTTCCTTTAGTATATACTTTAAGGCCAACGCAAGCATGCAATAAGCAATACACGATATTGAAGGAATACATATCAGACCAATAGTAGTTAAAAAATAGTGAATTAAAAGTTTAATCACTCATTAAAATGTCACCAAATAAGCCACCAAAAAACATGAAAGCATAAAATGTGTGATTAAAACTAAATTTCTATCCCTTTCATGTTATTGTGTAAAGAGTTTGGGAGATTGACACTGTTGGGAAAATTACCCCCTGCAGTAATATAATCCAATCATAGCACATTGCTTTTCATAAGCATATTGTCACTTGATTTGTGGCACCCATATTGAATGTTATCATTGCATTGAATGGGCGTCATCAGTAGTTAGCAGCCTAATAGATGTGGGTTAGAAGGGGCCTGCTACACTTAGGCTGAATCCCATTTCTCTATGTTACCCCTACCCCTTGGCCCTAGAAACCAAGGGGTAAGGGCTAGGGGTGAAAACATACCCCTATGAAATGTGACAACACTTGGTGACATCACCATACAGTATTGATCACAAACTTCCAAGATGGCGTCTCTGTTTGTTTGGGTTTTGACAACAGTGTCATTTGCATTTATATATTTTTTAGTTATTTTATGTTCACTTTGGTGGTGCAGAGGCAGATGTTATCTGTGTAATACTTAGGTCTGTTTGCAATACATGTGTACACACACACATACAGTGTGTTATATATCTGTTTCAGTTATCACCGTTTTGAATGTCATATGTTCAGAAAAACATTTTAACAAAATTCTGTCTTTATTGCCTGATAAATTAAACATAATAGGCAAAAACATTACATTAAATATATTATATTACAGAACCATTATCATCTATTAGAACCATAATTTACATGTCACACACATAAAAAGGCTTCAAATGTATAAAACTAAAAAAAGACAAGACCACAAACAAACAAATAAACTACAGCTGTTCTGATATTCCAGACCAGTCTGATGCCTGTTGGCCAGTAACCCCCATCATCAGTGTCCCTATCATAACCAACAACAATATACAAGTGCATGGACAGTAATTAATTACAAATGATTACAATAATACAGCACCAATGCAATAATAAATGGGAACATGAACACATTATTTAAGAAACTTCTGCTCATTTCAGCCCAAGTGGATCAGCTGCTGTGTCCTCCAGCGTCCCTGTGTGATACAGGACGGTATATGTAAAGCACGTAGCGATGTATCATAGACCGTTAATATTAATATATACAGTCTATACGATGTATACAGTCCATTCAAGGCAGAGAAATGCGGGACTGTTCAAATCAACGTTAACGTTAGCGATTTGCATTAGCATAGCAAGCTAGCAATTTTTTTTAAGTTTCAGTTAAGAACATGGTTACAAGTACATATCTACAGGACTGTATAGACCACAAAACAAGACTGTCATAACTTTTAAATCAATTATTTAAGCCGAAAATACTTACATTTCTGGGTCTCTCTGGTCGACGCGGCAGCCATTGTTGCTTGTGTGTTAACAAGTCAGCTCGCGTTCTCACTTGATTTCTAGGGCCATACACCCCTCGATCTTACCCCTACTCCTCGGTCGACACAGGTAATGGGGCAGCACTAGTTCCCGCGTGAACGCGCAAAAACGAGGGGAAGAGGTAAAGGGAAGGGGTAAGATAGAGAAATGAGATTCAGCCTTACTACTAGGTCTAGAAAGCTAGTATCGCCTATTCATGTGGTAACAGTCACTGTTAAAACCATTGGTGTCCCGTGCGCCTGTGTAGCTCACCTGGTGGTGTGCGCACCCATGTGTAGAGTTTTGCTCCTTGACGCAGTGGCGGTGGGTTTGGCTCCGACCTGCGGCCCTTTGCTGCATGTTATTCCCTCTTTCTCCCCTTTCATGTCTTAAGTGGTCCTATGGAAACAATGGCCTAAAATGCCCAAAAACCGAGTGTGCCCTTTTTAGCGCCCCAGTTAAGCAGTTGCTGTGGGCGCCAAATATTTACATGAATGGGTGATCCAGTTTACCGGTGGATTATAACGGCCGACTGAGCCAACTAGGAGGTAAAGTAGGACCCTACCGTCTCATATCTATGGTAGTGATAACAACTGATAAAGGCCATTTAACGGAGTGATAACATTCAATGAGGAAGTTTCTTCTCTCACATCACCAGTATTTTATTACCACAATAATGGGTACAGCACATTCATTAAGCATTTACTAGGTAATTATCAAAAACCTCCCTGTGCAAATTGTAATTACTGTATTTTGTTTGACAGTTTTCATTTATTATCAGTAGTTACACACTAAGTAGTCTGGGTCAACCAAAGTAGATTTCTAGGATAAAGCCTGACATCCGGCGCTTGGCTCACACGCAGGATGTCTCTTTGTGTTGCTATTCTCAAAATCCAAACTTCGAGCTAGCAAGCTACATGCTGAAAATGGCAAATTGTAAAGACAATTTAGATTGTGCAATAAAGACAGGCCTGCTTGGTTCTTTCGGAGGAATGATTGTGCAGACTTATAAAGAATATTGTTTTGGCATCTAACTGGGACGTTTTGGGAACGACTGGTGGGATTGCTGTGGACAAAGTACACATGGTGGTAAAAGCAAATTACGGCTAATTTATTACGAACAGTTAACTTGATTCAATATTATATGTGGCGTTTTCTTTTGCGGTGTGCAAATGTTCCACCAAAACAAGTTCCTTCCAGAGCCCATTTTGCAGGGCCACTGTCGCTGCATCCCAAACTTAGAGCTGCCCTAAGATGATTGTCATTGGTTTATGAAAATTCAAACAAGAGCGTTTTGTTTTTCCTTAGAATGTACTGTACATGCGGTGTAGCCGGACCATACTGTGCAGAGCTGTGGAGATCGGTCTGGCAATATGAGATGACACACTGAGTAGTAGGGACAAAAATGTATAAAGTAAACCAAAGGCAATAATGCAGTAATTAGCACAAAAACATATTCTCTGTTTAACAACATTCATGTTTTGCTATAATGCAAGTCATGGTTGTTAAAACCATGTTTAGTGTTTTTATTAAATCAATAAAATGCTTTTAGTCATATGCCTAATATTACAACCAAAACTACATTCTGGCCTAGTTATCACTGATTTTCCACTTGATTTTATTTCTACAACTCTTTCCCTCTCTCTTTGCTTTGGCTGATGGTCAATCCATGCTCCATGGCAGAGAGAAGCTCTCACCCTCCAGCTCTTTGCGAATGACGGATGTGAATCTGGCCAGTTGCTCGGAGCTAAAATGGTTTTCCCAGTCTCCGGCAACACCTAATACAAAAACACATACACACCAAGACAGTCACATGAGTGCAGCAACTAATTTAGTAGAAATCTAAAAATACAGTCAGACATTTTTATAGACACTGAAAATCCACTAACATATCTGATTAAATATCACTCCTAATAACCCCAATTTGAACACTTGTTTGTACTGTTTGTTCTACATATCCACGACATTCCACTTCTGGGATAGCTCCGGCTATTTTGCAGCGGCACCATGTCTCTGGCTGGCGCTGAGTAGGGGTGGGCATCACCAGAGGCCTCACGATACGATATCATCACGGTACTTATTACGATATTATTGCGATTTTAAAGAGCACGGTTTTCCGCTTTCCCAGAGTCTGTGTGGACTAGCCAGATCCTCCTCCGCAGTGTTGTGGAGGAAGGTTTTTTTTATTTTATTTTTTTTATTTAACCTTTATTTAACCAGGTGGGCCGTTAAGAACAGGTTCTTATTTGCAACGGAGGCCTGGCCAAGAAAAGCATAAGCGTGCGGGACAACAAACAGTTTTACATTCAATATGATACAAGAATACAGAATACAATAGGCTCCGTAAAGTGCAGATAAAGAAGGCATTACAAAGCCAGCGCAAAGTGAGGAGTAAGTGAGACAAAGGATATATGAAAGTGATATGGTAATAACACAATATACAATATACAACACAATATACATGAATAGACAGTCTATAACACTGCTGAGATGTAGAGTATTGCCATATAAAACAAAACAAGAACGGTTAGTGCAAATTATGATTTAATTAGTTAATTAGTTAGTAATGTTGAATCAATTATAACACAATATACTGTACATGTACACTCACCTATAGGATTATTAGGAACACCATACTAATACTGTGTTTGACCCCTTTCGCCTTCAGAACTGCCTTAATTCTACGTGGCATTGATTCAACAAGGTGCTGAAAGCATTCTTTAGAAATGCAGTTGATGGAGATTTGTGGGATGCACATCCAGGGCACGAAGCTCCCGTTCCACCACATCCCAAAGATACTCTATTGGGTTGAGATCTGGTGACTGTGGGGGCCATTTTAGTACAGTGAACTCATTGTCATGTTCAAGAAACCAATTTGAAATGATTGGAGCTTTGTGACATGGTGCATTATCCTGCTGGAAGTAGCCATCAGAGGATGGGTACATGGTGGCCATAAAGGGATGGACATGGTCAGAAACAATGCTCAGGTAGGCCGTGGCATTTAAACCATGCCCAATTGGCACTAAGGGGCCTAAAGTGTGCCAAGAAAACATCCCCCACACCATTACACCACCACCACCAGCCTGCACAGTGGTAACAAGGCATGATGGATCCATGTTCTCATTCTGTTTACGCCAAATTCTGACTCTACCATCTGAATGTCTCAACAGAAATCAAGACTCATCAGACCAGGCAACATTTCTCCAGTCTTCAACTGTCCAATTTTGGTGAGCTCTTGCAAATTGTAGCCTCTTTTTCCTATTTGTAGTGGAGATGAGTGGTACCCGGTGGGGTCTTCTGCTGTTGTAGCCCATCTGCCTCAAGGTTGTGCGTGTTGTGGCTTCACAAATGCTTTGCTGCATACCTCGGTTGTAACGAGTGGTTATTTCAGTCAAAGTTGCTCTTCTATCAGCTTGAATCAGTCGGCCCATTCTCCTCTGACCTCTAGCATCAACAAGGCATTTTGGCCCACAGGACTGCCGCATACTGGATGTTTTTCCCTTTTCACACCATTCTTTGTAAACCCTAGAAATGGTTGTGCGTGAAAATCCCAGTAACTGAGCAGATTGTGAAATACTCAGACCGGCCCGTCTGGCACCAACAACCATGCCACGCTCAAAATTCCTTAAATCACCTTTCTTTCCCATTCTGACATTCAGTTTGGAGTTCAGGAAATTGTCTTGACCAGGACCACACCCCTAAATGCATTGAAGCAACTGACATCCAGCCCCATTTATTGGTGCAGAAGCTCATAGAAAATTTTGGGTTGGACTGCAATCTGGTGGGCTGGATTTTGGACTTTCTCACTAACAGGACATAGAGAGTGAGAGTAAATGGACATCTTTCTGATATATCAGTGACATCAACCGGCTCCCCTCAAGGCTGTGTTCTCTCACCTCTTTTATATATTATGTACACTAATGACTGCCGCAGTGAACTGACAAAATAACTACATTGTAAAGTTTGCAGATGATACAGTTATAGTAAGTTTAATGGACACCACTGAAACATCTCACGGCCCTTTAATACCCTATTTTTTAAACTGGTGCAAAGAAGCCTTTTTAGACTTAAATGTTACGAAGACAAAAGACATGTGCATTGATTTTAGACGTCACCATCCAACTCTTGGAAAGACGATTATAGATGGAAAAGAGGTTGAAATTGTTGAATCATACAAGTATCTGGGAATCATCATTGATAACAAGTTGACCTTTGAACTAAACACAGACATGATGAGTAAGAAAAGTCAGCAACGTCTCTTCTGTCTGAGAAAGCTAGCTAAGTTTCAAGTGGACAGATCCCTGATGACATTGTTTTATAAATCTTTTATTGAGTCCGTCTTTACCTTTTCATGTATTTGCTGGTATGCTTCTCTGAATTTAAAACGGAAAAACACATTAGCAACGATAATTAAAGTTAGCAGCAAAATCATTGGGATTCAGCAGATGACACCAACTGATCTGTATAATAGACATGTGAGGCAGAATCAATCATGTCTGATAGTTCTCACCCCCTGAATGCAGAATTTAAATTGCTTCCCTCCGGTTCCTGTTTCAGTCGGCCACCAGCCAAAACAAATAGGTATAAATTCTCCTTCATCCCCTCTGCTATCTCTCTGCTTAACTCAGGCAAGAATAGGTAACGTCGGCACAGAAGGGACTTAAACTTTCAATGTTGTGGTATTTATTTTCCCCATTTGGTTTGATAATGTATTTTAATTGATGTTGTCGTCTTTGTTTTCATGTATTGTGTGTCAATTTCTTGCTACTGCAGCAAAATGAATCGCCCCTCGGGGCCAAATAAAGGTCTTGAACTTGACATGTGATTGGTTGATTAGATAATGGAAATTTAACAGGTGTTCCTAATAATCCTATAGGTGAGTGTATATGAATAGGCAGTCTATGTAAATTCTGAAATGTAGAATAGTCAATATCCAGTTAATTAGTAACTGGTTAGTGATTTAGGTCTGTAATAACACAGTTAACCGGAACAGACAGTCTATGTAGTGTTAGTGCAAATAGTGGACTAGGTAGCAATGTAGAAAGTCAGAAATAACACGATATTCGTGAATAAGCAGTCTATAAAATGCTGAGATGTAGTAAAGAGTCAATATACAGTTGGTACAAAGTGTGGTCTTGATTAAGATGTAGGTCCATAATATCCCAGTATACATGAATAGACAGAATATATAAATGCTGAGATGTAGTAAAGAGTCATACTCTACTGTACAGTGCAGATTGTGGAGTACAAAAATTGCGTGACAACAAAGCTTGGAGGAATGACTGTTGAGCATACGTGGGCGGATGAATCGTGCAAAAGGGTGCAAACAAATTATGATAGGAATGCAGGTGAAGTGATGAATCTGTGCAAATATGCAATGGGGCGTGACGTTTGAGGTAATCTGGCAAGACTAGTGTTGTACTGGGCGCCCGGATGGCTCGGTTGGTAAAGCATGCGCACATGTATAGAGGTTTGCTCCTCGACACAGCGGGCCCGAGTTCAATGCCGACCTGCGGCCCTTTGCTGCATGTCATTCCCCCCTTTATCTGCTCTTTCATGTCTTCAGCTGTCCTATCAATAAATCCCTAAAAATGCCCAAAAATAATCTTAAAAGAAAGACTATTGTTGTACTAAACTGACCTGATCAACTTCAAGTTATATGCAATGGACACACAATATGGAGCCTCACCTTTCCTGAAGAAGGGAGATTTGTCATGGTTCATGTACTCCTTAGGGACCAGGCTGAAGTTGGACATTTTGTTGGTCTTCATGGTCTTGAAGGAGCAATGTTCTGCTATCTTCTGAATGACTTCTTCACTCAGATTACGGCCCAGAAAATCTGAGATACGCCTGACAGCTGCAGGAAGGTCCTAAAGAGGGTCACAAGGACACATGTTCTTTCATTTATGTGAGGCGACAGTTTGCCTTTATCTTATTATGAACCTTCTCGCATGCTCCTTCTCGAACTTATCATTTCTTTTAAATAATTTTTTTGGTCTTTGGTAAATTTTGATTGTTTCTGTTTTAATTTTGTTGATTGTTCGAGATAAATAATAAATAATATAAAAAATAAAAAAGCCCTTACAATAAGCTCAAAAGGAGAATTTTTACATTAATCTTGATTGCTATAAATGTGTATGTAACCGAATCGGTGCGGGCAACACAGAGTAGCTGCAGTTACGTGTACGAGCATCCACTGAGCTAAAATGGACATTTTAGACCTCTTAACAGACACAAAATGCAATTAAAATGTCAGTGCTACATGAACAGGGCCCTTACGTGACAATAATATGCATTTTCAACTCTGACATTGTTTAAATTCAACTACTCTGTCTTCATCTTGCAGGTAGCTAGCTGCCGTCCATCATAAGTGTTCAGCCAGGCTTCTGTAATCATCACGCAGCAGTTCCGTGTGTCTTTCTAGCTCATCCATTTTGTGTGTGATTGATCTGATGTTGGTGAGTAGGAGGCTTCACAGGGTCCATTTGTGTGGTAGTTCCCTGAGCCGCGCTAGCAGGCCCGACCGTCATCCTTGCTTCTCGGAGCGATCTGCACACTATTTACCTTTTCCTGCTACACCAGGACTTCAGCGCGAGACTACAGCCCTGTTCATGTTGCACAGACATTTTACTTGCAGTCTGCATCTGTTAAGAGGCACAAAGGCACTCTGAAACTTGCCCCGACAACACACATCTTTTGCTAGGTCTACGCCTCACTTCCACACAACTGCCGTTTCTGATCCCCTAAAATGGAGACGTTTGGAATTAATGACGCTAACTCTCAAGCTCGCCTCCCTGATTAAGTCTTGTCAATTACAATGTGTCCTTCTCTGATTCGTCACACCCCATCACGTGATCCTTTTCCTGAAAGAATACATAAGCTTTCATTAGTGGTGGTTACTTCAGCAGGATGGATAACAGTGCAAAAACACAGAGGACAGAGATTGTTATTGGTTTAAAATGAAAATGTAGCAGTGTGAATGGAGTCCAACAAAGCTGTCATTATTGAAATAACACAATAGGCTTTGCTGTCATTTCATACACATTCACACTACCTTCTCTGTTTAACGGTTGCCGCATGTGTGTGGTTGCTGAAATCCTGCTTTGTTTGTTAGAGAGAAACATTTGCCGTGACATACTGACATTAGCCTGACATTGTGAATTCCAGTTTGAATTAGTGGAGCGTGACTCTAGAGTTAATGGTACCAATCCTGCAACGTGTTGTTCACCTCCTCAGTTTTCAACAATGTCAAAGTTGAAAATGCATATTGTTGTCACGTAAGGGCCCTGTTCATGTTGCACATTTGACATTTTAATTGCATTTTGTGTCTGTTAAGAGGTCTAAAATGTCCATTTTAGCTCAATGGAAGCTCATCCACGTAGCTGCAGCTACTCTGTGTTGCCCGCACCAATTCAGGTCAGATTTTTTTTTTAAATCAAAAGTATATTATAAAAGATGAATGTAAAAAATTGGCCGGAATTCTCCTTTAAGTGTGGCTAGTCATATTTAAGCAGCTTTAGTTACAGTTGTTCTACACAGGAGTCACAGCTTTTTTTCCAGTTGTTGGTCACGTGTCTGATGGAAAACACTTTCTATTTCAATCGTTTCAGGTAAAGTTTACTCTTGCTCGATGCAGGAGACTTGGCATCACCTTTGACCTTTTTAACTTTAACATTCAATGTTCAGACTCAACAAGTAACTCTGGCTTTTTTCAGTAACTCTTTCTTTCTTTTTGTTACAAAACAATTCAGCAGTAGCCCATGAGAGTTCTGGGGAGAGATATACCTTTGCCATGTCTTCATATGTGATGTACATTATTCTGTCTCCCAGCTCTGTGTTTCTCCAGCCCTTCACATGGTCTGTCCATTTTCCAAACAATACTGCAGACAACACACCACAGTATAAATGCAAACAACCACTGCGCTTCCTCAGCAGAAAAGACATATAAAGATGACTTTGTCTATCAAAATCCAAAATAGGTTCACATAGGGGCTCTCTACTGCTGAAGTTCAGGGATGAGACCGCTAACCTCTGCCCTCAAGGAATTTATCCATGAATTCATCAAAGGTTCCTGGATCCTCGAGGAATTCGGCCATCTGATGGAAGAAATATGAAGACACCATGACGTCCTTAGGGTTCCTCATGACATAGATCACCTACGACAGAGACACGAGAGACTAATTCATTACCATAACAGGGTCAATGTGTCATATTAATTATGTGATGAGACCACGGGAATATCACACAAAGCCTCCACTCTTGTACCTTGGCTTTGGAGGTGTGGAAGGAGGGGGGCATGAGGCGGTAAGGAAAATGTGTGACCATCGCCCGTGGAGATGACAACTGATCCACAACCACTGCTAATCTTCTCTCCTCCAGCCAGGGGACCCTGTCCCAGTTAGGAATGGTTTGGATCGGTGTCAGATCCCCCCCATTCAGCACCAGTGGGAGGATCTCCTGCATCCAGATTGTACCTGCAGATAACAATAGAGCAGCATACATACTAAGACTGCTGCAAGGGTAGGCCTTGGTTCCCATGACCGTGAATAGTAATAGGGAGGTGTCAAAAGTAAATTGATGAATGAGAAAAAGAGCACATTTCAAGCAGACTCACTCACACTCCCTCTCCTCTCTCTCTCACACCCGCGCGCAATGGCCAGTGTTACCATAACAAGTTCATAAGTTTATAACCTCGGATGGAAACATTTCTTAGTTTGCAACTTGTTCGGTTTTTGAGTAATGTGAGAACTGATTATAACTACACTGATTTTATTTTTCACCCTGACTTCGGTGAGCCCAAAACAACTCGTCTTACAGAAACACTGACCTGACTTTGGGTACACGACAGCCATGACGTCCTCGTCTTTAAACGTGAATTCATGCGCAAACTTCAAGCTCTCGAAGGAATGAGTCTCTTTAGGAAGCATAAGTCCATGATACTGCAGATACATCTCTTCACAAGACATCGTGTTGCGAGTACTAACGCAAAGTAGCACCGATCAAATCTGAAAAAGGAGGTTCCCTGTTGCATTCAAGGTATGTGGGTCAAATCTAATTAAGACATACGCACATAAAAAAATAGCCACAAAAAAAAAAACTTCATGACGCCCAATCTTGAGCCTTCAAAATCCTTTTATTATTGTATTTTTTTTTTTTAATATGGTAAGTTGTGTATTTTTGTAGGCTACTACGATTACTTTAAGTAGCCCAAGTAATTTGCTACTGAAGCACAAGTAGCTTACTTTAAAGTTTTGCCGCATCTCTTTAATGAATAATCAAATATTAACGCGTCTGGTTCGTTAATATACCTGAGCAAAACCAACTGACTGCACGATTACCATTTTTAATCATACAATACTATTTAATAACCAACTTTCCGAGAGCGACTTGAAGGTAGCACAGTGTTAATTTCTGGTTAGTCCACATACTTTAACCTAATTAACCCGTTTTCCGTTTCCAGCAATATACTTTGGTTCGAGTCCCCACACGACCCAAAGTACGGAGTGTGCAAGGCACCGTACTTGTTAAATATAGAGGTTCCATTTAAATACCGTTAACTAGCTTAGAAAGCTGTAGGCTGTGTGAACCACTTGTTGTCTCTTTCATTATTATTATTATATTTACAAAATATATATATATATATATATATATATATATATATATATATTTAAATAAAAACAATAGCCTTATTGTTTTAGCAATTCAAAGGGATAATTAAAATGAATAATAAGAAAATTGTTAAATCCCCTTTGACTAATTTTATTAGTCCCTCCATATCCTGTAGTCAACCCATGTAAAGTTCTGATGCGCGTCCATGAGCCAAAGCCACACCATTTAGTTTAACATCACAGTACACCAAAGCTCACAGAGATCAGTTCTCTTGCTCAGGCAGCACTGATGCGGCTCAAACACCTGTTGGATCTGCATTTTCTTTTTTTTTGGTGCTCTAAACACCTGATGCATAGTCCATAGGCACTAAAACATGGCCAATGATATCATTTACTCAAAAGATAAGGCCTAAAGTCTACACAGATTTTGATTTCACGATCAATTTACATCTACACATCAAGCTGAAAAGAGACAACAGATATGAGTTAATACACTGTACTGTACCTGACTTGGGGTAAGTCACAGCAAACACATCGGTGTCTTTCACAGAGAAATTTTCAGCGTACTCCAAGCTCTTCTTGCTGTGAGCTTGAAGAGGCAGCAGAATTCCATTGTACTGAATGTACTTGGTTGAGGACGTCATGATTGTGCCAGGCTCACGGGTTTAAAGCTCTGCAGGCTAGTTGTGGCCTGTTAGTCTGGTAGCCTACACGTTCCTCCTTCCTTCCCCCCTCTCTCTCTCTGAGGTATTCTTGGAGTTTCTCTGGTTACCTATAGTCCCTTTTCTCTGAGCTCCTCTTTGTTGGCCAGCTGGCAGGGCTGTACCACTTTTTTTCCTTGTGTATTTTTTGTCTCCAACTCCGTCCTGCAAATCATAAGCTGTTTTCTAGTTCAGGGGTGGAATCTACATATAAGAAAGAGGGCTGGGTTTTGAAGAATGGTATGCCTGATTACACAATCCTACAAAAATGGACTTCTTCTGGGCCTCAAGAATCCCCTCTGCGTAACCATGGGTTTCCAGGATAAAACTGAGGAGGTGCTAAGAACCCTTTTCTTGACACAAAACGTTGCAGGGTTGGTACCATTGACTCCAGAGTCACACTCCACTAATTCTCACTGGAATTCACAATGTCAGGCTAATGTCAGTATGTCACGGCAAATGTTTCTCTCTAACAAACAAAGCAGGATTTTAGCAACCACACACATGCGGCAACCGTTAAACAGAGAAGGTAGTGTGAATGTGTATGAAGTGACAGCAAAGCCTATTGTGGTATTTCAATAATGACAGCTTTGTTGGACTCCATTCACACTGCTACATTTTCATTTTAAACCAATAACAATCTCGGTCCTCTGTGTTTTAGCACTGCTTCAGAGTTCATCTCTGTTCACACTAAGATGCCTGAAAAAGGTTGTGTGGAAGTGAAGTGTAAACCTAGCAAATAATGTGTGTTTTAAGATGAAAACATAGTAGTGTGGACAGCCATGTTTTCGAAGAGAGGAGGAAAAGAGAAGTAGAGAAGGCTGGCAGTGTTAACAGAAATAGGGGGTGAAAAACATGTTTATTATTATATTAGTGTTGTTCATTGGATAGAACGTTTTATATCTATGGGGAAAAATATGAGGTGTGTGTTGTGTGAAAAGAAGATGACTCAGATTTAAATGAGTTTCTTTCAGAAATGAAGATGTTTGCAGCATCCCCCTCCGTTGCGAATAATTTCTCCTACTTTAATAATCGTAACAACTCACACAACACACAAAGACGTTTCACTGAATTGTCAATTTTGTTAGACACTTATTTCACGCGCCATAATTCGCCGCCTCAAGTCATTTCAATACGGCAGAGGGGAAACAGCTTTGATCATGGCAGTAGGGATATGAAGTGGTTAGCCCGGTCACCCTGAGTTCACTGTGCTGCATCGTTGGAGTAGCCTACGGTAGAAACACTTAAGAAAAGCTTTGCTGTCTGGGAAATCACCCAAAACACAGCAGCTAGGTGTATGTCAGGGCAGGTGAAACCAGTTTAAAGTTTTTTTCTAATCCAAGTTCTCTGACACACCTTAATCCCTTTGTCTCCCTTTTATTTAATACATCTTATAGGTGTTTTCCTTTCCTCCTTACATTAAGTGTAATAGTAGAAGTGTGAGAACTTTTTACCATCCATCTGTAAATGGCAGAAATACACTAAGATGCAACAGTGGGCCAAAGTTTTTGGATTTGTTTTTTCTGGATGTACAGTAACAGACAAATCAACTGCATGACAGCCTATTTCCGTAGATTTACGGGACAGGAGAGGGATGGGAATACTTTTTAGTTAATGTACACAGTATACATTTTTTACAAGAAAGCCACTGGTATATGATTTTAGATCTCACCTTATATATCCCTTATTGACATTAGAACCTTTGCTTTCTAAAGAGTCTCACCGTAAATCCAGACAGCTAGCTAGACTATCTGTCCAATCTGAGTTTTCTGTTGCACGACTAAAACAACTTTTCAACGTACACGTTTCACCAAAACATGTTCTTTCCCGAGGCTATTTTGTTTGCCGCACCGGGCCTTTAGCCGATGCTTAGCACCGCCCAAGACGATTGTGATTGGTTTAAAGAAATGTCAATAAACCAGTGCACGTTTTTCTTATTCTTATTATCCCTGAATGCTTTGTGGATGAGTTAGACCCTCCTCCGCAGCTCTGTAGAGGAAGGTCTGACAATGCGAGACTACCAGCAGCATAAATGACATATCACATGTCATTTATATAGACGGTATCGATATATAGACGGTTCATGTTGTTTGAAGGGGGATTATGTGTTTGCCAAATTACAGGATATGCTTGGCCAGACTCCGAAAAGAGGGTAAATCTATTTCTTTACAGAACATTCAGTCGGTAATTAGAGCCGCGTTGTTTTCTTATTTCCTTCTTTTTTTTGACAGAGTCCTGCAGATACAGACACAAGCTCAGAGCCAAACTATGCGGCGAGCAGTTTAAAAAAAAAAATTAAGAAGTTCAACCTGTCGAAGACAGTGATGGAGTATCATGCCATATTGAGTCCATCCTCACCTGCTCCGTCACCACTTGGCACGCTGCTGCCACTGCCAATAACAACGGCAGCATATCATCCGCTCTGCTGAGAAGGTGATTGGCTGCAATCTGCCGTCCCTCCAAGACATGTTCTCCCCCAGGACGCTAAGGCGGGCAGAAAAGATTTTAGCCAACCCCTCTCACCCAGGACGCAAACAGTTTGAACCCCTTCCCTGGCAAGAGTTTTAAACTGGATCTCATATTTTTATTTCATACACTTGTCTGTACATTTTAGACAGATTGTCTAAACATGGGCTTTTTCAGCGATGGTGCACACTTGGAGCACCGTGTTCCCACTACTGTATAACTCAGATGAAGCTAGTGAGTTAATAAATCATTGGAAAGTACATCAGGTGAGTTTCTGTTTGGAACAGGCTTGGCTGTTTGCAGCTTTCTCCAAAACCATATTACCCAAATAACTGACAGAAGGCCCTTAAAGCAACTCCACTGAATACTACTGACTTACTGTGTACTTCTACTTCAGAAAAAACATTGTACTACTACCCTGCGAGAGAAATGTTACTGATAAAGTTGCAGATTCAGATTTTACTCAAAACATGTCCCAATATAAAAATTATTATTCATTAAACTATGCAGCATTATGTAAGAGTTGAAAAGTTCCACCTTTAACAGACATTAAATTAAATTTCTGTACAGTATGCTGATAATGCCTCTCTTTCACTTAGTCCATTTTTTTTTTACATTTTATTAAGAGCAAAGAAAATTGTGAAAATTGTCATTACCTGTAGTAATAGACACCACATGTCTATGTGTTCCACATTAATTACTTGTTATGAGTAACACACTAAATAGTTGGGAAAAATATTTTAAAGTGAACACAAGGCAATTATGCAATTATTAGCACAAAAACCTATTTTCTGTCCAATATAATTTAAGTTTTGCTATATATATATGTAAGTCATGGTTGTTAAAACCATGTTTAGTGTTTTCTTTTAATCAATAAAATGCTTTTAGTCATATGCCTAGTATTACAACCAAAACTACATCCTGGCCTAGTTATCACTGATTTTCCACTTGATTTTATTTCTACAACTCTTTCCCTCTCTCTTTGCTTTGGCTGATGGTCAATCCATGCTCCATGGCAGAGAGAAGCTCTCACCCTCCAGCTCTTTGCGAATGACGGATGTGAATCTGGCCAGTTGCTCGGAGCTAAAATGGTTTTCCCAGTCTCCGGCAACACCTAATACAAAAACACATACACACCAAGACAGTCACATGAGTGCAGCAGTTCTCTGATGTGTAAGGAAGTCAGCTGTTAAGTAGAAATCTAAAAATACAGTCAGACATGTTTATGGACACTGAAAATCTATACTGTCACTCCTATAACCCAATTTGAACACGTGTGTTGTACTAAACTGACCTGATCAGCTTCAAGTTATATGCAATTCAAAGCAAACTGACAAAAGCAGAGGAAGTGAGGATGGACACGCGATATGGAGCCTCACCTTTCCTGAAGAAGGGAGATTTGTCATGGTTCATGTACTCCTTAGGGACCAGGCTGAAGTTGGACATTTTGTTGGTCTTCATGGTCTTGAAGGAGCAATGTTCTGCTATCTTCTGAATGACTTCTTCACTCAGATTATCAGAAAATCTGAGATACGCCTGACAGCTGCAGGAAGGTCCTAAAGAGGGTCACAAGGACACATGTTCTTTCATTTATGTGAGGCGACAGTTTGCCTTTATCTTATTATGTACCTTCTCTCATGAAGAACTTTCTACATAATATCTATGATTAGGGCCTTTTCTTAATCCCTTGACAATGATCTTAAGTGTGGCTGCTTGTATTTACAGTTACAGGTGCAGTAGGTAAGACATATAAAATTAACTTTCTGTCATATTTGCTGACAACTGACCCTGGGCTTATGGTGATTGCAAATTGTAAATTGTATGTTTTGTGTGTAGTTTTAAAAAGAAATAAAAATTGTTTATCACAAAAAAACTCAGCAGTAGCCCATGAGAGTTCTGGGGAGAGATATACCTTTGCCATGTCTTCATATGTGATGTACATTATTCTGTCTCCCAACTCTGTCTCTCTCCAGCCCTTCACATGGTCTGTCCATTTTCCAAACAATACTGCAGACAACACAGAGAACAGACCACAGTATAAATGCAAACAACCACTGCGCTACTTCAGCGGAAATGACATACAAAGATGACTTTGTCTTTCACAATCCAAAATCACATCCAGCTTCCGTGCATAGGTCATGTTTTTGTTTTGTTTCTCATATTCAGTGTACATTTTCTGTTTTATTTTAAAACTCTATTGCAGATCACTTGTGTTATATTTTTTCTGCCTTCCAGCATGTGTGATTATCTGCCTAATTGCCTCCTAATGGGTTCCACCTGTGTCTAATTGTCTCATGTAGCCTACACACTAAGCACCACAGAGCTATTCCTTAGGGACCGTTAGGCATTTATGGAATGGACCACCAGAGGAAAACAGGGGAGGTCTTTTTATTATTTGTTGAGGGGAGGGTCATGCCATTTTTTGTAGTCTACTGGTAGGGTCATCCAACTTTTGTATTCATGAAAACAGCAAAATTTCAAAGTGGCTCGTTTGGTGTATATTTTTCCATGTAGCTCTCATTTCAGCTCTCGTTAGCAGCTGGGTCCCTCCCTGTTTAGTCAGCCAGAAACCGTACAAATTCTGCCCCCGCATACATAATCACAAAACTGCTTTGCTAGTTCCATTGTGTTGTAACTAAGACATGCTGAAAAAACATTGTATTCATTAGCATGAATTCCGCACCATTTAGGTCAAAAACATCGAAAACACCAACGTACGAAAAAACGGATATTTGGGCAGTGGCTGTTCGCGTGTTATGCGACGAAAAAAGCACCCTTTGGCATAAAACGACATACTGGGGAGAGCAGCATCTAGACGGGGTTTAGTGAGTAGTATGTAAGGGGGAAATTCGGCATAGGGAGGTTGACGGGGGGGGGATGGGTCAAACACAGGACTTTCACCCAGGAGAGCTGGGTTTGTGTCCTGCGTGTCTTTAACCGTCCAGTTATTGCCGCGTGTAAGGGAAGCCGGTTTCTTCTTTAACCGGCCCGTTACTTCAGTGTGTCACGGAACCGTAAGCCCACCTATGAGCTTTTCCTAAACCCAACCGTCCCATTCCCGTGAGTCACAGAACCATAAGCCCACCCACAAGCTTTTCCTTAACCTAACAGCGCCAAAAGGGACACCAATAGTCCTAACCAAGCGTGTGTTATATGACGCTAAAGGAGACGACCAAGCGCGTGTTATATGACGCTAAAGGAGACTTTTAGCGTCAAAAACAATGACAAAGACACCTGACCAACAAGATTGGAGTGAGAATGTGCTGTATAAAACCAATTGTTACCTGTCTTTTTTTGCCAAGCGCAAACTAGAACAGAAGGCATCGATAAATTGTTCGAGAGGGTCATGCCTTTTTTCCCAATCATTTTGGAGGGTCATAGAAAAATTTATTACTGGCAAAGGGAGGGTCATGTCTTTTTGACTGAAGACCCCGAAACTCCTCCGGTAGCCCCTTGCATAAAACACAAACAGTCCCTTAAAGGAGCTTCCTGGTCTTCTAACACGATGATTGCCTGCCACAGCTTGTATTTGGTCCGAAAGTCCGAACCATCCAAAAAATGCTTTCACACTATAAACAAACCGGACCATGGTTCAGTTTGGTCCAGACCGAGACCACCTCTTTTGGTCAGACATAACTTGGTCTTTTGACCTGGACTGTGGTCGGGGGAGGTTTCACACCATGTAATATTGGTTCGGACCACACTGAAAAGTCTGAAAGTCCAGACCAAATGAGGTGTGAAAACGCCCTGAGACTAGCGGTCCAGCCTGTGTTCCCAGGGTTTAGTTCCCAGTGTGTAGTTCAGACCATTGCCAGTGTTTCGACATTGACTCTGCCTTGAAATTTGGAAACCTTCACCTGTGTTTTATACTCTTTGTACAATAAACGTCTTTTACATCAGTACCACTGCTGCCGAGTCGTGCATTTGAGTCCTTTGTCTCAGCCTCGTGACAATCGGTTCACATGGTAATACACCAACATGCTGAAGCTCTCTACTGCTGAAGTTCAGGGATGAGACCGCTAACCTCTGCCCTCAAGGAATTTATCCATGAATTCATCAAAGGTTCCTGGATCCTCGAGGAATTCGGCCATCTGATGGAAGAAATATAAAGACACCATGACGTCCTTAGGGTTCCTCATGACATAGATCACCTACGACAGAGACACAAGAGACTAATTCATTACCATAACAGGGTCAATGTGTCATATTAATTATGTGATGAGACCACGGGAATATCACACAAAGCCTCCACTCTTGTACCTTGGCTTTGGAGGTGTGGAAGGAGGGGGGCATGAGGCGGTAAGGAAAATGTGTGACCATCGCCCGTGGAGATGACAACTGATCCACAACCACTGCTAATCTTCTCACCTCCAGCCAGGGGACCCTGTCCCAGTTAGGAATGGTTTGGATCGGCGTCAGATCCCCCCCATTCAGCACCAGTGGGAGGATCTCCTGCATCCAGATTGTACCTGCAGAAAAGAATAAACCAGTGGAGGAATGTACTACATACATTTATTCTACTGTACTTTTCATGCCACTTCCTACTTCTATTCCGCTCAGAGACATATTTTAGTTTTCACTCCACTACATCAATCTGACAGCTTTAGTTACTAGTTACTTTACAATAGAGCCCAAGTGATTATTGGCTAATAATAGGCATTTCCCAAACTTTTGGTACTGGCATCTATAATGGCCGATTAAAAATAAAAAAATAAAAAATATTTCAATCATTAACAATGACAAATAAGTTATTCTGATATATCTAGAAAAGTCTATAACTACAATGGCTACAACACCAGAAAGAAAGAGCTCTGCTTAATAGATTCAATAGAATAAAACATCACTTATAAATAAAGCTGCCTTGCCTTGCCTTGCCTTGCCTTATATGATTATTGTGACAGAGACTGGAACTCCAGGTTAATAAGATATGAATTCAGTTCACACATCCAGTTTCTCTTTTTTAATCTTCCCCTTAATTTAAAGGAATCCACATATGTATGTGCTCAAATAGGGCTTCTGGAAAGAAAATAAAGGATAAAATATGAATTACTAAACAGACAAATTCCCCATACAATTACAACTATCAAACCCTAGACGGCAAGATTTTTGAAAAATAAACCATTAAATTTGGCACTTTCTGGAGTTTTGTGCAAAAAACTGGAAGGTTAAGAGCCTATACTTTGCGTTGTTATAGTATAAACAGAGGGCATATAGCATGTACATTACTGTTAATCAGTCATCACTTGATTACACGTATTACCTTGTTATATGATATAAGAGGTGACCCATACAATGTGCCAAACATAATGTGCCACATGAAGAGTGTGCAGCATATGATGAAGATTTGGGTCTGTGGTGACCAGGTCCACCTCACACAAACTTCCTTCTCAAAATCTGACAAAATCTTTTAAACTGACCTTTGTTAATCTAAAATGAAGACAGCTTCAGCAACTGCATGGCCTATTTTTCACTTAAAATGTTTTCAGAAACCAATTTCAGTGAACTATTTTCATAAAATACAAGGTAGTGAGGAGATGTTTGCTGTATGTGACAAAAATTGTAGCGCTAAAAACGTGTGACATCAATTAGAGCACCTTTAAAAAGGGATTAAACAAGCATCTCCAGTGTGAAAGCACCTTAAAGCCTAACCTTTTTTACCGGTTTTCTGTTTAATGTGAGTCCCATAGATTGAAACACTAATAACAGCTTCTCTAATACATATATGGAGGTCAATTAAAAGCCTTTAACATGCATATTACACTTTAAGCTTTGTGAACCATTATTTTACCTACAAAAAAAACATGATTTCTTCCATCTGATCAGTGCTGATATGACTAAGAAAGAAAGCCTATAGATCAGGCCCTACAAGAGTGCTAATAATGACACATTAAAAAACAGCTGAAAAGAAAACAGATATGAGTTAATACACTGTACTGTACCTGACTTGGGGTAAGTCACAGCAAATACATCGGTGTCTTCTACAGAGAAATGTTGGGCATACTCCAAGCTCTCCTTGCTGTGAGCGCCAATGGACAGTAAAATGTTGTGGTATTGAATGTACTTGGTTGAGGATGTCATGCTGGTGCCCTGGTGGTGGCCTGTTAGTCTGGTAGCCTACACGTTGCTCCTTCTTCTCTCTCTAAATATTATAGTCAGATTTGTGATCCTTTTATGAATGGGAACTTTGCCCTGCAAATCATAAGCTATTTTGTAATTCAGAGGTGGAACCTCTCGATGAGGGCTGGGTTTAAAAAACTGGTCAGATGGTTTGTTTGTTTTTCCTGTCACTAATTTGTCCTTGTACTGTCTCTTTGCCCTTTCTGTTCGTCATGGAAAACCTATACATTGTCTGTCTGGTCCGTCCGTCTGTTTGTCTTTCCGTCTTTTAGAAAATGTAACTGTTAAACTGAATATCTCTGAACTTTTACTGGCTTATAATAACCCTCTTTGACTTGATGCACCCCAAGGTCACATAATTCATAACTATCGTCAAAAAACTTGGCTAGACTTCCTCCCTTCAAACACATGTCTGTTTCACTCCCATCCACTAAATCAGGGTTTTTAATTACCTTTCAGATAGTACAGCTGTTTGGGGCATGGTAACCATGGAGAAAGGAGGGGGGATTTCAATGTATAAAGTGAAGACTGTGGAGTTTGCTCTCCAGTCAATCTCTGTACTCATTGCAGTGTATGTGATTGGCTCCTTGCGCAAGTAAAACTTTGTTAAAGTGACTCCAGGGATTCTTTGTCGTCTTTTGGTAATCATTTTTCTAACACCGTCTGTTATGCTCATCTCTCTAGAACCACTAGTCTGATGGATTTAAAACTTGACTGGTGTCTTGCTACGGGCACGCCAAATTTGACATTGCTTGGATTAGAAATGCAGAAGATATCGTTAAACATATATCGGTAAAATAAGCCCACATTCGCTGCTCTAGCTGCTGGCCACTGGCAGAACGTTTCCAACGTTACTTACATGATTGGACATACCAAACTTACTTTTCTTCACTTTCCTGGAGCACGGGCAGATAGCTGAAAGACATCTTGTTTTCCCACAACACGACTTTTGTAAATATACCTTTTAAAACCAGAACTAAAACACACCAAGGAGCGGGCCCATGAGAAGTCAACGGGGGGCGCTGGAAAGCCGACCCAGAGCGGAGGTTGTCTCCACGAGGGAGACACCACAAAACGCAAAACATAAGCTGAGTGAGTCAGTTCAAAACAGCAGAGACCCCTCTAGAGGTAGGAAAGACATACACCCATCCAGGCAAGTTTGGTCTCATTTTAACGTTGAATGAAACATGGAGCAAAAAGAAGATGGGAAAAAGAGACGGGGGTTAATGTTACCGGTTAGGCTAGCCTTTAGTATCTGTGTCTTTTATAGGCCCAAGTTAGCATAGCATTGTTAAGACAATACAGAAACATGAGGTATATAATTTAGCTGGATACATGGTTAAACGTAATTTTCTCTTACCAGTGTACTGCCGTGTGTATTTTGTACATAGAAAATCACCCCCCCAAATTGCTTCCAAAACATCCCAGTCCCAAGACATTTTGCATTAAGTCTTATCCCTGTGTCAAATGCTCCATCAGATTATATTGAACACTTCAGTTAACCTAGTCTCACGAAAACCTATAATGATGTCATTTCAGTCAAACTGATTTTACATACAGTATATTTGAACTTTATTTCATGTAAAACACTGTGCAAACACCTTTAACTTTATCTTCCCTTCATCTGTTCAACTGACTTTAACAGTTTTGATAAGTCACTCAACCGTCCTGCTGTTACAGGTAGGTGAACTAATCACAGACATTGGCCTCATTCATGGTCTCATGGCAATGTGCCACTGCAGAACGAGTAACTGCCAATTCTATCAATTTACATATTAACAGAGGGTACCAGAGTTCTGGATAGTTCTGGCCCACTAACCCCCTGGTAAATGATTAAGGATGCAGCTTTGCAGTTACTCCGAGTCCTCTCAGTGATGCATGGTTGGGTCACAGCTCCCCCAAACCTCTGGACGGTTATGAGAGCCAATCTGCATAAATCAACCACTGGAACCAGACCGAGGACTGAGGGCGTACTCACACTTGGCCTAGTATCAGACTCACGCTTGGGAATGGTTTAACTGGGCCAAGTGGGAGTATGCCATGAGTCAAGGACAGCTGTGTTTTGGAGAGAGAGCAAACGAGAGGGGAATAAAACGTGGAAGGCGATGGAAACAAAGAGTTTTTAGTTAGTTTAGTTAGTTTTTAGAGAATTTAGTCTTAAATTACATAAGTCTTTTTCATCAACACTATTGCATGTTGATATCATCATAGTTAGCATATACAGTAACGTTAAAGGATTTAATTAGCGGGCCAGTGGCCCACTGTGGACAACATGCTTGACTGAAAGCCGTGAAGTCCCACACTCCCAGCTGCACACAGTGGTTGCTTAGTTATTTTTTTCCCCCAACCTTATTTAGCGGTCCGAAGAATTATTAACAGTTTTGAAGGTTGACTGCATAAACTGCATCAAATTTGACAAGGCAAATCATTGGTTATCTAATATGCCTGCCAAGAGGGAAGTAGACTGGATTAAGGGTGATTGGAATGACAGACAGCTGGACAGACACACTCACTTTCTTACACACAAAGATTTCTGCCTTTAACATTGCGTGGAAGTCTGGGACAGTGCCTAAGGAGTGGCAGACCGGGGTGGTGGTTCCCCTCTTCAAAAAGGGGGACCAGAGGGTGTGTGCCAATTACAGGGGTATCACACTTCTCAGCCTCCCTGGTAAAGTCTACTCCAAGGTGCTGGAAAGGAGGGTTCGGCCGATAGTCGAACCTCGGATTGAAGAGGAACAATGTGGATTCCGTCCTGGCCGTGGAACAACGGATCAGATCTTCACTCTCGCAAGGATCTTGGAGGGGGCCTGGGAGTATGCCCAACCAGTCTACATGTGTTTTGAGGATCTGGAGAAGGCGTATGACCGGGTCCCCCGGGAGAAACTGTGGGAGGTGCTGCGTGAGTATGGGGTGAGGGGGTCCCTTCTCAGGGCCATCCAATCTCTGTATGACCAAAGCGAGAGCTGTGTCCGGGTTCTCGGCAGTAAGTCGGACTCGTTCCAGGTGAGGGTTGGCCTCCGCCAGGGCTGCGCCTTGTCACCAATCCTGTTTGTAATATTTATGGACAGGATATCGAGGCGTAGTCGGGGCGGGGAGGGGTTGCAGTTCGGTGTGCTCGGGATCTCATCGCTCCCTTAGAGATAGGGTGAGAAGCTCAGTCATCCGAGAGGAACTCTGAGTAGAGCCGCTGCTCCTTCGCGTCGAAAGGAGCCAGTTGAGGTGGTTTGGGCATCTGGTAAGGATGCCTCCAGGGCGCCTCCCTAGGGAGATGTTCCAGGCACGTCCAGCTGGGAGGAGGCCTCGGGGAAGACCCAGGACTAGGTGGAGAGATTATATCTCCAACATGGCCTGGGAACGCCTCGGGATCCCCCAGTCGGAGCTGGTTGATGTGGCCCGGGAAAGGGAAGTTTGGGGTCCCCTACTGGAGCTGCTTCCCCCGCGACCCGATACCGGATAAGCGGTCGGAGATGGATGGATGGATAGTTAGAGATGTATGTGGTTCACATTAAAACATCTTTGTTATGATCCCCCAAACTGTCATAAAGCCTGCCCTTTGCCAGGTTTGGGTAAAGGACTTGTTGCTCTGACAACTGTTAGTTAGATTTTAAACCAGAGGGCTGTTTCACAAAAGCAGAATTTATAAATCCAGGATCCCCGATAAAGCGAGGCTTGACCTAGTCTTATCTGGGCAGCCTGGCTTGGTGTGTTTCACGAAGGCCAAGCCAGGTGAGGAGGAGCAACTAGGTCGTGCCAGGCTGAAGTAGTCCGGATAGATACACATTTATGGCTTTCCTTAACAGATTTACTGATGCTAAAATTGAGAATACGCATTGTTCATACTTTACACAGAGTGAGCAGCAGCTTCTTTTAGAAGCATGATAACGTGAAAAAACATTTGTAAAAAAGAAAAGAAACCGAAAAATAGAAACATGGGCGCTGTAATAAAACAGCAAGACGATCGTGGACCGGCTGAATGTGTAAGCAGCTTAAAAATATATTTATATTTGCTGCTCTGAAACCGTCATAATCATACCATTCAATGATTAGGCTACTAATCATTTGCACAAATTAACAGTTAACAGTACTCTTTGCCTTAAAAGTAAGCAGAATATAATGTTACTCTGGAAATTTACCATGAAGATCAGTTTTCTATAACGCTAGAATATAATGCATAAATACATTGTTTCTCCCTCTCTCTCATTGGCTGAAATATAAATTTCTAAGTCATATTAACTTCCACTGCTCGCTTTCAATGCAAAGTGTACATTTGTTTGTGTTTGCAAATGACAAAGTGACTCATTAAATGGTTTCAGTTAAGACAATAGTTCAGTCATTCAGTTTGGCCACGCTTTTTCTCACGTTTTTTTTTTTCCCTTTCTAGTTTCCTTGTTTACATATTATATGCTTAGCTCCCTCATTTATATGGACATAGAAAAGAAAGACAATGAAGAAATTGGACTCTAAAATCTAGAAACTATAAGATAATTGATACATTTCATGCTCACTGTAAACATGAATGTAACAATATATTCATCAGTCATTTCCACCCAGCAAAATATGTCAAAAACCATTGAGGTGTCCTCTCCCTGTTGTTTCATGAATGGTAGTTCAGTAGTCTACACTATATAGTTATTGGTTCAGTGAACTTAGACTGTAATTTGGGAGGATTGTACAATTAGGATATGTTCTTAAAATTGTACAATCTTCCCAAATTATAGTGAAACAACTAAAATGATTTAAAATGCATTGGTCCACTATAAAAACATATACTGCCCTTAGTAACAGACTTTATTTAAAACACATCTGCAACTTTATCAGCCTTTTATAATTATCTCAACTACGGTAATATATTCATCAAACTTCTAAAAACAATATGTGAACAGCATTTTTGATACAGCAATATAACATGAGCAATGTCACATGAATAATTGTAAAAAAAAATAATAGTCGCAAAAATTGTCATGGCTAAATTGAGCCAGGATAACTGGGAAATCCCGGGACTTCAAATCATGCTTCCCTGTCCTCTGCTCTCCCCACCCTCACCCAGTATGTTAATTGCCACACCAGAGGCGTCACAACTTTGGATTTACTGTATGCTAACATCAAAGATGCATACACCTCGGAGACAAGCACTGGGCAGATGAGCTGAATCTGTTTTTTAACAGATCTGACTCTGCCTCCTTGCACCCCTCTTCACACCCCCCAGCCCCCTCTTTCACACCTCCCCTGGCCTACTCCCCCTCCTCCTCTCCTCATCCTGCCACCTTCAACGACCCTCATCAACAATGAACCCACCAGCCCCCTCCTCCCCCCTCTCAACCGTTCACCACCCCCCTCTCCCCCTCCCTGAGACTCTCACCTCCCACCATCCTCCACCCCCTTCTCCATAACAGATGATCAGGTGAAAAGTCAACTGAAGAAGATCAAGGCAAGGAAGGCCACGGGCCCAGACGGCAGCAGCCCAAGTCTCCTCAGGGACTGTGCTGACCAGCTCTGTGGTGTGCTCAGGCACTTATTCAACCTGAGCCTAGAGAAGGTCTCAGCCCTGTGGAAGACCTCCTGTGTGGTCCCGGTACCGAAGTCACCGCACCCCAGGGAGCCAAACCACTTCAGGCCTGTTGCCCTGACTTCTCACCTGATGAAGACCATGGAGAGGATCATCCTGCGTCACCTTTGACCCCTGGTGGGCACACAGCTGGACCCCCTGCAGTTTGCTTACCAGCCTGGGATTGGGGTGGATGACGCAATAATCTACCTGCTGCACAGATTGCTGCTCCACCTGGAGGACAGCGGGAGCACTGTGAGAGTCATGTTTTTGTACTTCTCCAGTGCTTTTAACACCATCCAGCCTTTGCTGCTCAAAGTGAAGATGAAGAGTGCTGGAGTGGACCAACACCTGGCTGCATGGACTACGGACTACCTCACCAACAGACCACAGTGTGTGAGGCTCTATCACTGTGTGTCTGACGTGGTGCACTGCAGCACAGGTGCCCCTCAGGGTACGGTGCTCTCCCCCTTCCTTTTCACCCTCTATACCTCAGACTACACACACAACACCACCCACTGCCACATCCAGAAGTTCTCCGATGACACAGCCGTTGTTGGTTGTGTTTCTGAGGGGAACGACCTGGAATACAGGACGGTCATCGGGGACTTTGTCAGCTGGTGTGAGCTCAACCAGCTTCAGCTTAACACCAGCAAGACAAAGGAGATGATCGTTGACTTCAGGAGGAAAACATCCCATTTCTCACCGGTGAGCATCCAGGGATTGGACATTGAGGTAGTAGAGAGCTACAGATTCCTGGGTGTTCACCTGAACAATAAACTGAACTGGACTGATAACACCCATGCTCTATACAAGAAGGGCCAGAGTCGCCTCCATCTGCTGAGGAGACTCAGGTCCTTTGGAGTGTGCAGGACTCTCCTCAGGACCTTTTATGACTCTGTGGTGGCCTCTGCCATCCTTTATGCTGTGGTCTGCTGGAGGGGGGGCAGCTCGGACCGGGACAGGAGCAGACTCAATAGACTGATCAGGAGAGCGAGCTCTGTCCTGGACTGTCCTCTGGACCCCATAGAGAAAGTGGGGGAGAGAAGGATGTTAGCCAAGCTGACATCCATCATGAACACCCCCTACATGACACTGTGGGGTCCCTGAGCAGCTCCTTCAGCAGCAGACTGATACACCCCCGGTGTAAGAAGGAGAGGTACCGCAGGTCCTTCATCCCGGCTGCTGTCAGACTCTACAACACCTGCACTACCTGATAATGTTGTGGTTTCTGTTCCTGTTTTTCATTTAATCCACACGCTCTCTGTATATCTTTATCTGTATTTATATTTTTCCATTACAAGTACTTACTTTTTCAATATTATTTATGGTCACAGGTGAATATAACTTATATTATGGTTACTTACTTTTGCTTTATCACTTTAATTACATGTTCAATTTAATTTTAACGTCACTTACTTACACTGCAATTTTGTTTTTTGTACTATGGCAACCGCACTTTACAAAACGTTTATCTGACGCCACTTTACTTCAGTCTACCTTCTGCCCATTGTCTACTGTTTTTCTTGTGTGTTTACTTGTTTGTTTTTTGCTGTTATTGTTGAGAATGATACTGTAACAAAGGAATTTCCCCGCTGTGGGATGAATAAAGTATTATCTAATCTAATCTTAATCCCTTATCTTGGTTTTGTGAAATAGCCCTCCGCTTCGAAGACAAATCATCACCATTCTAATCTGAACAACAGGTAATACAATTAGGATGTTGAAGGAATACATATCAGTCCAGTTTTAATTCAATAATAGTGAATCAAAAATTGAATAACTCAATTAAATGTCACCAAATAATACACCAAAATACATAAATGAAGGATAAATGTATGATTAAAACCCACTAACAGTATAGCCTAACAGAATAGATGTGTACAATACAATGATTTAATTTTGTTGAGTAACAAGTTTGGCAGACTGAGACTCATGGGAAAAGTCATTCTAAAATACTATCATCTGATCACAGCACATTGTTCTACATGGCATCACGCGTTTTGGTTAGGCCTCATGAAACGGACGTTGGCGAGCCTTAAGCTTCTGTACTGTGACATATTTCCTAGTGCAGGGGTTCCCAACTTTTTTTTGTGCCAGGGACCGGTATATTCATACAAAGAATTCCAGCGACCAGTTCTTAATTTTAATGGCTTATTTTTAAGATGCATCGTTTTGAAACATAGGGTGTTACTGTTTTACAGAGTGCATAATCTACAGTGGTTTTATTTGCATATTATGAACTAGGTGGCAACAAAGGCTAATTGTATGAATATAATCTAGTTAAACTTTCAAACCATTTAACAAAGCGTTTCCCTTTTCTCCCATAACATTAGGCCTATATCAAAAGCAACTCACTCACCAGCAGGTGGCAGTAATGGCAAATTTCATTTAAGTACCAGCCCATTTCACCTGTCAAATCTCTCCAGAACTACTAGTCAACCCATATAAAATGCAGTGGTAAAACAGGCTTCCAGACAGAAACCACAAAGAGTGCAAATGGAAGCTCATTGGTTGCAAAAGGAAAAATTAGTAAACACTCTGATGCACATCGATAAGCCAAAGCCACACCAAGTAGCCCAAAACATCCCAGTACCAAAGCTCACAGAGATCACTTCTCTTCCTCATGCAGCACTGATGCGGATCAAACACCTGTTGGATCTGCATTTTTTGTGCTCTAAGCATAGGCACCAAAACATGGCCACTGATAATAGCTATAGCCTCTTTTTGACCAAGTTATAGGAACATTCCACTTCTGAAAAGCTCCACTAACTACTCTCCCCCAAAACCGGTTCTTCCATTTCCATTTGCACTGGCCAAGTGGCCACAGGAACTGGTAGGAGGGGTAAGGGACTGACGCAAGCACCATAACGACGTCATCACTTGACTTTAGCGCCAAATACAACAACAAACCAGCATGAAGGAGGCCATCGGAATGATTCTGTTGTTCCTTGCCAGGGATCACAACAACAGAGTTCAAACGGCGGCGTTTAAAGACTAGGCTGGAGGACTTAACAGAGAAACACAGAAGACGAAGGTTCCAGCGTAATATTATCCTCCGCATCAGTAATTATTGAAGTAGTCAATGTTTTGCTAAAACAGATGGTATGGCTTCTACAGGCGCCCTGTGGGGGCGGGACTTAAAAGTTGGACCTATCAACGTAAAAAGGAAAGGGACCCTGCCCTGAAGTAGGAGCTGAAAGAGTTACAAAAACTGCAGTCAGAGGAACTAAATAATCCCCAAATTGGTCCAGTTGGAAAACAAGAAGAAAAGGGTTCTATGAACGTTATGTTCTAAGAACTGCAAAAATCCCTCCTGTCGGAAAGCAGCTTATCATTTATTCAAAAGGTAAGGACTAAAGTCTCCAGACTTTGATATCATTGTCAATTTAGATCTACAGATATAAGAATAAATACACTGTACCTAATTTGAAACAACAGTGGTGAGATCATGGTGTTCCAAGTGTGCACCATTGCTGAATAACCTAATGCATGTTCAGATAATCTGTCCCTGGAAGATTTAGAAAAAAAGTTAAAAATTACTTTCTTAAATATTACATCTCATCATTCATAACATCCATTAAACATCAAAATATAAACATACAGTATATAAACATCAAAAACTCCAAAGAGCAAGTTAAGACAAAAGACATTACTTTAATGTCAAAAATCACAGATGCTTACAAGTCAACATGTCATAATTCTGAGTGGATCTGAGTTTATTCATACTGCGGGACTGTTTAACTTTAAATCTTCAATACAATGTCTTTCCTAATAAGAAAAATCTTGCTAGTTACATTTAACTACTAGTAATATTTACTGGCATATAAATAAATTTAATTTAATTATCACTGTTAATTTGTTATAAATTCACTTTGCATTACACCAACACATTAGACAACACACAGAAAAGAATAATGTTATATAAAAAGTCTCAATTTATTTGTGGTACAAAATTCACCTAACAAAACCAACACAGCTGAGGTAAGCCAATAATATAACGGAAGCTTCCTGATGTCACCACTCAACCTGCAGCTTGGACTGAAAGCAGACAAAGCTTCAGCGCATGTTTCCCATCAATGGTCTGTGTAGGCTGATCAAAACAAACCCAAAGAACTTTAGCGTACCAGTTGGTAGCTTAGCCTCGTTTGTAAATCAGACCAGTCCAGCTACCCAATATCAACAAGCCTTTTCAGTCGTCTTTGCTGTTGTATGGTGATATTTAGACTGAAAAGGTATCGGGGAGTCGGCTTCTATCTATCACAACCCAGGTCCAGTCAGGACCAATAAGACTGCTGCAGGCTTATCTCAGGGTGCTGAGTTGTACTTAGTTGCTGTGGACCAGAGTGACGAAGAGGAACAGTGAGCAGAGAGAGATTGCACCAGTCAGCACAGCTTTCACCAACAACACTGTCCAACTGCCCAGCAGAAAGACATGCACAAACAACCTGAAGAGAGAGAAACATAATGGGAGTTACAATGTTAGAGAACAAAACTGCTGAAACCATCCATCAGAGTGTCAGAGACTTTATAAATTACCATCTCTTCCACTTGTGGATGCATACATTTCTCTTACTTGCACTTGTATTTTATTGTATATGTTGCAATTATTATTATTATCATTATTATTGCTCATGTCCTTGCTGTTAACTATTGCCATCATGTGGTTCACAAAATAATATACAGCCACCACATTGATGGTCAAAATTTTACCTTTTTGGAAATACACACATTCACTTCCAGGCCAAAATTACATAAGAAGATTAAAAAGGTATAATATGCAGTGCTTTCCTAAAAAAATAAAACAATGTGTAGACTAATACAAAAGTAATGCCAATCAATCACTTCTGAACCACTAGAAGAGTGAGTAGCGGTGTGTCTGTATCGGCAGAGAGCTTGCCCTCAGCCTGGATTTTCGTTTATTTTTTATTTTGGGGAGTGTGGGACGTTTGTGGGTGTCAACAGAGTGTCTTTGGGTCCCATGTAGGTGTGAAACCCCCAGCAAATAACAGTGTGCAGGTTGTGCTGCCTCTTCTCATTTCCAACTGCCGCTTTGCCCTTCAGAGTCTCATATTGTCGCACAACTCTAACTGACAGACACACAGAAATGGACAGGATGAAGCTCTGCATTCACTCCTAATCAGACAACGTGGTACCTTCCCGTGGAGCAGTGGGTGTGCTGAATTGTGCTTTAGAACATGACCCCTTACAATAATCCAAAATTATTTTATTCCTTGGCTTCACTGCTTTGTTCAGCACTCCCTCTCCATAACTCTAGCTCCCTGGACCGCTGCTGCGTTCTCTCTCTGGCTATGAGCGGGGGAGCAGGGGCCAACACTGTTTTAGTAAGAGAAAGCCCCTTCATAGTCTACATTTAATACCGGTCTCTTCTGTCCGCCTGTGTGCTGTATGTAGTATGTCTGACGGTGTGTATGTGTTTGTGTTGAGCATATAAATGTGTGTCAGACTTACTCCATTAGGAAGGCCTTGTAGACACAGAGAGCCAGCAGCACCGTAACAGGAAGCCTGAAACTCTTAGGAAGGTCATATCGTGTGAACATCCACACCACTGCTGCCATGGCGATATAATGGACCTATAAACACAGAAATATATATGTAACACACTCAGGTCCCTTAATATAAACATTTCATCACAAAATATCTAAGGATAGAGGAAAAAAAACACATTGAGAATGAAACATAAAAAGTTATTTTGTTATCATTTCTGTGACAGCACTTCTGAAATCAAAGGGAAGGAGGAGAGTACAAGTTATTTATTTGGCAGCAATATGTAAATAATAAATGAACAAATTTCCATAAGCAAACCCATCAAATATGTTTGAATATTCAAATATGAGTCCCAAGGATCCATTTTGGGCCCTTTCCTCTTCATATTATACATTAATGAATTTGAAAACTCCACCATGGTTTTATTTGCTGACAATACTAATTTATTTACAGTGCCTTGTAAAAGTATTCACCCCCCTTGGCATTTTTCGTGTTTTCTTGCCTCTCAACCTGGAATTAACATGGATTGGTTTGAGGATTTGCATCATTTAATTTGCAGAAAACGCACACAATTTTGAAGATGTTGGTTTTCTTTTATTGTGAAACAACAAATAGGAAAAAAATAACAATAAGAAAAAGTCAATGTGCATAACTATTCACCTTGCTAAAGTCAATACTTTGTAGAGCCGCCTTTTTGCAGCAATCACAGCTCCAAGTTGCTTTGGATAAGTCTCTATGAGTTTGCAACATCTTACCACTGGGATTTTTGCCTATTCCTCCTTGCAAAACTGTTCCAGCACCTACAAGTTGGATGGTTTGCGCTTGTGAACCGCAATGTGCATTCCAACACATTTACATGTTTCCCCCTAAACCACTCAAGTGTTGCTTTAGCAATGTGTTTGGGGTCATTGTCCTGCTGGATGGTAAACCTCCGTCCTAGCCTCAAATATTGCAGAGTTGTACAGGTTTTGCTCAAGAATATCTCTGTATTTAGCACCATCCATCTTTCCCTCAAATGACCAGTTTCCCAGTCCCGGCTGCTGAAAAACATCCCCACAGCATGATGCTGCCACTACCATGGTTGGATGGTTTTCTTTGATAGCCGAAAAATTAAATTTTAGTCTCATCAGACCAGAGCACCTTCTTCCTACACATTTTGGGAGTTTTCCATATGCCGTTTTGCAAACTCAAAACCTGCCATTTTATTTTTTTGCTGAAAGTAATGGCTTTCTTCTGGCCTTTTGGCCATAAAGCCAAACTCTATGGAGCGTACGGCTTATTGTCGCCCTATGTACAGATACACTAGTCTCTGCTGTGGAACTGTGCAGCTCCTCCGGGTATACCTTAGGTCTCTGTGCTGCCTCTCTGATTAATGCCCACCTTGCCCGGTTGAGGTTTGGTGGGCGCGGTCACATGCCAATTTTCAGTTTTGTATTTCTAAAAATTGTTTATATATATATATATATATATATATATATATATATATATATATATATATATATATATATATATATATATATATATATATATATATATATATATATATATATATATATATATATATATATATATATATATATATATATATATATATATATGAAATATGTGATTTCACTTCACCAACTTAGACTATTGTGTTCTGATCCATCATGTAAATTCCGTCTTTTTGAACTGCAAAAAATAAATGAGAGATAAGAAATGTAGAAATTTGGTTTCGGTGTAATAAACTCTTAACATCAATAAGACAAATTACATTGTGTTTCATTCCAACAAAAATCAAATGGAAAACAAGCATGTTTGTCTTAAAATAAATGAACAAATTCTTGAAAGAGTAAACACCACTAAATTCCTTTGAGTCTATATTGATGAATGTTTCAATCTTAAATGCCATTTTCAGAAATACTGCACTGATCACCTTATATAAAACTTTGAGTCCATCTAAACAATTGTAATGTCATATGGTGTAACACTTTTCCCTGACACTTGAACAAAGATTATATGCACATTAATGTGGTCTGAGCCCAATTCCCCCACTTGTCCTCTATTTCGTTGCCTTGGTTTATTTAGGCTTACCAAGTATAATGTCTTTCATATGCATGCCATATATTCCAGGTCATTCACAGGTTAAACTACCCACTGTGTGAGCTTGTTCCAATCAGTCGTCCCCTGCACACTTATGATACAAGGGTAAAAACACCTAATCACTGGCAAAAGACAGTTAAAGTGGACGAGCCTGAGTGCAGTTTGTAGGGGACCGTAGATTTGGAACGAGCTTGAGGAAACCTTGAAATTGTCGCATTCTGTCTCCATCTTCCAGTGTCATGTAAAAAAATTTGTTTCTAACATATGATTGTTGATTATTCCGTTAAGTCTGTTTGTAGTATCTGTCTATGGTGGGTCTATTGTGACTGGATTTGATTCTATTTTTCTTTTTTTCTGTATTGGTCTAAGAATTTTTGGTTTGTATATTATCTTTTGTATGTTATCGGGCTCCCTCCGAAAAGCTTTTAGTAGTATATTTGGGGTTCCCCATTTCACACGGCCTATATGTGATCGTTGTACCTTCTAAAATTGTATTTAATGATACAATGATGTGTGAAATGAACGAAAGTTTGAAAACGGGAGGATGAGAGGAAAAGGAGTGGCTGACTTAAAAGACAACAGAGTGTAGGTCAGAGACGGAAGATTTGAAAATACAGGAGCAGACAGAGTTGAGTAGTGAGGAAGAAGACAGCGACTCACCAAACTAATGTTGGAGTCAAAGCTCATCTGGATGTATTTCCAGTCAAACTCAATCCCTCTGGCTCCCACCCAGAGAGGAAGGCACCTGAAGAGCCATTACAGGACACAAACAGTTAGATTCATTGTTTATATACAGTGCATACGGAAAGTATTCACAGCGTTTACTTTCTCCATATTTTGTTACGTTACAGCCTCATAAAATGGATTCAATTTATTTTTTTCCCCCTTCAATTCTGCACATAATATCCCATAATCATAAAAAAAAAGTTTGATATTTTTGCAAATGTATTAAAAATACAAAAATGAAGAAATCACTTGTACATAAGTATTTACAGCCTTTGCAATTAAGCTCAAAATTGAGTTTAGGTGCATTCTTTTTCCACTGATCATCCTAGAAGAAAACCTGTTCCGGAGCTCTCAGACTGGGGCGACAGTTCATCTTTCAACAAGACAACGACCCTTAGCACACAGCCAAGATATCAAAGCAGTGGCTTCAGGACAACTCTGAATGTCCTAGAGTGGCCCAGCCAGAGCCCAGACTTGAATCCCAATGAACATCTGTGGGATCTGAAAATAGCTGTGCACCGACCTCCCCATCCAACCCGATGGAGCTCAAGAGGTTCTGTAAAGAGGAATGGGCGAAACTGGCCAAAGACAGGTGTGCCAAGCTTGTGGCTTTATATTCATATTCTTCTTGAGGATGTTATTGCTGCCAAAGGTGCCACAAAAAAAGTATTGAGCAAAGGCTGTGAATACTTATGTACATATTGTATTTTTGTTCTTTATTTTTAATAAAATGTATAAAAATTTCATGTTGTCAATATTATTGTGCGTAGAAATTTGAGAGGGAAAAATGAATTGAATCCATGTGGAAAAAGTCTGTAACTAGAGATGCATCGATTGACGGGCCGGTGACCGGAATTGGCCGTTTATGTGACAGGCGACCGGCAGGTCAGACTGACATATGCCAATTTTATGCCGGACAAATACACTCGGGCACCGCATGTTTAACATCGCGCTACAGCAACATCAGCATCACACGTGCACAAGCAACGCAACTCCAACAGCTGTTTATGAAATGTCAGAAAAACTCTGCAGAGCAGTCTGCTCTACTGATCTCCGGCGATCGGTCAGCCGCTCCCTCTCCCCTATGAGGCTGGACAACTGGAAGAAGAAAACTGCACTCACGGCTACAGTATATCGGAAAATAGCGTTGGGCACACTGACTTTGATAATTTTACAGTTTATCAGACCCCAGATGAGACAAGTAGCAAACGCTGCGGTGACGGTCTCTCTGATTCCCCGGTACAGGAGACACTGTGTGTATTCCTCCGACACGCTGTCATTACTGTTTAAAATGTTTCCAGGTTAGTGGGGATGCATACCGCTCAAAACCAACTTTAAAAACTTAATATTCCCTCAGTGTTTAGTTTTGTTGCTAAACAGTGTGTAGAATGAGCGGTGACGTTAAATCATCTGTTTCAGGTAACAGCACACTAGGGTACCGTCTATTTGCTGGATTGTTCCGAGGTAATCATAATGTTAGCAGATAAGCCCTTTGATATTGATCATATTTATCCACAACAACATATAAGGCAAACTTGCTAAAAGAAAAAAAAGAAACTACGTGCTATTTTCAGGTAACATTACTGTTGACTTTCAAACAGGCCTGTGTGTGTGTGTGTGTTTTGAGAAATATATTACTGCATGGCTATATTTATTTTAGTTATTTCTACATTATTGTATTGCCATTACCCGTTTTCCCTGTTTTCATACATACAGAAGTTTAGTTTGCTAAATACATATCACATTTTTTTGTTGGCTAATGGATGTGAAAAGAAGGAAATGGTTCTTCTATAACATTGCACTTTAGATGTGTGTAAATTTCCCACACCAGGAGTAATTCATATAGTTCTATTTTATAGTGATGGATTATCTATTCAAAAAATGGTCTATGCAAACTGTAAACTTTTCTTTTAAAGATAGAAAATAAATATTTGTGTGTGTGCGCGCTGTAAATTGGTTAGATAAAATTAAATTGCAATCGGCTAAAATCTGTATTGGCTAGTCAGACTCAATGAAAAATCGGAAATTGGAATTGGCATATAAATTGTAATTGGTGCATCTCTAGCTGTATCATCAGGAAATGTGGAAAAAGTGAAATGCTGTGAAAACCTTCCATATGCACTGTATGTGAAATAATCGCCTGCAAGACCAGCAGTGTTTCCGCTTACCTGGACATCACCAGTTCTGCTGTTGCCCAGCCCATGGCAGCCACCATGATCTTGTACTCCCCTTTACCGGCATTACGAGACATTACAAGATGGAGACCCAACAGGTCTGCAGTGTCCACTGTTGCCTTCATAAATTCCTGGAAAACAAAACACACACATTACAACCTCCTACACAAGCTGGCATTGTACTGGCTTGCTTTGCATTTGGCTAGTTGTACAACAGATCTCTGTTACTACAATGAAGTAACAACACTCACCCCTATGAAGTCATAAACTCCAGCTCCTCCTTCCCATGTGGGGAAAAATGTAGCAAGGAACAGCATCTAAAACAAAAAAGCGGCAAATCCAGTTAACACGCTCCAATATCATATGACATCATAGTTTGTGCTTTCTTCTGCAATCTTCCTTACTTAAATGTGCACTATGAGCTCATGTATGGTCACTACTGTTGACGTTCCAAGTAAATTCAAAACAAAACAGAGCAAGCTTGCCCCTCCCCCCATGTGTCCGTAACTGTCATGACTAAGTCACCAAAAGCCCTAAAAACACCAACCCAATTATCGGCCGTCGGACAGTCTGGCGAGGTCGGTGACTCGAGTCTGTTCCGTGCCGTCGTCCTTCATTTTTTCAGACTTGACATGCTTAATCGGAAGGCGGGCACTGCCGGCAGTCGGACACAAATGACCAATCTGATTGGTGGAGTGCTAACCCGTAAATGACAAGCGGGATGAGCGTGACTAGAGTCTCTCAAATATGACGATAATCTTTTAAACTGAGCTTTGTCGATCTGAAATGAAGACAGATTCAGCAACTGCATGGCCTATTTCTTGCCTAAAATGTTCAAGTGTTTTCAGAAACACGTGGCGATGAACTATTTAAGTAAAAATTAGATTGTATTTAGAACAAACTGCCATGACAGTTTGGCTTTGAATTTCCGTAGAAGCCAGACCAGACACGTTCGTCCAATCAGCTGCCGTCGGCAGTGGGCATCGCTTTGGTGTGTTCCGAAGCACTTGTTTTGGCCAACTTGGGGAGGCAGTCAGCCCAACTGCCTTTTCTGCCTATGGTCAGCCGTCGGGTTGGTGTGTCATGACCTTAACTGTCACTAACCCACACCCCCTCCGCCAACCATCTTGTCTGCGATTGGCTGGAGTGTTTTGTTGTGTTTGAGTGCCTATCCTGTGCCTCTAGAGTTTGTTTGACGTTAACGACCCCTGTGTTGTCAACCTGAGGCTGGGCTTTTTCACAGTGTATTCAGGGGGGCAGACAGCTAGCGGATCAAGGACAGATGCCTTTGATTTGAGACAAAAAATGAAATCCTGCTGAAACCATGCAGGAACTCATAGTGCACCTTTAAGTGTATGATGAAAACGTATTTAATCACCAAAAAGCTCACTCACCTTACAGAGTTGGACAAACAGGTAGGTCGCTCCAGCCTGGACACATCTCCAGAAGGCATTGTACTCTGAGCTAAAGATTGAACACACAAACACGGATTAGTGGCAGGACTGTAAGAAAAGGAGTAACAGAGACAAGGTAATCAAGGCAGAAATTGTAAATTTGAAGAGCACACTACACACTAAGAAGATTATGTGGGAACCCCCCAACCTCTCCTACTAAGCAGATTATTAGCGCACGTAATTAATCTCTGAGCATACAGTATGTTGCTACAACATAGGAATACAAAGAAACTATTCAATAATGATGTAAAAGACATAAAGATGCAGATCCCTGATTCAAACAGAAACTCACAGGCCACTGCATTTGTATGTTATAAAGTAAGGGAAATAGGCGAGGGCAAAGCAGTTCCCGAAGTGAAACAGGGTCATGATGTCTGGTCACAAAATTCAGCTCCCTGGAGAGAAAGACAGAAAAAGGAAGATAGGACTTCACATTGTTACTGTATGTAAAGGCCATTTTAAAATGTATTTTTCACTCTCTATCTCTCTCTCACTCACACACACACACACACACACACACACACACACACACACACACACAGCTAGTGTTACCATAATAACACAGTCATTAACAGCTTTGGGTGATGTTACGTTGACGTTTAATACTGGAGCCGACTGAAACTAAGGCTTAAGAATTTATGCTAACAGGTTAATTTATAGTATTTGAAAAGCAATAACGAGTTTGTCACCGCAAAGAAAAACGTTCAGCAGGTGTCATTTTTATTTAATCAACATTGCTGCAACGCCATGTAACGATGAAGGCATTAATGAAATGAATAGGTAGCTAGATTCAAGTTAGCAAACGTTAGCTAGCTAAACTACAATCCCGTTGCCAAGACACGCTCCTGTATGGAGCGAGCAAGTCGCGAAAGTACTTTATGTATTTAGTTTAATTATTTGTTTAACCATAAAACTAGTCTTTATTAATTTCCCACTTAAGCCATCTGGCAGCACCTGTAAAACGGAGGCTTTCAATGTCAGCACTTACTTACAGTCTTTGAAGAGCTGAGGAGAAGCAAATTGCCGTGCTCGTCGAATGACAAACGGAAGTTAGCTTGGCGCAACCTCGAAATGCCTCCGACCATGTCACGGGTAGGAACTATATGTTGCATGATATAGTGGCTAAAATTAGGTCAAGAATTAATTAGAGACACCACCTTCTTGGGTGCGTTGGTGACGCTCCTGCATCCGAAATGATTATCTCATAGTAAAACAAACATGTAGGCTAAATAATTAATACAAGAGGGGATGAACTGTTGAGATGGAACGGTTTCAAATGTTGGCAATGAATAAAAACTGGCTGCCGTTGGGATAAGAAAATCAATCTACAAAACACAGGTCACAATTGTATTTGTAATAACTCTAAAACCACTCAAACAGTAGTAGAACAAATAACATGCATTTTAACTTTGCATTAAAGTCACATTTCTAGCATTAGAAGTCACAAAAGTGCAGGTTATTTAAATATCGAAATAATAAAAATGTGTTTGATTCTTCAAAAAACATTAACTTTGTTTATTAATGATTTCCATTTCTGAAGTCTGCATTTTCACATATTTTTGCAATTACCTTGAGGTGGTTGTTGTCTGACGTGTACTGTTAGCACATTAAACAATTGTTTAACAAAAGTAATTAATTCCTCAATATGGTTAGTATGTGCAGTAATGTCCACAGCTTTATTATTCTATGGAAATCTAAAACACGTCTTGGAATCAAAAAAACATTGACGTTAACATGATAAATGAAGCAATAGATTGTTTTATTTGTTTTACAGCATTGAGAAACTTATATAGTATAATATATGATAGACACCCAGCACTGAAGGAATTCAGCTGGAGCAAGTAATGATTTCATGTAAATGACGAGAGTTTAACTAGGTTTAAGTAGTACAAACAAGAACATTCATACTTGCATCATATTTGTTTTTTTGTTTTTTTCATTTTCATTTCTACAGTAAGGATTACACAAGCAACTTTACAGTCACAAAAAAACAAGAGGTTAAAGTTTTTTGTCACTTCCTGTTTTATACTATGGTCACAAGACACCTCTTTTTGATAAAGGTAAAGAGTAACAGGACTTATTCTTTCTCACTCTCTGGAAAATAATAAATCAGGACAAATATACATATCTGAGTATCTAATCTTCTACATTCAATAAAAGATTATCACTAAAGAATATAGAATCTTGTAATAGAGAGAGCTCAATGTGTACCGCTACAGACAAAACAGGCTCTAACAATGGAGAGTTCTAAAAACCTGAACCTGCTCTGGCTTTGCTTGACCAGCTCACAAGACTTTTACTCTGTAACAGACAAAGTTTCTTCTTTCTGAGCAGTCCCTGGTGATCCAGTTCTTCTTGTTGTTTTTGGACAGGGTCCCACACTGGTGCCACTGGGACGGACAGTCAGGGAGCATCTTCTGGTCTTCCAGCTGAGTTCCATCTGCCCAGCACCACTCCCCTCCCAGGAAGCGCAGGCCTATCCAAACCTGAGAAACACAAAGCAAGTTTTGAGTCCCTGTTGTAAAAAGGGTTGGGACTGCTTCCATTCACTTTATGCATGCATACTTTCTCCATCTCCAGTTTTAAAAAGAGCCTTTATATTTTTCAAAGAAACAAACTAATTCCAATTCATATTTCTATTTCTTTATTCCGTTTTTAAATGTATTCATTCAACATTGACATTTCTCTTCAAGACTTTTAAAGTTTACTTCTAATTCGATCGGTCTACTATATTCTGCCTCAATGATTTCCACAAGGGGCTGCAAGATAAATCTGGGGGATCGTGAAAGATGATTAAAAAGATTGTGTTGCGATTGTGTTTTTTGAGGAATAGTTGATGTTTTTTTTCTTTCTGCAGCCTTAAAAAGTGATTAAAATAAACTATGAGATAAGGGAAAATCCCTCTTTGGTTGAACTGCTTGCAATATGCAGCCTAACAAAAGTGGCTGCATCGCTTCACGTTGAAGCCCGAGCCAAACTTGGTTAGTTTCAGGCCACTGTTAAGTGGAAATGACCTCTCTTTTTTTTTCTAATGTGTTATCCCTGTCACCCGTTCTCAAACCTCATTGCTCGTGGCTCTGTTGATCCTGTCGAGGACATAGTTGACGTTCATTTGCTGCTCAGACATGACGTTCAGGCTCAGGAGGTCATAGCTGTGGTTGCAGGGACTCGAGTCCTTACACAGGGTATCCAGGCCCCTGCAGTGCTTCAGGGCATGCTCCCATGTCTTGTTCTTATTCACCACCACCATGTCGTCATCATAGCAGAGAAACCTAAGCTTGTCGGAGCACACGCTGCTGTGCCATGTTACTTTTTCAGAATTAAAAAAGCCACAGTCAGCGGTGAGTGGCTCTCCGTTGGCCCAGTTTCTGTAGTCAGATTCCTGATGTCCGATCCAGCGCCAAGTCTCACCAGCCTCTCTGTACAGTCCAATCCAGCCAGGTTTTGTGAATGAATCAGTGTTTTTTATGGTAATGGTGGCTAGGTCACCTTCACTTTTAGTCTTACAGTACTGAGAAGCGTTGTACCAGGTAAGGTTATTGTTGTGATGGGAAATTTTATTATTTCCTGAGCAGTATAAATCATATTCATCTGAACACGTCAAACTGTACCACTTTAAATTCCCTTTCACAGCTGCACAGTTACTGCTGGGCTCTCCATCGGCCCAGTAGCTGCTCTGTGAGAGGTCGTCTCCTGAGTTCCCATTTCCACTTCTGAAACAAATATATATCTTGCTTAGAAATGCATTTTACCTTCTATTTCACAATAATGAAATCAACATAAAGATCATTTTGAAACAAGGTAGGCTACTCACTTTATATTTATCCACTTCCAGACTGAAGCATTTTCAGGGTCTCTGAGTAGACCGATCCAGGCTTGTTGAACCTCAATGCTCAACAAAAATTCAGCCAGGTAGATTCCGTCCACTATGTCCCAACTTACAAAGTCAATGTGGTTCTTCTGGCAGTACAGTCTCGCCTCTGTCCAGTTCATCTTCTGAGAGGGACAGTAAATTACTGTCTTTATGGTAAATGCCTCAAGGCAAAGTGCAGCAAAAAACGGGAAGAAGAGCATGAGCTCAGAGCTTTTCTTGGTTCTCATGACTGGTCTTGTCTTCACGTCAAGTCAAAGATGGGTCTGTTTGCGCAACCCTTATTAGCTAGGTCACTTCTGGTTAGTGGCTGGTGCGGAGCTGGCACTCTGCCCTTTTAGCAACTACATAGCTGACCACTCCCATGTAGACCAACCCACCCATAGACACACCTGATTCAGCTGACCACTGTAACCTCGCCACACTAGTCCAGTGTTACAGTCCACACGGTGTTAACCATTACAGCATCTTTATTGTATTATTAAACGTGAAATTGGGGCACCACTGTAGCTCATCTGGTTAAGCATGCGCCCAATGTACAAAGGTTTCAGTCCTTGCTGCAGAGGCCGTGGGTTTGGTTCCCCCGTGGGTTCCCCTTCTCTCTTCCCTTTCATGTCTAAGCTGAAAAATATACTATAAATTATGAAGATGCTTTATGTTTGTGCCAATCTTTCAGGTAGGGTAGAGCAATAATTCACAACCAAGGGTACTAGGATAATGTTGTACATGAAAAAGGAATGATTATTAAATGTATTATATTTACTATTTTAAAGGGTATTTAAAATACATCCACACCATTCATCTCTAGCCCTAAGTAAAATCTCTATTTTTTTTGCTCATCAAAATGTCCATGCAAATTCGAGACAACCAGATGTCATTGAATCTAATCTACCAACTAGCATGCTGTATTACAGCTTAGAAAGACACATTTATAGTAAACACTCAAAATGTGGAGTGGTGAAAGTAGTCACAAAGAACCACACTGTTGGCTCGGCTTCACTTTGCTTTTCAAGTCAATGCATGGTGTACTTAAAAACAAATAATGAGGCCATTTTTTGTTTTTAAAACAAAGTGGACCCAAATGCAATCATGTGTGGTGCAGTGAAAGGCTGTTTCTCTGGATTTGTAAGCGTAATTCAAATGATCTACATTCAAAACTGTCCAGTCTCCATGCATTTTGGGAAATCAGGCATCAGGCAAATGACTTGATTTGAATCTTTTAGTCAACCTATGCTGATGTCCACATGCTTGTGACCTCGGTCACAATTGCTACTCTTATCTTGGTTTCAGCATGTCATGCGTTTAAACAACATACTAATAATAATTCTTTCAATTAAAAAGGTATCCCTGTAATAGTATATGTCAACAGCTCATATTTATGTCAATTATAGAATAGAATAGAATGCCTTCCTTGTCATTATACACAAGTACACAGTACCTGTGCAATGAAATTGGAGCAATCCATTTTCAGTGTTGACAAATAACAATAACATAAAGATAACAATATAAAATATCAAAATATAAAGTCAAAAATATAAATATAATAGTTCAATAGTATAATAGTTCAATAGACTGGGAAATGTGTTTATATTGCAATATGTTCAGTAAAACAGTAGGTGGCAAAAATGATTATAAACATTTTCAAATGTTTTTATGTCACTTCCTTTTAAGAACAGTAATTTGGCCAAGGCAGGAAAAAGCAGAATTCTACTTTATTAGGATGCGTTGCTGAGTGATGCAGTACCCTAAAAGATGCAGCAGGTGGATCTGATAGTTCCCTCTGCTGGGTGCTCCATCCCTACCCCCCAATGTATCCTACCAGAGAAAGTGGTGAGGAGATAGGGAATAGATAAAATAATAAACTATAAAAAATATAAAGATAATAAACCTTTAAGTGTCTATGGGAATAGGGCAACAGTGGCGTCTAGCCCCAAGTACATATAGTATAAGAAAGGCTTATTTTCAAGAACACAGAGTAACTGGACTGAGAAAAACCTCTCGCTCTTTGACAGAGTTTTGGAGCCCCCCGCTTTTGTCTGAAAGATGTAGGCAGGAAATGGAGAGGAAGAGAAATATGGTGAGCATGCATTTATGTGTCGGATTTCCTTTTTATTACTGCAATGCACATTTTGGTCCATAAATTACTGTGATGTTACTTACCAGGGATGTTATGACATTCATATTCACATCATCTCTCCATTTCTACATTTTGAGGTTCCATAGGACACAGGAAACAGATATGATAATAATAATAAAACAGGACAACTCAACAGCCCAAGGTTTTTCAACTTTTATTTCTTTCTCTCATTACTTTTAAGCGGAGTTACAGTAGCTCTGCCTCTCAGCTTCCTCTTTCCACTGGTGATTAAGCCTTTAAAACACACCGACAGGGAGATGGATACAGTAGTTACCATAGCAATGAGCCAAAGGACACATCTAAAGTGGCAGTGGGAGGTGGAGAGGGGGCACACAGACACAAATACTGTCACTAACCGATCGTCTCGTAATTTAAAGAACAAACAGATAAACTCAGAACACTCAAACACACTGGTGCTGCTGCCTACGCATACTGTAGTAGAGCTAAGGGCTGCAATGCTATGACTTGGCTATGGGTGTGTAAAAGAGAGGGGAGGGTGTGGGAGGATGATTGGGGTGGTCCCTTTTCTGACTTCCTTTTTGGACAGGAAGTGTCTACTCCTTGGTGTGCATGTACAGCAGCAGGTCAGCGACACGGTGGCTGTAGCCGAACTCATTATCATACCTGGAGAGAGTGGGAGCGAAAAAAGGAGATTGAGAAATTCATTGTTTGAAAAGACAAAACTGTGTTTTTTTCCTTTCCGTCTTTAGATTAACACTAACTTCCTGACTGACCAAGACATTTGAAAACTAACCAAGAAATGAGCTTGACAAAGTTGTCGTTGAGGAGATGCGGCACCAGCATCAAAGATGGAGGAGTGGGTGTCACCGATGAAGTCAGAGGACACCACCTGCAAAACACAAGTCAGATGTACTGTAGTGCAAGCACAGCTTAGGCATTACATTACATTTAGCTGACGCTTTTTTCCAAAGCGACTTACAATTGCTATATATCTCAGAGGCCGCACGCCTCTAGAGCAATTATGGGTTTAGTGCCTTGCTCAGGGACACATTTGATGGTTGATGTATCGCAGTGGGAATTGAACCCAGGTCTCCCACACCATGTGTCATATTCACTGCACCATCACCACCCGCAACACAACCATTGCATGCAAAATACAATCAGTCAGACACAGAGCTCATATTTTTGAATGTCTCTTTCCATTTTTTTCACACACAATAAAAGAAAATCATAATCATATACAATACAAGAATACTTGTCAATATTAACCCATGCATCCAAATTAAATGTACAAAAGCAAATAGCCCTCACCCCACATCCTCCTATCCCCAAAAACTTCAAATTTGAGTTCTATCATTATTACTAGTGTATTTGCTTTACCGTATATGTGAAATAACTTTGGGTGTTACCTGGTCCTCGGTGTAACCCAGCACGCCCTTCATGGGCCCATGTGCAGCCTTCTTGCAGGCTTCCTTAATCTGAGCGTACGTTGCAGGCTTGGACAGACGGCATGTCAGATCCACCACTGACACGTCGGCAACTGGCACCCTGAAGGCCATGCCTGTCAGCTTACTAGGGAGAGGATGGACAAAGAGAGGTATTAGACCCGTGTCACCTTCAGTTCTTGTTTTTTCCTCACTTTATAAGCCTTTAGCCACAATTAGAAAAAGGTGTATGAAGATGATAACAAATTTGTTTGTCCTTACCCGTTGAGTTCAGGGATGACTTTGCCCACTGCCTTAGCGGCACCGGTGGAGGCTGGAATGATGTTCTGGTGAGCCCCGCGGCCATCACGCCAGGCCTTGGCGCTGGGACCGTCCACTGTCTTCTGTGTGGCTGTGTATGCATGGACTGTAGTCTACAGAGAGGAGGGACGTTTTACACAACATACATTCAAGAATAAAAATACAGTACCATCTATGAAAAAGCCTCTGTCACAAAAGTGGCTAATAGTTACAGTATTTACTGTGACTTACCATGAGAGCCTCCTCAATGCCAAAGTTATCGTGGATAAACTTGGTTAGTTTCAGGCCACTGTTAAGTGGAAATGACCTCTCTTTTTTTTTCTAATGTGTTATCCCTGTCACCCGTTCTCAAACCTCATTGCTCGTGGCTCTGTTGATCCTGTCGAGGACATAGTTGACGTTCATTTGCTGCTCAGACATGACGTTCAGGCTCAGGAGGTCATAGCTGTGGTTGCAGGGACTCGAGTCCTTACACAGGGTATCCAGGCCCCTGCAGTGCTTCAGGGCATGCTCCCATGTCTTGTTCTTATTCACCACCACCATGTCGTCATCATAGCAGAGAAACCTAAGCTTGTCGGAGCACACGCTGCTGTGCCATGTTACTTTTTCAGAATTAAAAAAGCCACAGTCAGCGGTGAGTGGCTCTCCGTTGGCCCAGTTTCTGTAGTCAGATTCCTGATGTCCGATCCAGCGCCAAGTCTCACCAGCCTCTCTGTACAGTCCAATCCAGCCAGGTTTTGTGAATGAATCAGTGTTTTTTATGGTAATGGTGGCTAGGTCACCTTCACTTTTAGTCTTACAGTACTGAGAAGCGTTGTACCAGGTAAGGTTATTGTTGTGATGGGAAATTTTATTATTTCCTGAGCAGTATAAATCATATTCATCTGAACACGTCAAACTGTACCACTTTAAATTCCCTTTCACAGCTGCACAGTTACTGCTGGGCTCTCCATCGGCCCAGTAGCTGCTCTGTGAGAGGTCGTCTCCTGAGTTCCCATTTCCACTTCTGAAACAAATATATATCTTGCTTAGAAATGCATTTTACCTTCTATTTCACAATAATGAAATCAACATAAAGATCATTTTGAAACAAGGTAGGCTACTCACTTTATATTTATCCACTTCCAGACTGAAGCATTTTCAGGGTCTCTGAGTAGACCGATCCAGGCTTGTTGAACCTCAATGCTCAACAAAAATTCAGCCAGGTAGATTCCGTCCACTATGTCCCAACTTACAAAGTCAATGTGGTTCTTCTGGCAGTACAGTCTCGCCTCTGTCCAGTTCATCTTCTGAGAGGGACAGTAAATTACTGTCTTTATGGTAAATGCCTCAAGGCAAAGTGCAGCAAAAAACGGGAAGAAGAGCATGAGCTCAGAGCTTTTCTTGGTTCTCATGACTGGTCTTGTCTTCACGTCAAGTCAAAGATGGGTCTGTTTGCGCAACCCTTATTAGCTAGGTCACTTCTGGTTAGTGGCTGGTGCGGAGCTGGCACTCTGCCCTTTTAGCAACTACATAGCTGACCACTCCCATGTAGACCAACCCACCCATAGACACACCTGATTCAGCTGACCACTGTAACCTCGCCACACTAGTCCAGTGTTACAGTCCACACGGTGTTAACCATTACAGCATCTTTATTGTATTATTAAACGTGAAATTGGGGCACCACTGTAGCTCATCTGGTTAAGCATGCGCCCAATGTACAAAGGTTTCAGTCCTTGCTGCAGAGGCCGTGGGTTTGGTTCCCGTGGGTTCCCTTCTCTCTTCCCTTTCATGTCTAAGCTGAAAAATATACTATAAATTATGAAGATGCTTTATGTTTGTGCCAATCTTTCAGGTAGGGTAGAGCAATAATTCACAACCAAGGGTACTAGGATAATGTTGTACATGAAAAAGGAATGATTATTAAATGTATTATATTTACTATTTTAAAGGGTATTTAAAATACATCCACACCATTCATCTCTAGCCCTAAGTAAAATCTCTATTTTTTTTGCTCATCAAAATGTCCATGCAAATTCGAGACAACCAGATGTCATTGAATCTAATCTACCAACTAGCATGCTGTATTACAGCTTAGAAAGACACATTTATAGTAAACACTCAAAATGTGGAGTGGTGAAAGTAGTCACAAAGAACCACACTGTTGGCTCGGCTTCACTTTGCTTTTCAAGTCAATGCATGGTGTACTTAAAAACAAATAATGAGGCCATTTTTTTGTTTTTTAAAACAAAGTGGACCCAAATGCAATCATGTGTGGTGCAGTGAAAGGCTGTTTCTCTGGATTTGTAAGCGTAATTCAAATGATCTACATTCAAAACTGTCCAGTCTCCATGCATTTTGGGGAAATCAGGCATCAGGCAAATGACTTGATTTGAATCTTTTTAGTCAACCTATGCTGATGTCCACATGCTTGTGACCTCGGTCACACTTGCTACTCTTATCTTGGTTTCAGCATGTCATGCGTTTAAACAACATACTAATAATAATTCTTTCAATTAATAAGGTATCACTGTAATAGTATATGTCAACAGCTCATATTTATGTCAATTATAGAATAGAATAGAATGCCTTCCTTGTCATTATACACAAGTACACAGTACCTGTGCAATGAAATTGGAGCAATCCATTTTCAGTGTTGACAAATAACAATAACATAAAGATAACAATATAAAATATCAAAATATAAAGTCAAAAATATAAATATAATAGTTCAATAGTATAATAGTTCAATAGACTGGGGAAATGTGTTTATATTGCAATATGTTCAGTAAAACAGTAGGTGGCAAAAATGATTATAAACATTTTCAAATGTTTTTATGTCACTTCCTTTTAAGAACAGTAATTTGGCCAAGGCAGGAAAAAGCAGAATTCTACTTTATTAGGATGCGTTGCTGAGTGATGCAGTACCTAAAGATGCAGCAGGTGGATCTGATAGTTCCCTCTGCTGGGTGCTCCATCCCTACCCCCCAATGTATCCTACCAGAGAAAGTGGTGAGGAGATAGGGAATAGATAAAATAATAAACTATAAAAAATATAAAGATAATAAACCTTTAAGTGTCTATGGGAATAGGGCAACAGTGGCGTCTAGCCCCAAGTACATATAGTATAAGAAAGGCTTATTTTCAAGAACACAGAGTAACTGGACTGAGAAAAACCTCTCGCTCTTTGACAGAGTTTTGGAGCCCCCCGCTTTTGTCTGAAAGATGTAGGCAGGAAATGGAGAGGAAGAGAAATATGGTGAGCATGCATTTATGTGTCGGATTTCCTTTTTATTACTGCAATGCACATTTTGGTCCATAAATTACTGTGATGTTACTTACCAGGGATGTTATGACATTCATATTCACATCATCTCTCCATTTCTACATTTTGAGGTTCCATAGGACACAGGAAACAGATATGATAATAATAATAAAACAGGACAACTCAACAGCCCAAGGTTTTTCAACTTTTATTTCTTTCTCTCATTACTTTTAAGCGGAGTTACAGTAGCTCTGCCTCTCAGCTTCCTCTTTCCACTGGTGATTAAGCCTTTAAAACACACCGACAGGGAGATGGATACAGTAGTTACCATAGCAATGAGCCAAAAGGACACATCTAAAGTGGCAGTGGGAGGTGGAGAGGGGGGCACACAGACACAAATACTGTCACTAACCGATCGTCTCGTAATTTAAAGAACAAACAGATAAACTCAGAACACTCAAACACACTGGTGCTGCTGCCTACGCATACTGTAGTAGAGCTAAGGGCTGCAATGCTATGACTTGGCTATGGGTGTGTAAAAGAGAGGGGAGGGTGTGGGAGGATGATTGGGGTGGTCCCTTTTCTGACTTCCTTTTTGGACAGGAAGTGTCTACTCCTTGGTGTGCATGTACAGCAGCAGGTCAGCGACACGGTGGCTGTAGCCGAACTCATTATCATACCTGGAGAGAGTGGGAGCGAAAAAAGGAGATTGAGAAATTCATTGTTTGAAAAGACAAAACTGTGTTTTTTTCCTTTCCGTCTTTAGATTAACACTAACTTCCTGACTGACCAAGACATTTGAAAACTAACCAAGAAATGAGCTTGACAAAGTTGTCGTTGAGGGAGATGCCGGCACCAGCATCAAAGATGGAGGAGTGGGTGTCACCGATGAAGTCAGAGGACACCACCTGCAAAACACAAGTCAGATGTACTGTAGTGCAAGCACAGCTTAGGCATTACATTACATTTAGCTGACGCTTTTTTCCAAAGCGACTTACAATTGCTATATATCTCAGAGGCCGCACGCCTCTAGAGCAATTATGGGTTTAGTGCCTTGCTCAGGGACACATTTGATGGTTGATGTATCGCAGTGGGAATTGAACCCAGGTCTCCCACACCATGTGTCATATTCACTGCACCATCACCACCCGCAACACAACCATTGCATGCAAAATACAATCAGTCAGACACAGAGCTCATATTTTTGAATGTCTCTTTCCATTTTTTTCACACACAATAAAAAGAAAATCATAATCATATACAATACAAGAATACTTGTCAATATTAACCCATGCATCCAAATTAAATGTACAAAAGCAAATAGCCCTCACCCCACATCCTCCTATCCCCAAAAACTTCAAATTTGAGTTCTATCATTATTACTAGTGTATTTGCTTTACCGTATATGTGAAATAACTTTGGGTGTTACCTGGTCCTCGGTGTAACCCAGCACGCCCTTCATGGGCCCATGTGCAGCCTTCTTGCAGGCTTCCTTAATCTGAGCGTACGTTGCAGGCTTGGACAGACGGCATGTCAGATCCACCACTGACACGTCGGCAACTGGCACCCTGAAGGCCATGCCTGTCAGCTTACTAGGAGAGAGGATGGACAAAGAGAGGTATTAGACCCGTGTCACCTTCAGTTCTTGTTTTTTCCTCACTTTATAAGCCTTTAGCCACAATTAGAAAAAGGTGTATGAAGATGATAACAAATTTGTTTGTCCTTACCCGTTGAGTTCAGGGATGACTTTGCCCACTGCCTTAGCGGCACCGGTGGAGGCTGGAATGATGTTCTGGTGAGCCCCGCGGCCATCACGCCAGGCCTTGGCGCTGGGACCGTCCACTGTCTTCTGTGTGGCTGTGTATGCATGGACTGTAGTCTACAGAGAGGAGGGACGTTTTACACAACATACATTCAAGAATAAAAATACAGTACCATCTATGAAAAAGCCTCTGTCACAAAAGTGGCTAATAGTTACAGTATTTACTGTGACTTACCATGAGAGCCTCCTCAATGCCAAAGTTATCGTGGATGACTTTGGCCAGGGGGGCCAGGCAGTTGGTGGTGCAGGAGGCATTGCTATCAACAGAAATACAGACATGGTCACTAAGACTACCAGACTCACAGACACACACAAGTACATAAGGGAATAGCTCCACCTAAATCTAGGAACATGTTTGTGACAATTAAAGTGTGAATCCATGTCCAAAACCAAAGTTATGTTACCTGACGATGGTCATGGAGGAGGGGTCGTATTTGTCCTCGTTAACTCCCATGACAAACATTGGAGCGTCAGGTGAGGGGGCGGACACAACCACACGCTGAGCTCCGCCCTGGAGGTGAGACTGCAATTGGACAGGAGAGAAAAGACGGCACAGGTTACAAACCGGACCATCTGGCAGTCTGTGTGTGTGTTTCTGTATATATGCATGTGTGTGTGTGTGTGTGTGTACATACGGAGGCCTTCTCCACACTGAGGAAGACTCCAGTGGACTCGACAACGTACTTGGCTCCAGCGTCGCCCCATGGGATCTCTGCTGGCTTCATACTAGAGTCAGAGAAAGAACAGAGTCAGTCTGAGATGAAAGATTATCACTACCGTTTAGAAATGTTAAATGTTGGGGTTGATAAAGACAAGGAACACAAAAATATAACAGAAAAAAACCAGCAAGTTACATACATCGAGTTAGAAGTGAGGATTTGTTAGTATAGTACATCCTGTGCTTTCTGAATTAGTGTGCAGAGCCTCTCTGGATAATGTCATGCGAGTAATAAATAAAATGAAAACATTCAATTAACACATTGGGATGTAAAGTTTAAGAGCCTGCCAAAAAAGTAGACGGTGAGTTAAAATCAGGGACACCTCAATAATGTATAGTCGGTGCTCAAAGAGGAATTCTCCTCTATAAGCCTCCGTTTTGGTGGTGTTGCCTTTTACTGAGAGGAGGCTCCATTGCTGAAAGGACTAAAACAACTGCCAGTACAACGGGTGGGGGGGTAGCTAAATGAGTGCAGCCCTAGTCAGCACAAAGCCTCATTCAACTCCATGAGCATGGAATTTACTTTTGATACTAAAGATCAGGAGGGTAAACTGGCTTAAAATACCTTACCTTCAAAATCAAAATCAAAGTTCAAACAAGTGGTATCTGATCGGGTTAAGGGGGTGGGAGTAAATACAAATCTTATCTACTGAATAGTTTGGTTGCAACCTTTATTTAATTCACATTGCTTTTGTATTTAATTTTATTTATTTGTATTAGTTATTTATTTTGTTTAATTTAATATTTTTTAAATGTGCCTTAAAAGGTCCCTTAACATACAGCATGTGCATTGTATCTATCTATCTAAGTAACGTGGTGACTGGACTGCAGGGATATAAGCAGGTGCTGGCAATCTGGTGTGTGAATTTATTTTATCGATTACTTTATTTTTATATCCCCTTGTTTTTGAATTCTTTGTTTTGTTTTACTTTTGTTGTTACCTGTTATTATATGTACATATTAATTTATTTTCTGTGGTTTAGGTTGTAAACATTTTTCAAAAATGTATACAAATAAAACAATGAAAAGCATGATTCATAAATAAATAAAGTTTAATAATTCAAACTGAGCTCTTAGATGGCTGCTTTTATTACAGAGACCTCTCTGATACAGTTCCCATTGTACTGAAGTGGCCCCTGATGAAATAATTTATCAGCAGGCCAGTTTTTGGCCTCCCTTAAGCTTGTTGCCAACAGTTAACATCGACATCAACACTGCTGATGTCTGTGCAGAAACAACCACTAACAACCCAACGTCAGCCCACACTTACCACTGGAAGACAGAGATGGCGTTTCCATCCACCACGAGCTTGCCATCTTCTTGGGAGACCTCACCATGGTAACGGCCGTGGGTGGAGTCATACTTGAACATGTAGACCTAGGAGGCAGGACGGGAATGGAAAGAGGTTACTAACTAAACTTTGATGTAATACTATAGTATCTTATTTCATAAACCTAACTTAGTAATAATAACACCAATGCCTAAACAATCTTTTAATTTCCTGGGAGATTTGGGGAGTCACAGGTGGTATTTTAAGTCATCTGAATAAAGAATTAAACCATATGACATACAACATACTGAGAAAGCAACACGTGCCAGAGAGCAAAACTGTTGTTCAGTTCAGGTATTAATAAAATGTATAAACTATGGACAGACGTTACACACTATTATACCATACAAATGTTAATAATTTGTAAGCAAGTATGTGCATGTAGGTTTTCTTACCATGTACTGCAAGTCAATGAAGGGGTCATTGATAGCCACAACATTGATGCCTTTCTGAAGGCAGGCCCTCAGGACCAGACGGCCAATACGACCAAAACTGCAGATTGAGGGAAGGGGGGTGGAGTGAGAGAGAGAGAGAGAGAGAGAGAGAGGGGGAAAGATTAATAATAGTTGTTTTAAGAAAATGGGGGGAAACTTGATCAGAATGTCAAACACCACCAGGGACCTTATACAAATCTTCTGACAAAGCCTCACACTGTGAAGTCATGTCATTGCAGACTCCAAAATAACGCCCAGTGGTTTACCTACCATAGAGCTGCCCATTAATTCCCACCAGCAGAAAAACCATGAAATCATGAGTTCTTCCACTCCTTTTTCCTGCAGCTCTACTGCTGTTACTGTAAGCTATGATTAATGCACATTCACATTAAAAGCTTTTCTTGGAATGCTTTTATGTAAAACAGACAGGATATGAATCCTTAGCCATGGAGCAATTTTTTGTCAATCACTTTGATATATTGCAAGGAAGGAATGGAAACCAACCATGTAACCACAGTGAAGAGCTGCAGATGACAGGATGAACTTCAAACCTCCAACATTGAATCAAAGTACATCCTTTACGGTGCCATTATTTACTGTAACAGAAGTCCATTTGTACCGTTCTGCATCACAGTTGCACAAGATAGTGTATCCCCTTCCATGGTAATGGGGGGACGCCCCCCCGAAAGAATGACAAAATTATATAATTATGCTATGTATGCCACAAAAAAAGAAAACGGATTAGAGGGATAAAGCTGTTTTCACACACAGTACAGTCATACAGTACAGTCATTTGCTTTTTGTTCCTCGCCTTCAAAGTTCTATTAATTTTAACTTTGTGAAACTGGCTACACAGAGAGCAGCGCGTAAATGGTGTATATGCTCTGCAGAGATCCACTCTAAGTGTAAAAACAGGACGTATATAAATATTTATATTTTTACACGAGGTGTGGGGCCCTTTTACACAGAAATAGATCATAAAGTATCATTATTTCTTTTAAATTGAACTACCGATACTACTACTGAATGAGTCTAATTGAATTCTATGTCTTGTTTCCCTCACCTGCGTCCTCTGATAGCTGACAGTAAACAGACGTTTTCACAGCGCTGTGCCGGCTCCAAAAAAATTGAAGAACAATTCCAAAGCAAAAGCTCGTCTGGCCTGTGACTCACACAATCCTATGTCGTGTGTTTCCGCAACACATTTGCGCCGCATACGTTACGTGTTCAATGTAGCCAAAGTCGTGCACCCCACCCCGGATAAAATCCTAGGGGAAACACTGACATACTTTATTAGTCCACTCTTTTTATATTAAAATTTAGCATACTGTTTTTTAAGGGTGAATTTTTTTTTTGGTGATCAAATTTTTTACATTTAGAAATTTTAAACCGTTGCAAACTATTTTTATGGGTGGATTTTATGAAAATTATTTGAAAACTATTTCAACCTCAGTGCAAATGCAGTTTCACCCCTCTGCATAACCATTTACTAACCACCAGAACTTGTTGTGGAAATAGTAAACATCCATCCCCAAAATATGCGTCACTGGCATCCTATCCTAATCATCCTGAACCATCCAGTTTACAAAGTGTGTGTGTGTGTGTGTGTGTGTGTGTGTGTGTCAAACTCACCCATTGATTCCAACACAGAGGTCTGACATGGCTGTTGCTGCTTGGGGGAATTAAGTTAACTGGAGGGAGAAAAGAAAAAGAAACCAATGACATTAGAATGACAGCAGCAACTTCGGTTTGATGAAACTAACATTAAAATGCATCCAATCTCACTTAGTAATGTCTTCTAGCTGGCAACGCACTCAAACAAATGACTTAACAATGCCATAAATCACTGCAGCATAACTATGTGCCAACCGTTCAAATATATGTGAGTGTTTGGGACTGAGACAAACAGTTGCCCTGGCCACAGGAGGCGGCTTTAATTAGGTTAGTTAAGCTGCTGGCAATATACAATGAGTGTGTGTTCCTCTGCTGTAAAGTCTGCCATTTTAGTGGAACCCTCCGTTCTTCAGTGTTTTCTGACCAGAAACTAGTTCACAAGCTGACCGTGCTGCAAACCGCTGTGATCTGAACAATATCATATATATTTACATAGAGCCTAGGCTATTGTTACCATGGGCGCTGAAAGGGAAGTGGGCAGCGCTTTGGGGGGCAACACTGATCACAAGTTTATTAATCGGTGGGAAGATTTCCTACCACCTTTTCCTTATCCTCTGACTTGCACCTAGTGATAGACTGATTTTATCTGCCGGCAAAATATATCTGGCTGATATTTGCGGGAGGGTGGGGGGTTTGCGGCAGCTGAGTTTGCCGATAGTTTTCTCCCGGCATTATTTACAGACAGGCGTCCATAGGCAGCCCTGTGTTGCTGGAGACACTGCAGTTCATGTGCAAACCATGCACTGCCCCTCCACCACTAGCACCACGGCAGGCTTAAATTACAAATCAAGCACTTTATTTCAATGGCTACTTTTCAGGTTTCTTTTTTTCTTAAATTATTTAAATGTGTTGACAAAGGACATTTTGTGATGACCTCACTATATCTGTCTTATATGTCAGCAAGCAACGCATCATCAAGGCTGTAGATGTTGATGAAAGCCTTTTACCCTTGCAGTTAACAATATGCAGTGCACCCATCCATATGATGTCCACTGTAAACACAATTTGGGTGATATGAAAGTAAGATGATTGCAGAAGTGACACTAATCTGTGTTTTTGTTTATTATTTTTAAAGAAATAGCAGAGCAGATTCCGAAAGCAAATCCAGTGTAGCAGGATTTACATTTTTATGATGTAAATTGCGGGAGCAAAAGCAGTATCAGCTCCAAATATTGGCTCAAGAAAATTGGCAGCCCATATTAGTCATCGGCTAAGGCTGATAAAAAATTGCTCTGTGGAGCAAATGGTGTATCTACTTTGTATGTTGTTATTTCCTTTTGTGTGTATTTTCTGTAAGGTCTGTCCTGCAATGCTACAATAACATGAATGAAAGACTGGTAGCAGTAGCTTCACAGAACAGTAGCCTATACAGGCGGTGTGATGCATTTGCACTAAAGGATGAAAAAAACACCTAGGTGGTAAAGTATGTTGGTGTACTCCTGAAGTTAGTATGACAAGTGGAGCTGAGTGAGGGTTGAAGTTAGAATATCAGACTGCTGCTGTGCAAGGCTGTTCTTCTGTGTATGGTAAGTGAGGAAAAAATACAGGCTGTTAAATAGCATGTTTTATGCTGCAGGAGTATGGACGTGCTACATCATGCAGGTACATGTTTAGCAAATAATGGAAAAGAAGGGAGGGAGAAAGTGATCGGAATGTAATGCAACAAACAAAGACTTGTCTGCCGAGTGAACAAGAGGAAGCCTGGCTATGACTCAACAATGTGACCTCCTTTTCCCTCTTCTTTCTTCTCCTTCTCATACTGTACACTCATTCGCCCGTTCCTGCTCTCAACACCTCTGTCCTCGCCTCCCACTTTTTCAGCCCCCTTTTTTATAACAATTGCATCCCCTCTCCTTCCTTCCTTCACCTCCTTCATCTTCTAGCTCCACCTCTTCCTCTCCTTTGCTGTCCTTGAAGTGTCTATGCTAGAAAAAAATAGGTACTTATACAGTATTTAGCTCTGAGTCTATATCAACAGAAAACTACCTAAAACTGTATTTAGGATTAGAAGTAAGTTATTTCTTAAAAATGTATCATTATTTATTAAGGTTCTACACATTTACACATATTTCTGTATGGAACATGTACCAAAACCTCAGATATGGTAGCTCGGTAGCATTGACCAGTTGTTAGCCTAACCAGCAGCTAACATATTTGTTTGTGTGTATGTGTGTGTGTTTCAGGCGCAGGTAGAGTAAGACTAACACAGACTGTCCTTGAAACTGAGTGGTTGTCGTTTTAGACTACAGTAATCTCCTAATCTGTGTGTGTGTGTGTGTGTGTCTCTGTCTGTGTGAGTGCATGTGTGTGTCCATGTGGGGAGCATGTAGGACATCAATCTGATGAAATGCATTGTGGGAGCACTGTAAATAGACTAAAAGGGTAACCAGATTAGGATAAATCGTCTGTCATTCTCACACATGCTTTTAAACATTAATAATAGCAGATAATAACTTTTAACAATTTTAACCTGGATTTATTTGCATGTAATAAGCACAAATATATGTCTTTGTCTCACTGGAACTGTAACCTGATCGGATGCCAGTCAAAATCAATTTATTGAACAGACTGCCACAGTTTTAACTGTCAGATTTCTAACAAGGTCATTTGCAGTGCATACTTTTATGCGCCTACCTTTCAGGGTAGAGCAGCCATTTTGTGCTCTGCTGCTAGCATCCATTATATAAGGTCAGCAAAAGAGAGAGAGAAAGAGAGAGGTAGAGAGATAGAGGAGAGAGAAAGTGCATACAGTATGACCATGCTGTTCTCACATTTCTGTGTCTTTTTCTCTCCTTTGTACTCAGGTCCCACCACAACCTATGGTGCATTCACAACACTCTGCAGGCACTTTCTCCCTTTGCTCTCTGTTGAACTCTTCTGCTAACCTCTCTATTTTCTCTACCCCGAGCAGTTGCCCTGGGTTTTCCAATTTACAATGGCTGCTCTACTAACAAATGATACTACTTTTTAAACAGAGTGGGCCTATTGTGCTTCAAGCAGGTGGAAAGTCTGGACAAGGTCTAGTGGAGCCACATAAGAGAGATCTGGTGACTCAAACCGAACAATTAACTATTAACTTAACTATGTCGCTGTGCACAGAAAATAATAATAATAATTTAATTAGTTGAGTTGAATAAATGTATGAGTATAAACTGTCTTATGAAGTATTGGAGACTCTTAACAAGGAGAGATGCATAAGTGTGGCTGCCTGTAAAGTATGTACTTGCTGACACTTCCCCCCTTCCATGTCTGTTACTGTTGCCAGGCAACAATGCAGGGCTTTGGCCAATCAATGGGAGAAGAGGGAGGGGTTACACCGGGCTCTACAACATCATACTCTACTGTAGCTTCCAAATGTTGTGGAAAATATTGTTACGATATATCCTATGTTTTATCGAGTACCATTAAGGTTTTCATGTGCAGTAAACTTTCTAATGCCATCTACACAGCCAGCAGCTCTTCCCACTTCTCCACATAACAGCTCTGCCTCTTTCGACTGTAGACCAATCAGCCCCTGATCTGGATTCAGTGCACATTCTGTCACACAGACATGTCCCAGCTCATAGAGGAACTATTGTGCAGAGCAGAGCAAGGAGTTGCATTCTGTTAACAGCAGTTTGCAATCTGCTGACACTCATTAAAATGTAGGAAGAGGCAGACGGCCAGACATGCAAAGGGAAGCCAATCAATTCCCATCGTTCACCCTTCCTCCCTTATCCTCACTTCTGTCTCACCTCCCTGGTCCATCAGTCTCACATCTCCTTTATCACCGGCCCGGGTCAGACCAAACCTACGAGTCACTTGACAAGGGGGCGGGGCAACAATCTCTTCTTGTGATTGGTTAGACAAAAGGCGGAACGGCTGGTGAGTATTACACCTCCCCTCCCCTTTACCCCACCACCCAAACCAATCATTAAAATTCAACATCCTACCCCCCTCTCCTTGCCACTCTTTGTCTGTCTAGTCCCTGTCATTTAGGACAACCCTACACTCCCTCTAAACTGCGACCCACTTTCCACACATAAACACAGAGTTTAGCCCGGGGCAAGGGGGGGAGCTCGATGTGATTGCTGGTTGCCGTGCTTGTGCGTATGCATGTGCATTGGAGGGACCACTGGAGGGAAGATAACTCATATCTAGTTGACCAGAAAAGGACAAAGAAAAAAGGGAGCATCAGGTGGTCAAATCTTAAAATCGACACTTTGTCAAACAAAACACTAATTCTTTGTTTCTCTGTAATATGTCAACAGTCTTAGTCAAGCATTTGGACAGTGTGTGGACTCCAGTCTAACCCTTACAAAGACCTGAGTTTTGAAGACATCTTTCCAACGGTATTAGGCTTGACATACAGATAGGACACAGACAAAATAAACCATTCACATCATTCTTGATGGTGTTGTTGTGCGTGATGTGTGCTACTTATTTGGTATAGAGGGTCTGTTTTCTAAAGCTGTTACAGTTTATTTATTACAGTACATTTATTAGTGAGAGCATGAACTCACTGACCCTTGGTTTTCTAGCCCACTATGCCACTCCCCCTGCCTTCCTCCATCCTCCTCCCTTCTTTCAGTGTCTTTTGCCTATTTAAACTTTCCCCCGCTTTTTATCCCTCTGCCACACCCTCTTCCTCTCCAGTATTTTTCCACTGCAGTGGGTTGATTGGCTAAAGGCCAGGCAGACTATCCAATTAGGTAATCTTTTCTCTTCTTGCCTGCCTCTTGGTGAAAAGAAAAAATCAAATGCATTAAAGACTAAACAAAATGCCGTCTTGTGTTCAACTTCAGTGAACTTTTCTCCTGCTTGTCTTTAATTCTGCCTCCTCTGTAGCAGTAGCAGACTATAAAAAGAGAGGAAGCAGTCTGAACGCTGAGGCGATGTCACTGTGCTGCCGTAAACTAGTCAGTTAAATGTCCAGCTACATCACATCACCAGCCGCACGCACGCACACGCGCACACACACACACACACACACACACACACACACACCACAGGCTGTGTGTCCTACTCAGCAGGCATGGTCTCCTGCTGACACTCAGACAGATAAGAAGTTCACTGTTTCTATTAGACATTTCACCAGAGCCAAAGTATCTTTCCTGTCCCTTACAGGGAAATTGGTTTGCAGCCAGGATTTATTCACCAGGGGCAATTTAACATGATAAGCAGACAGTGAATTTATAGTGCAAAATAGCTTTCATTATTTCATAAGCTTTTATAATTAATGATAAGAATAGATAAAGGTGAGGATGAGCAAGGTGTTTTTTTAATAAATGTAGCAGTTGTATGTATTGCAGTTCAACAAAGACTTATTCATGCACAAAAACACCCATGTGCACACACACCAACCATCATGAATTAGTTAAAGGTGTGCTGTATCAAACTGCAGAGGATTCCGTGACACACACACACACACACACACACACACACACACACACACACACACACACACGTGACCTTGTGTCAGCAGTTAGATGACAGATAATATTCCTACGCCTCAGACCCTGTCCCTTGTCTCCTCTCCTCTCTCATGTAGTAGTAGTACAGTTGTAAGCTGTGTTTGCTACCTTCCTCATGTCCTGCTTGCTCTACAAACACCTTCACTTAGTTTTGAATAACTGTTTTAAAAAATAAGCAAAACTGCTGTGTTGTACAAGTAAGGGCCTTTTATGTGTCAGTTGTGTATAGCCTTCCCTACTGTAGGGTTTATTTCCTTAAATTTGCGACAGTTAGGTGCAGAGTGCTGAGTCACTCTGGAGTTCCTTCTCTCTTACACACATCCTGGACAAGATGGCTGGGTGATAAGTCAGCAGCAGAGCATAATGGAGTTCTTGGTATAGAAACAACCACACTGTCTTTAAGTGGAACATCTGTTATAAACCAAAAATGACTAAATTAGTCTCATGAGAAAATTGGCTTTTAGTAGCACTGATTATTCACTAAAAATGCCTTTATACTTCTTACAGCAAGCACCTGAGAATCCAGTCCACATCTATGACCAATGTAATAGAAACCCCATGGCCTCGCATTTACACACATCACAAGTAGCTTGTCCATATCTCCTTAATAACATGGCTGTAGTCCTTGATAGGTGGGAATGACATATCCCGTGTGCACTAATGTGTTCTAATCTCATTGGCTAATAGTTTTCTCCTTGCTCAGTGAAGGGGCAACATGCTGGTAACACAGTCACTGACATTTCAGACAGTTGGCTGACACCCTGATCTGCAACAAATACAAGAGCAGAATGAATGTTAAAGTAAAAAAAAAAAAATAATTATAATAATGCAATTTGCAAATGCATTGATAAAAATAGTAGACTAATTTCACTTGGAGATCTTATTGCAATTACTGTCATTTTAAGATGTCCACTACACTGGATCTTGGACAAGAAAAATAAAGTTATACACGCAATTAAAAAGTCCGTTGGAGAAATAAATCGAGAGGGGGGTTTTTATCATAAATCATGTTAATTAAAAATACTGCAAAACTATTTTCTGCTTGATGCATGACAAATTGTTCCGCTGTTCATTCATTTTTTCCAAAACTATGACCATAGAGCATGAAGTCTGGCAACACATACAGCTTTGACTACAATAGTTAGCATCTTTCTAGCAGCACTGGGCCTGTTATTAGTGACCAGGGACGTGCACAGACATTTTGGGTGACAGAGGCTCAAGGAAAAAAAGGCCCAATAGTTTATAATTATTTATTTGAAATAAAACGTTAAATATATTAACACAACTCTGAATACCTTAACAATTGATTTTATTTCCCGTGCGCAATAAGCAGTTAAGACAGAGACTTTTTAGTATTTACAGCAAAGGAAACGGTCACAATGTGCATGTTTTCTATGCTACTAGTTTCAAGTATTTGGAATAGGTGTCTGCACCAAGGACAGGGACACTGTTTCACTAAGGATTTGTTCATTTTGCAAATGGCAATACATCATTTTAATTATTTTGGTGCTATTGGAATAAATAACACTTCTCATCAATCTCAACAAAACCTTCACACTAAACTGAAGAAGGCTGTTGCTGCAAGTTTGTTAATTTTACAGGTAAAAACACTTCACCAATAACGAAGAAATACAGTTATTATTAGATGAGGAGCCCACGATCCAAACGATGAGGATACTGTTTAACACAGGACGCTTTTTTCATGTTGTGGTCAATTTAGAGATTTTGGTCATTGTCGCTTCCATTTCTTCTTTTACTCTATAATAAAACTTCCAAAATATACATTTAGATGGTACTTGTTAAGGCTGCATCTGTAGATTTCTTCTAAATGAATCTACATATCTACATCTATTTTTCTACATAATATTAAATCATTATCCTGTTCACCTGCAGTGTCTTGTCAGATACATGCATATTAATGTATCATGTATCATGGCCGCACTTAAAAATATACTTTAAAATACCTTTATTTGACGCCATTCTGCTTACTTTCTGTCTACCTTATAATTATTGTTTATTGTTTGCCTGTATTTCTTGTGTGTTTACTTGTTTGTGTGTTTTTTGCTGTATAGAAGAAAATGCTGCTGCTGTAATAACGAAATTTCCCCATTGTGGGATAAATAAAGTATAATCTAATCTAATCTAATCTAACAATTGTGATATTAGACATAGATTTTACTGTGGTGTCTCCATTAAGTACAGTGCATTAGTCTATAGGGCTGAACCTTAGCTAACTTATTACAGTAGCTAGTAGCTCATGCATTCTGTCAAGACAGAAGTTAACTATTTGGTTTGTCTTCTGGGTAATTAACTAGAAATTTGAGGCACTGGCAGCTTAGTCTTTTGTCCATCACTCACCTCCACACAAGCCAAGACAAACTTTCTGGGGTAGGAGCTGGAAGGGACTGCTGCCTGCCCTTATGCCTCTGTGTGTGTGTGTGTGTGTGTGTGTGTGTGTGTGTGTGTGTGTGTGTGTGTGACGTGCATTGATGCCGAGAAGGACAGATCGCGGACAGAGAGAGAGAGGTTGACAGTCTCATCTCCAATCAATAAAAAAATCAATAAATACATTAGTTTGACAGAGAAGCTGTGTGCAAACAGTAATGTATGTAAGCTATATTCATTAATACAAAATGAAGAAAAAAATTCATCCAGAAAACAGGGCACTTTCTCTTGAGGAAGAAAAAGGGCAGGTGCTCAAGCCCCTTTCCATGTCTATGTGACCTTCAGTCATCCAGAGGCTGGGCTAAGACGCCTGACACCCCATCCATAGGTATTGGGTACAGTGGGAAGAACCTTTTTCTTCCAAGATGGTTAGGAGTTGGAGAATAAAGATTAGCAGCGGGTCAGCATCACTCCAGCAGCTCTGGGCCTGCTGGGACCTTCCTCAGCTGCAGTGATAACCTTCAACAATGAGACAAGGCCAGGCATGGCTGCATCTGCATGCACCACACCTACATCGTGACTGCCACAATGAATAAATACCGTATTATGTACAAAACATAATGTTAATGTTAATTAATGTTGTACTGTATGATTGATTAAGCTGTATCCTATGGTTTCTTTAAAAAGCGCAAGCATGCCTCTTTGCAAACCGCATCAACAGGTCTGTCGAGTCATGGAGTCCAACTGCGACACAATAATGCGACACTGCGCTGCCTCTATGCCCTTCAAAGCCATCACCGGAAGGCTTTTAGCAAGCTTCTTTCATCTTTCCACGGGAAATAAAGCCAAGGTCATTCATCTGTCCCGTGTCGGTTATTGCATCACTCTGCTTCCCGTCATTGTGAGTGTTTAATTCATCTCTGAAATCTACTGGCGCAACGACCACAGACTTCATCATAAAGACCAGGGGAGGCACGTAGCTTCACCTCCACTCACGTACACTCTTTCCCCCTGCACACCGGCTTTAATCAGCTCCGTATGTATCAATTTACAGCTTAACAGCAAACCAATTTCCATTCGAACTACATAGCTATAGATATAAGATATCGTTAAGTCCCTGCGGTGATAAACGTTGATATGTGTGTTGGGTTACATAACATGGAGACTAATCCACTTCCGCAAAGATGCAGAAATGGTAGCTGCCAATGTCACGTTACCCGCTCAGTTGGACAATTTAGCTTCAGATGAATTCCTTATGAATTGACCATAATTAATATGTGCAGATTGTCTTTACAATAAGGAACCTTGTCATTTTAATGCTCCGGGGTGTTTACAGCTTTAGTGGTTTTGGTGTCGGCTATCTGAAAACGACTCTGAAGGAAATTTTATACAACGACCGGGCTCTCTCCAGACAGCAAGGCCATGGCCGCATCCCCTCCCATCCTCGCTGCTCTCTTCCTGTACTGATGAAGCGAAGGAGGCTGTCATGTCAGCCCAAACGTGGAATAAGCTCTAAGCTTAACTTCACGTTATTTCACAACCCACTTTCTCATCCTCTCGCGCACGAGCGCCACTTTAAACGGTTAACGTTACGGGGTTACGGAGCTGATTAAAATAAAGCTGGAAGGCAACAGGATGTCCAATGGCTTCCTTTACGGCTTTTAGTTATGCAAGTCTCAGGAGAATGGGCGACGTAAATACGTCGTATTTAATGAAAGTGAATGTGAAAAAATAAACGGCGTTTGTTTAGTTAGGGTATGGCAGGCCTGCATTTGTGCACCGACAGATAAGCTAGCATTTGAAAGCATAGTAAAGGCAGAATAGTGTGGAACAGTTTTAACGCCCTCAGTGTGTAAATGTGTGTATTCTAGCCGTTAGAATGGCGGAACTCTAAAGTAGCCTAACACGTTGTACGGTAAATCAGTGTTGCGGCTTACCTGACGGCTGATGCTTCTTGAGTCTGTGTGCGCAATCGACAGTGCCGCCGTCCGCTTTTATACAAGACACGTGTCTCGGGGAGCCTGGTCGCCACAGCGACGTGACGTCATGTCATCCTTTTAGGCTCCATTCGGAACGAGGGACTAGTCACGGCTGCCATAGTAACTCGAGGGATGAAGCACTGGTCTGGTTAACGTCTGTTTCACACATCTTAAACTCATAGAATAGACCCTGATATTTACCAGAGACAGCGAGAGAGACACACACAGACAGAGAGAGACTGGCTGGATGCCAACGTGGAAGAGGTGGGGATGAAGATGATGATGATGATGCATTTTGTCCTGTTTCTTTAACCGTCTATGGTTTCAACCATGGAGCACAGAATTGGTCACGTGCATGTGATGAAATTCTAGGGAAGCATAGCTTGATACATGGACGACCACTGTTTACTCAGAGACAGAAAACTAGCAGCTGTAGATTGCAATAGTCAAAATAACACATTTATTATTATTATTAATCAGTAGGCCGAGGCTGGTCACTGTGCATGTGGCAGGGTGCTGTTGGACTGCATGGCCTGTACAAGCACCAGGCCCCACCGTGCATTGATCTGTAAAAGACTGCAGTGTGTGTGTGTGTGTGTGTGTGTGTGTGTGTGTGTGTGTGTGTGTGTGTGTGTAGCCTACTGATAGATACAGCTCTCTTATGTTATGTAAGAAGTCATGAAACTAGCATGTGTTCCCATGGAGTCAAGGTCTTCTGCTTCTTAACTGGACTGGATAAATGGGCTTAATTATTACAATATAAAATAAAGTAGATAATAAAATGATGCTTTTTGATTGGGCAAAGCACATATTTGTTTGATAGTTTTTGTTTTTTTAATTTAGTTTAGGTATTTCTTTGTCTTGTTTTTTCTGTTTTGGATTTCTGTGATTGTGAATCTTCTCTAAAAATGGTCAAATTTAGGGACCTCAAAACCTCTCCTCTCCTCTCCTCTCCTCTCCTCTCCTCTCCTCTCCTCTCCTCTCCTCTCCTAGCACGTGTCAGCCTGAGAACAAGCCTACGTGAGGGAGGATGCGTGCAGTAGTCCAGTGTAACATGGGAAATCCCTGCAGTGTAGCGCTCATTGACAACATGATTTACACACACCGCACATCCGGTCTAGCATTTCGTCATCTCTACGGATGTAAGAGAACGGGTCATCTCTTGACTGGCGTTTGATTTCCGGATTGTAACGCAATATTAGATTGAATATTATATCATGGCCTATCATATGAATGGTAGTTCATTAAATCATTTTATCTCTGTATAACTAGTTTATACTATCGCTATCCTAGCGTATGCAGCTTCTCTATAGAGTCTCTGGACCAGAAATTAAACAATGGCACCATCTTCTGGACAAACCACCAATCTTCCTGTTTAAAGTAGATGTTAAATCCATAGAATGTATATGAATACACAGTCTATGGTTAAATCGAGATAAATAGGCCTACGGGCTGAATGTTGGAAAGTGGACATGAAACCGCCAGCAGACAGACAAGTGGTGAACAGAATGAAGTGTGTTGAAGCATATTATTAAAAAAAAGAGACATAAATGAAATACATTTTAAAAATATTAAAAAAAACTACATCATACTGTTGGTTATTGGTGTCCACTGTCTGTCTGTGTATTTTTTGTACAATATCCCCTATTTTTCATATCACATGATCACTGGCACTATGAGATGCTACTGTAAGATGAAACAGAAGAGTGATCCATGCAATTTATTTTTAGTTCAACAGGGGGCGATCTTGCCTTTGCAGTAATAAAATGAGGGAGCATCAATTGAGGGTTAGTATTTGTGTCTACTCATTTTCACTTTAATCTAATGTCTCAATGAGTGTTTCTGCTATTCACTGACAAATATAATAAATAAATAAATAATAAAGCAGTGTCTAATGAATGCACAAAACTATCAAGGTGTTGAGCTATACCTTTTATTAAAGTGACTATATTCAACTTTTAGATGTTTCTGAAACTATTTCAGTGAAATTATCAGATTTTCAGCTGATAATCATGAATGACCTTTAACAACAAACAAGACTAACATTGAAAAGAAGGCTATTTTTATATAGTTATAAATAATGCCTTGATTTTCTCGCTAAATCACAAAATGATTTAGACACATTGTAAAGGATTACAGATTTAGGCAAAACACCGGAAAAGTCTGTTAATGTTAGTGAGTATACAGGTAAAAGGTATCAGGAGATGTCTTTATATAGGCCTAATTGTATTTTTATTTTATTTTAGAAGTTATCTGCTGTAGTTATGGCTGAGACTGGAACAGGGCCATCACAGAAAAGAAGGAAATAAACAAAGAACTCAAAACTAAAAGGAATAGTGGAAGATGACACCAAAGTCACACTCTATGATTCCAAAACAACCCAAATTGGCCCTTTGGGTTTCATGAAATGCGCTATATAAATCAAAGTTATTATTATGTTGGTTGCTACAACAATCTCCTAATGCTTTGGCTCGTGACCCAGTGACAGTGTTAGCTCACAATGCACCCAGGATAAGTTACAGACTTACTTGAAATGCAACAATGCATCTGTAATTCATTCTCTTATTGTAAATAAATTATTTTCTGTTTGAGCAAAACATTCATTGCAACTATATGACCTCCCAGTAATGCTAACTAAGTAATACAGTGGGTAATACAACAGCACCATAAAGAAAAGCAGGTATGGTAAAAACACTACCGCATTTGTCCAAAATGACCACTAGAATCAACACAAACTAAAAGTTACAAATAGCCACTATATCTCTTTCATATATGAATTAGAATGAACTGTAAATAAAGAAGTTCCGATATAGTTAATATATACACCGTGTCATAGGCCTATGTGTTTGGGTTATTACTGTAAAAACATAATTTAGGAAATCTGTGAATTACTGCCTTAGAAAATCATCAGGGAATCTTAAAAAACTGGTAACAGATAACAATTTTATAACTTTTTCACAACTACACTTTTTAAAATTCAAAACAGACCATTTTAATAAACCCTGAATGCTTCAGCCTCCCATGGGACATCCTTACAACTCTGGGAAGTTACCAGGTAATAAGAAAAGAAAAACAGCGGTTCATAGTTTATTCATCTGTTATGACATGATATGAGGAAAAATCCTTAGTGCATTCTTTGGCTTTGGTTGCCATTCATAAAATCAAAACTTTTGTCATTTTTGGTTATTTCTTTCTTCCACACATCATAGGTTGTGTCTTGGAACAGAAAGCACCGGTGTAGCAGAACAAAGTATTTATTGATATTTAAACTTACTTACATAAACTGTCAACTGAAATGAGCCACTAGCCAAATGACAAATCTGTCATATACACCTCCTACCACTACTTAACAGGAAATTTAGGTCTGAGCAGAGGTGTGTGAGGGGTGGGGGGGGGTGTGTGCAGATGTGAACATATCAGAATTCAGGCTTTCCCCCATACACAACATTGAAAAAACAAACCATTTGTCATTATAATTCAAACTTTGAAAATAATTTCCACATGTTCCAGTTATGTCATGTGTTTAATAGCCAGAGCATTATGCCTAATTTTCACGTTTACATTACTCCATACACATATGATTATATCTTGTATAGTTTTTCTTCACATTCTTAACCCACTGAATGTGATTTAAGACAACCCTAATACTGCGAGCTTGAACAGTTCAACACACTGAGCCCATGGTACCATTAAAACAACCTCCTGACCCCCTCAGGCAGAGAGCTGGCCCTCTCTGATAATATTTTCATAGGCTGTGAATTATAAGTGTTTAAAGGGCACTAATCGCAGAGTTACACTCATGCCAAGAGCTGCTTAGCATCAGTAAACCACAAAGTCTGGATAGAGAGCCTAAAGGGCCAGGTTTTAGCCAAAGTTAAAACATTCATTATAACAATTATATTTTATGGCATATCTGCCTTTTAAGAAAGTATACAGTGGAAAATAAAAGGAAAGATAGGAAGGATAGGAAATGAAATACAGCAAAGCCATCTTTAATCAGATTCAAACCTTTGACACCACTTATACATACATGCAGTGTGGGCCTGGGGCTGCATCATGTCAACATTTTCCCAAACTTTCTGGCAGAGCTTGAAAATGGTGGAAGAAAATGGTGGCCAAATGGTGAGAGAGACCGCTTGAAGGTAAAGATCCTGGCTTGAATCCTTGGGCCGGCTGAGTAAGATTCTCCCCTCTGAACAGCTAACATCAACATTCTCTTGAAGACAATGTTTTACCTCCAGTGTACAGAAGATGATAAATGCCCAAATGAAAACACACCAAACAGAAATCAAGTATAGTACAATACACATTAGTGGTATATGAAAAAGAATGAATAGTTTTCATTGCCACGTACATTTTCCATGCCACATAAAAATCAAATCACAACACAAAAAAACAGTTATAAGGGGTAGCCTAATGTATTTCAGTGTTGTCCAGCAGAGAGCAGTGTACACTTGCCAGTACTAAATGCAAAGAACTGTCATTTTTTTTCATAAGGGATGCAAAGGGAGCCTTTTCTTTTTAAAGTTATAATCGCAAGATCTCAGTTTCGTGATCTGTTGCAGCACTACAGTAGGCTATCAGTGATGATATCAGGTGTGTTTCTGGATCTCACTTTCACTTATAGCAAATACTGGGAAAAAAGCATGGGCTTTACACACAAGTGAGTTGAAGAGCAAGTCTGCTGCCTCAGCGCCGCCTACCCTCTCTGGCGAAACAACCACTGCTGGACAATGGAAAAATAATGTGCACTAAATGTGCATTGCTTGGGATTTTTCACAGGAATATTGTCACAGTTTGAATACTGAAAATCCAATGGATTTCATCAATGGGCCATAGTCTAATTCACCACTGGGATCCTCTAAGATGAATTGGCTGAATTCTCTGTGATGACAGTTAAGCTAATTAGGCTATTAGTGTTAACAGTAAAATGCTGGTTTAATGAAGGAGGATAAGCTAATGCTAAGTGACGGTACTGTAGAGCATAGACTAAAGATAGTCTCCACTTCCTCCCACTGTACAAAAGTGAAGCCAAAATATCCTGGATACGGGCGCCGCCATCTTGTTGTTTTGGAGCCGGAGTCTGCACAGTAGTTATTGGGAAAATCCCGCCCATATACCAATCACGAATCAATCACAGCTGTCAATTATGACGTTTCACTCCTTCATTTACCGCACCAAATAACTAATATAAACCAAACTTTGGCTATTAGTAAAATTAACTGTTGAACAAACATCAACGTATTCTAAAATGCCAGAAACCATCTTAGGAAACATTTATTTGACGTGTACTTTGATTTTTTAATATGGCCCATGTCCTATCCACTAGTCTCGGATTGCAAGACCTTCCTCCACAGCGCTGGGGAGGTGGGTCTGGCAAGTCCACACAGCATTCCTGGATAGGAGAAAATGTGCTCTGGTATATTGGCATTTCTTTAAACCAATCATAATCGTCATGGGCGTTGCTAAGCGGCGACAGAGCCACGGAGTCGCTGCAAAATGTTCCTCCCATGCTGGAGGCTACATTTTCAGGACCTTATTTCTAGGACCCTAGTTTTTCAATACACCACTTACCAAATTGGATGGTCACAAACATTTAAAAGCTACTTTCCGTCCAAATATAAGCGCTCATATTATGCTCATTTTCAGGTTCATAATTGTATTTAAAGGTTGTACCACAATAGGTTTATGTGGTTTAATTTTCAAAAACACCATATATTGGTTGTACTGGGCATTGCTGCAGCTCCTCTTTTCACCCTGTGTGTTGAGCTCTCTGTTTTAGCCACAGAGTGAGGCATCACACTTCTGTTGCATCTTTGTTGGGAGTCGCACATGTGCAGTACTTCAAGTTTAAAAATGTTTTTCCACCAAGATACTACTTTTAGGATCACAAATCAACTTGGTTGCTACAAGTTGCATTTTGGGGGTTGGGCTCATTAACACGACAAACAAAGATGTAGTTTTTGAAATGGATTTTAATTGAAAACAATAATGTAAAAAAAAAAAAAAAAAATTATTTCTTGTCTGCCGTTTTTATTCTTCCCATAATCTAATCAATAATTCCTGCAAGAGAGAGAGAGAGAGAGAGAGAGAGATATGCAAGAAAACAATAGAAATTATATTTTCTTAACATTTGACTTTTCCTGACCCTTCAATATTGAAACCCACATTGTGAAGTAGGTAACAGCCCTACCTTTTAATTGAGTGGTCTTCCTTCTTTCCCCCCCTTTTTTTAAATTGTCTGCAGAGCTCCTTCACTTCACTGAAATAGTAAGAGGAAAACATAATCACTGCTCAATATGAACATGTTGGTATCACTTAAAAAAGATGCATTCATTACCAATTCTCAATTACCCTGTGAAATGGTCTGTGATGATAAAATGTCCCAGGTACTACAATGAACATTAAACCTTTCACGTACACTCAAGACAGTGAGGACCAACCCAAGGACAGGCTTTTATCATCTTTTGAAGTAATGTGCTGGCAATCATTAAGTTAACAGGTAATATAATTCACCTAGTTGGATTCACCAAATATCGAGACAATCAGTAATGTTACTCACACTTGGCTTGATGTGCTCTTCTTTTTTGATGGAAATGCGCTCCTGTCGTGTTATGAATCCCACTTGCTTTCTTGACAAGCCCCGTCCTCTAGTCAGGGTCCTAGCATTGCAATCCTGAAAATGCCGTCCTGAAAGCATCTATGTGCTACTCATGGTGCCGCTGCAAATTAGCCTCATGAAGGAACTTGTTTTGGTGGAACATGTGTACATTTAAAAGTTGTTTAAGTTGTGCAACAGAAAACTCAGATTGGACAGATAGTCTAGCTAGCTGTCTGGATTTACCCTGCAGAGATTTGAGGAGGAGTTAACCATAGTCCTCAGCAATCTACCAGAGTTGACAACGGCATCACAAAGAAAGTGGAAGGTCAAAAAAAGAAGGACATCTGGCGGAATTTCCGGTGGCACTAGAGCAACCCTGGAAGTGGAACGTTGTGGATATAGACTTCCCATCCGCTAACAAGGGGGTGGGATTTATGCTCTATAGGCTACTGAAGCCGGCTCCCAGGGGTGATGCATCAACCCTTGGTGGAGAGCGTATCAAGCATGTACCCACCTGTATGCATGTCGATACAAAGTATTCTCACTCAACAGAAATAGACTTTTTATGAAAACCGCTCATGAACATCTATTAGCCCAGCCTTGTCTACATTAAAGATGTAAATACATGTACAAATATAATTTGAAAAGTAACAACAAAGTAACTCAACACTCAACTCACTCAATCCCCAAAATCTGGGTGGTGGAAAACTGAGCAATGACGACCATCAAGTTGGGACTCTGTGTGGATCCACAGGCTCCAGTGGTTTGGTTGTGTTGAAAGAAACTTCTCCCACAGCTGCTTTCAATGTCCTCCTGATTCACTGCAGCACAAACAACAACTGGCGCACCTGAAAAATGTACAGCTATGATTATGCAGAGAATAAAGCAGGAGCTGCAGGACCTCCAGCCAGCCGTTTCCTCAGATGAACACCTGCTGTCTGCCCACACACACGCACGCGCACGCACGCACGCACGCACGCACGCACGCACGCACGCACGCACGCACACATAGTATGCCCACACAGAGCAGATTGACCAAGCATGGGAGTGGGTGAATCATCAACCAATAAATCCTCAATCAACATCTTTCTTATATCATTTCTAGCAATCTTACTCTTCTTTTCACTGATGTTTCTCAGTGTCTTAACCCTTAATTCCAACAGGAATACTGATGGATTTATACTTTATTACTTTATTAATCCTGCAATGGAAAATTTCCATGTTTTCACTCTGTTGTTATTACACACAGGCCTGAACTACACACACATGCTCAGTACCTATACATGCACTAAAGGGAGAGATGTCAGAGTGAGGGGACTGCCCATAGAAAGGCGCCTCAAGCAGTTGGGGGTTCGGTGCCTTGCTCAAGAGCACCATTTAGATTTAAAAACTAAACAAATAATCATCTTAAAGGCCAGGTCATTAGCTTCAACTTTCAAACTGAGTCAAATTACAACTTAATGTTCACTCGCTTTTTGAAAAAATAAAACAGCTACCTGTATACCTTACATGTGTATTGTGAACCATTTTTTCTTTATTTAATTTGTCATGTAAAGCATCTTTGAGTATGTTGGAAAATGCTGAAAACAATGTAATGTCAAATACTAAAATAATTTTTACATTATATAATTCTTGTGTTTGTGAACTGCATAGTATCTTAATTATGATTTGAGGTCTCTCTACTGTATATCTCTTCCACTTCCTCTCCAGCCTCTTCCATTCTGCCGTGTTTTCTTTGGCCTGGCATCGAGGGACTGGAAGTGTCACCTCATCACAGCAGAGTTTTGTTTCCCTTGGAGGCTACAGGAGGATGTCTGTTAATCTGATCTTAAATCTTCAACCTGGATTTGGCAGTTTCCTACAAACACTGTTGGCTCTCAATATAAGAAATCCTCCTTACAGCATTGTCTATCTGAAAAATAGACTGCCTGTAATAACTCTACAGTCAGCCTCAGCGCTGTGTGGGACTGTGCCAGTTTTTAACCTTTCCTTACTCCTGCTGGGTTATTACTGTGGAAGCAAACAAGGTATTGTGCAATAACCTGCTCTCAAATTCTACTTAGCTTCCACCGCAATGTATTTCACATCTGGCAGTCTGATAAAATACACTTGAATGGGCAATTTATCAGTCATATGCAGTGGGCAAAAAGGAATTAGGTCTAGCTGCTTGACATTAACTGGTTAGAGTCAAGTGTACAGTACAGGAAATATGCAACAAGTCCACTCTACACTGTCAAAAAAAACACAATATGAGTGTTCGAGCATTAATTATTTATAATTATTAAAAACTTTTGCTGCAAACATTTTATTTAACTTGTTTTGATTTGATTTTGTGTATGTTATGTAAGAACATTGTACAAAGAGATGAGGATAGTGATTTAAATCAGAATGATCTGAGCTGACTGATAATTGGCTCCACCAATTTCACAAATCAATCTGTTTATAGGTGTAATACTACATATGTGAAACAAGTTATATGAATGCTCTTTAGCTGATAAACGTCCTCAAGTGATGCTAAAGAGTTTAAAAATTAAAGGAAATCTGGGCATGTGAAGTCAGGAAGAAGTGAGCTTACCAGACCTCTGTGGCCCTTTTATGACCTTGTGGATGACAATGTTTGATAGTGGCATAAAAGATGGTTATTTACCGAGCACATGTGTTTGCATAGGTACAATGTGTGTGATATGTGGTATGTGTTTTAGTGCATGTTCAACATTATAATAATTAGTTTTCCAGTTGGGGAAGTGATGTGCTGTGTATACATAAAGTTTATGTTTTGTGTCTCTAGGTGAGTGTGTTTGTGAGTATGTTCAACCACTTGTTGCGGTTTGGATTCAGCACAACAGCAAAAGTTAAGTCGTATAGTGGTTTGGGTGAGTGTCAGGGTTGAAGAATGTGTGTGGAGTGTGTGTGTAGAGTGTGTGTGTGTGTGTGTGTGTGTGTGTGTGTGTGTGTGTGTGTGTGTGTGTGTGTGTAGGACGTGGTATGGCAAGCATAGGACAACATTCTTGAAAGTACAACGTGTCTCTTCTCTTTTGCTCACCTTATGTCAAAAACATCAGGTGGCTCTCCAGAGAGATGAGCAAACTTTCTTGGAGGAACAGAAAGTGAGGTAGAGAGAGAGAGAGAGAGAGAGAGAGAGAGAGAGAGAGAGAACTGACTGTGTTTCAGCTAATTTTAGGCTGAAAGTAACCAGCAGCTCACAAATCCACAGTAGATGAAATTGACTCAGCAGACACGCTTTTATCACAATAGTACCTAACCAAATCTAACACATAAACAGAGGCAACATACGCTATAATTTGTCAATAATAGTTATAATAGTAATATAAATTCACATATTTGAACAGCTGTAAAAACAGTCACAATCGACTCCTTGCCACAGAATTTTAAAACAGTGATTACCATGTCACTACTTAAATCATACAGGGACTAATGCTATGCTATGATAACTACAGGTATTCAAATTCAAAGTTATTGTTAACATGGGAATCAAACAGTCCTATAATTTTTATATAATAAGAGGCCTGTAAAATACAGTTTTCTTTTTCCTTTTCAAATCATAGACAGTATGTTAACCTCGATTCAGTCAATAAGTTACAGAGTTGGAGCCGTTTCCACAAAAATCCTTCTTGCATGTTTTTATCCTTATGCATTTTCTTCTGTTTGTAAAATATGAAATATAGTGTATGAAATCAAGGAAATGTATGGCTGTATTCTTCCATAAAACAAACCACCACAGGAAGAAAAGTTCTAAAAGGATATATCCTAAAGAGAGCACTTTGTTTGATTTCTAAAAATGATTTCAGTTTGAAAACAGTAAAAGATATATAGAAATTTAATGTAAGAAATTGTAAAAACAAATCACATGTTACAAACCAAACGAGCTTTGACTATATTTGAGAGCATTACGGATTGGAGGCCATTTCTTGTTTTAAATGGGATTATATTGGGATTAAATTGGGACTGGTTTCTCTATACTACTGTTCTATGCTATTACATAATATTGAAGTACATACAGACACACAATAAACTACTATGGTGTTAAAATAGCTGCTAAGTACAGTTCTTCAACAAAATACCCAGCTAAATGTTCAACTCCTGTCCTCTCCTCCTTACTTTCCATTACACTTTTTTCTCCCGTCTCATTCCTATTTCTCTCCTGTATGTTTGCCTTTTTGTCTCTTCTTTTCTTTCGATATGTGGATCACAAGGCATATTAACACCTTGACTTTACTCATCTTCTCCTCTCTCTTCTCCTCTCGCCTTCACGCGTCAACACCCAGTCCCGCGTGTGACCTCTTTCTTTTGTTTCACTCCTCATCTTTCCCTCTCTCTCATCACTATCACATGTGCCACTTAGTAAATCAGGGACTGTTAGATGTATTAAACACATTGTCCAACAGTTGGCCACCCAAAAAACCTATCAATACACTTTCCTCTTGTTTTTCCAATTCTTTTGTATTTTCTTGCTGTCTCTTTCACTTAATCCTGCCTATTTATTGTTGCTGCCTCTCTTTCTCTCTGACTGCTTGTCTCACACTTCATCTCTCAGTCTCTCTCCACACCCGGTGTCTGTACCGTATGTCTATGTTTGTGTATCTCTCTCTCTCTGTATGCTGATGTCATGTGTTTGCATTGGGCTCCTCTGCACTCTTTGACATGAATATGAGCCAAAACATGTGATAATGTTTACCCAGACAACTCCCTTAATTGGCTGTTTAAATATCCCAAACAATAATTCACACCTTTAATAATTATTTATTGAACTCTTCGTTCACTCATGCTTCTATATTGTTCTGTTTAGAGTATGTATATATTGTGTATATATTAGTGTGTATATTTTTGTTGTGGTTGTTTTGTGTGTAAGCACAGTGTGAGCAACAATGCTCCAAAGAAAAATTCCTCGTATGTGTCCTCATACCTGGCAAATAAAGCTGATTCTGATTCTGATTCTGATTAAATTCCTGAGGACTAATGAATGAGCTTGTGCAAGACAGCTGGAGGTCTGGCTCTTCAGGCAGCTCTCTGCACTTCAAGCGTTAAAGAAACCAATCAATCTGCTTCGGTATGATGGAAGGTTGTTGTGTCAGAATCAAACCTTGACCCCTGAACCACCTCAATAACAAACCTAAAAATACAATGCTTATATAACTGAGAAATATGGTTTGGTCCCTGCTCTGATATTTTATTATAATATAATATATTATATATTTATGTGATATTTATATTCTTTCCCATTTTATTTTACTCATCCTGTCGTCATTGCAGTATGTGTACCAAGAGATGAGGATAGTGATTTAAACTGAAACGATCTGAGCTAATTGGCTCCACCAATTTCACACATCAATCTGTTTACAGGTGTAATACTACATGTGAAACAAGTTGTATAAATGCTCTTGTGGCTCCAGAGGGAGCGGCGAGAAAGCTAATAATTGTCCTCAAGTGATTCTAAAGAGTTTAAAAATGAAAGGAAATCTGGGCTTGTGAAGTCAGGAAGAAGTGAGCTTACCAGACCTCTGTAACCCTTTTATGACCTTGTGGATGACGATGTTTGACAGTGGCATAAAAGATGGTGTTTGCATAGGTACAATTTGTGTGATATGTGGTATGTGTTTTAGTGCATGTTCAACATTATAATAATTAGATTTCCAATGTCAGGGTTGAATGAAGCAAGTCAGTGTGTCTGTGTGTGTGTGTGTGTGTGTGTGTGTGTGTGTGTGTGTGTGTGTGTGTTTGTAAAAGCAACAAGCAAGCAAACATAATACTTCAAATCCACCACATGGATATATCAAATTAAACAGAAACTGAAACAGAGCTACTTTTCTAGCTCTGTTTTTTTTAAATCAAGTCATCTGCACATCTACAGTCTATTATTAACGCTGTGAGAGAGGATAGTGAACTGTTCATGAGCAGAGCTCAAACCCACGTTGCCAGCACACGGCCTCAGCCAGTGACAGACTGGGGCTAAAAAAACGCCCTGGACCTTATGGACCTTCTCTCAAATAAGCCCACCTTCCGGCCATTCACCCCTAGTCGTGCTCGACAGACACTAGCCAGGATGTCCTGATACTATGCCACAACGCTGTAGCCTATCAGACAAGGTATTCACAGCAAGTAACATCTCAAACCCAATGATGATAATTGTGCTTGTGTTTATTATTGAAGCCTCAGCCGTCAAATAAAAACAAAAATGTACAATGCCATTACATCAGCATTAGGAATTAAATCCAAATAATAAAATGTCACCTAACTACACTGAGTGTTAGTTACTACCCTGTCATCTTTTGTGTTGCTATTAACTATATTTAACCTGAATAAGCAAAGTAGTTTAAAGATAGGTTATTAGCTATTATTGATGACATAATATTTGTTGCTTTGTGTTAAAAATTAGCATTGAATAACCTAAATAATATAATTTTTCAATGTCAAATTTCTCTTTTGATTTATATTAAGGCTGTGAAATGATGAAAATGACTAGGCCCTATCAATTGTGTATGTGAAGCCTTCACAAACAACCACCAGGTCTTTGCCAGTTCCACAATAATTAATGCAAATATAAAATATGAAAATATGAAATGATTAAACACGTTAAGTTTGACAACACTAAATGGCATGATCATTTTCATAATCATGATACACATCCATGTTGATAGCTCACTGTGCAATGTGCTAAGATAGGGATAAAGGCAGCCTATTATCTAATTAGCGTCCTGCTCCTGGCACTTCCCAGTGCCTCTTGCTGATGGGAAAATACCGTTAAAGAAATGGACCAACAGACCCTGTTGCTTTGGACGGATTCCAGTGAAGGATATTAGAAGCACTTACCGGTGATGGCTGAGTGTTACTGCGCAGCCTCCAAATGAGCTTGACGACGTAGATGTGACTTGAGCACGTTTTACAAAAACTACGGTACCAAAACGTGAGATACAAGGGAATGGAGCCTTTTATACATTGTTGTGTTTCTTTAGAAATAAACAACGGATAAATAGAGTCTTTAAATGCTTCAGATGTGAAGTTATTCGCTGTGAAAGTGGCGCCAAAATGAATGGCAGTCAGTGGAATGCTAACGGCAGGTGATGGCTTGGTAGCATCAAAATGGCGCCATAGTGAGCTTTGCTTAGAGAGGAGAGGCTTACCCCTGGAAATAACGCTGCTGTCTGTACTCTTCTTCCTCAGTTTCGTTTTTACATGGAGCATTTATGTGATCGCATTAGCGCCCCTGCTGTTGGCTGTTAATATGGCTTTTTTAGCCTTTTATGTGCCAATTCGGCCCTTCTGGACTTTTCCCAAACGCACAGATTGTCAGTCTGTCCCTGGCCTCAGCCCGCTGAGCCACAGATCACCTTGTTAGTCTTGATTTCAGATTCTGACCCGAACCTAGAAGTTCCATCTGTGTGATTCACTCCAAGGTTGACTGAAGGATCAGATTGCCCTCTGGCTTCCTGTGTGTGTGTTGATTTTTTTTTAGGGCTTGTTCGTGCATACATAATACATATGTCTGCATATGTGCACATGGCTTTGTATTTGTACAAGTGTGGATATTGTGTGTGTGTGTGTGTGTGTGTGTGTGTGTGTGTGTGTGTGTGTGTGTGTGTGTGTGCTGAACGAGGGCCAGGTATGGGTTGAGGAGAAGATTGATGGTCCTGGAGGGACTCGGCAGCTGGAACAGAGAACACCAGACAGACGGACAGACGGATGGAGAGAAACGGGGGAATAAATCAGACAAGAGAGGAGAAAAGGAAGGTGGCTAGAAGTGTAGAGCAAAGAGAGAAATGAAGAGATGAAGAGAAGGAGGGGATTATATAAAAAGAGATTTGTCCAGACAAACAAACTGCAAATTCTTCAGAAATGATGTGATGCAAGATTTAAATAATAGCCCAGTAGGCTGCAATATGTGCCGTCATTCAGAAATGCCAGGAGACCATAGGAAATATCATATAATACTAATGTATCTGACCACAGCCATTCTAGACTCTCTGCAGACACAGACAGACACACACACACACACACACACACACACACACACACACACACACACACACACACACACACACACACACACACACACACATCGTATCCCTCTCTCCCTCTTCCTTTCTTTCACTCCACTTCTCTTTTCCTCCTTTTACCACATCCCTTACTTTCTTTATCCCTTTTGCTGCTAACCCTTTCAACACACACACACACACACACACACACACACACACACGCTATATGCCTCTCTTGCTCTCTCTCCTGACCACATCCCCTCCTCTCTCCTCCCCTCCCAACCTCAGGTCGTGTGGTAATGAGTGTGAGATGGAGCCTCGTGGCTACCAGACTGGCAGAGGTATTTTTAGCACTTCTGGTGGTTTCCATCACTAAATATGCTCCAACTTCATATTTCAAAATTGAAACCAACCTCAAAGGGAGAAATGGATAGTCTGTTGGAGTTAGTTTAAGCTATTAGACATCGCTGTTAAATGTAGTGCCGAGATTTGAGGATTGATGGGTAGGATGGTAATTGGTGATAACTGAGAAAATAACTATAAAAACGTTTAAATAAAGTAAAGGCACAGCATCTCACACGGGGAAATGTAAAAAGCAAAAGTTACATTACCTCAGTGCTACAGTTACTTCCTTTGAGGGAAAATAATGAGTGGAAACAATCATCACATTCAATCAGTCAAAGCAAAGAAGTTTCCTTAATGTGGCAACCCTTTTTTTTATTATTTCAAACAGATGTAATGCAATGCAGCAGGAACGGTAATTAAATTTAACTTGGCATTAGCATTTTACCTGTCCATGAGTATGATCATAACATGACTCTATACTATATATTCACTTATAAAGGTGGCAACCAGTTACCAAATTTTTGATACAATCAGGAGAGACACTCTTTGACGTGACAATAAATAATAAAAAAGCATAACAGGGAGCAGCCTGGTGTAGGTTTGGCACTGGTCCCATTGCTCAGACCCACAGCTGTATGGAAGCAACAATGTTGGTGTGGAGGAGGAGGGTTACACAACAAAATACACAAAAACGTGAGAGAATTGTATAAAAAAGAATAACAATAAGTCTTAGAATTTTGCTACAATACCAACATCCTCAATAGCAACACAATTGCTGCTGGCGTAGAAATCTAGCTTTTTCCCCTGACATCTGCCATGAAGATATTGTGTTGCATGTGGTTGTATGCCATGAAAAAAAGTGTGCTCCAGAACAAAACAAAAATGTTGGCCTCACGGAGAAAGTAACACTAAGTAACGGTAGTTTCCCTGAAATGATGACTGACCTGACTGGACAGTTTGGGCATGCTCACGTGTGCTGTTTTTGTTCTAGAAAAAGTGCTGCAACAACCATATTTTGTGCTGATGAAAACACTTGTCATGCATTGCTCACTTTGTTTCCATAACAACCAGTCAGATGCAGTTGCCACTAAACGTAACCCTCCAACACTAAGGCTGAATCTCATTTCTCTCCCTTACCCCTTCCCCTTACCCCTTCCCCTTGTTTTTGCGCGTTCACGCGGGACCTAGTGGTGTCCCGATTCTTTTTGTGACCGAGGGGTAGGGGTAAGATCGAGGGATGTATGGACCTAGAAAGCAAGTGACAACGCAAGCTGACTTGTAAGACAAGCAACAATGGCTGCCGCATCGACCAGAGAGACACATAAATGTAAATATTTTCGGCTTAAATAATTGATTTAAAATTTACGACAGTCTTGTTTTGTGGAAAATAATGTGTTCATGTTGTTCCCGTTTATTATTGCATTGGTACTGTATTATTGTAATCATTTGTAATTAATTACTGTCCATGCACTTGTATATTGTTGTTGGTTATGATAGGGACACTGATGATTTGTGGGGGGGGGGTTACTGGCCAACAGGCATCAGACTGGTCTGTTAATTTGTTTGTTTGTGGTCTTGTGTCTTTTTTTTGTTTTACACATTTTAAGCCTTTTTATGTGTGTGACATGTAAGTTATGGCTCGAGACGCCATCTTGGAAGTTTGTGATCAATACTGTATGGTGATGTCACCAAGTGGTGTCCCATTTCACAGGGGTATGTTTTCACCCCTAGCCCTTACCCCTTGGTTTTGAGGGCCAAGGGATAGGGGTAAGATAGAGAAATGGGATTCAGCCTTAAACTCCTGAAACTCCCATAACCCAGTCAATTTGTTCCCATAAGCATCCCACAAAACTTTCCTTCACTACGTTTTCCATTTTCAGCTTGTTGCTGTCATCTTAAACTGTTAGCTGGCTTGACTGTGAAACCACAGTGATAAGTCCCTCCAAACAAGACAATGGTGAAACTGAATTTCTTTTGCTTTTTAAGTTGTGGAAAATACTTATAGGCCTATCCAACTTGGTTTTCTGTGCTTCCAGTAAATCAATAGTTTGAATTTTTTTGGAAATAATCTTTTCTAGCAGACAGTTGATGAAGATTGAAACCAATGTTCTGTGGAAAACGTGGAGCAGGAGGAATTAACTTACCTACACTGGCTCTCAAAAGTTGAAAAACATTCCTACCCACACCTCTAAAACTCACTAAATAGATACATTTTTTTTTTTACAGAGAATGAGCTGTAACTATTTCTCGGTGAAACTCCCAGAGAGGGTTACCGTCACAATGAGGTTGCCAAGTGTTGAAGTGTTGGGCATGTAGATAAACTGTTGTTCCTCAAAAAATGAGACTGTCCTACCCTGAAAAACAACCCCATAGGTCATTTGTACAAGCAGCAATTACAAGCCATATTTACATTTATTGTTAGGTAGCGTGCTCTAGCTGTAGTAATTATGATGCGAGCCAAGCAGGAAGTACTGTGGTATTAAGACCAGGAAAGTTTGAAAAAAAGGTGAGGGGGAGTGGTGTTGATGGATGGGTCCAATAAACACAGGACTTTCACCCAGGAGACCCTGTGTCCTGTTTTAAATCTATCTGAAAATAACAGTAAATCACGAGTTATAACTTTAGAGAACCGGGAACTGCGTCAAATTCTGCATCACCTGTAATCACGCCATATCAGACGCCCGGAAGTGAAGTAACAAAGGTACTGAGGTGAACCCAAACCACGACCTTAACTATTGGTTGGTAGTTTTGTTGCCCTAAACCTTACCAAAAGGTTCATTTCACAACTTTAAATAGCTATAGTGCATTCTGTCTCCCCCATGAGGAACTCTAAGTATTGACAACGCACCAACCCCACACCTCCTCCACGTAGTTACTTGTAGCCAAAGAGGACACGGAGGATTAAATAGACATGATGGACTCTTCGGAAGTAGTTGTTATCTTCACTGATTTCCTCTGGACAAAAGTCGCCGTCCGACACCAGTTTCTGAACACAACCCTACTGAGCAGTACAGAGAGAGAGAGTTATGTGGAGCTGAGAGTCTTAATTAGCTTTGTATAAACTCATTTGGCAATGGCTTGAAAGTAAAAGAAGTTCATTAATATAAAAAAGTTAGCTTTAACAACGTCTTTAGGAACTAACAACTTTGGTTGTATGGTTTGGAGAACTTGTTGCAAAAAATAGTTACATAATTATAGCTTCTGAAAGCAAATCCATATATTTCCCAAAATGTTGAACAATCACTTTAAGGTTTTCTGATTTCATTATTTACTAGCTTACCAAGAGGAAACCATAATTGATTTAAAGATCATTTTACTTTCTATTACTTGGCTACAGTAATTTTAATCTTTGAAATGTGCAACTGTGTTACATGGTAAAACTGTCAACAACTGAAGAGAACACCAGACCTTTTTCCATTGACTCCATAGTCCAAGTTCCAACATTTGTTTTCCAGTCCAAAATAACACTAAAGGGGATTGTGGGAGTTAGTTAGTTCTTTTTGAAACAATCAATAAAATGTCAAATGATCCATGTCTTAATTCCTGTAAGAAACAAAGTTTAGCAAAAGAGAAATGATAGAAGGCCAATAATCTACTTTACTCCCTTATGTTGTTATAGATTTTCTGAGGCCAGATTAAGTGTAGGCCTATCTAGAAATACTAAATATATTTACTGTCTACTTCAGAACAAACATTTACCATATTTGTCATGGGGAAGAACTAGAACATTCTGTAATGTATTGTAAATCATCTAATTTATGCTGATCAAAATATTATCATTTGTTCATTTGGCTTCTGGACTGATTGATGGCTCACAGCGGAGCGGAGATCTTATTCTTCCTTTCATTTGAAAGCTCCTACATTTTTGCAGAGCACTCCATCTCCCCCATCTTTATTTCTGTTGGCAGGCTCGTCTCATTCTCTCTGAACATCGTTCCTCTCTCACAAGGAGGCTCATTGTCCGTAGAGGAGAAGGTTGGTTTATGGTCCATACAGAGACAAGTGGCAGAAGCACATTCCATAACTTATTGGTGGCTATACGACTGCTGGGGTCAGTTCACTTTAAACCCCGTCTGTGCAAAGCGTAAACAGACGCGGCTCTTCCTGTTCTCTAGATGTTTTCACTGTTTCTCATATTTCCAAACATGATCACATTCTAATTTGCAGCCATGGCAACCATTTCTATTGTGCCAAAGCTAAACACAATGCTCGAAACACGAAAATGAAATAGACATCTTTGGTTGTCACTCAAATCATTTCATCTTTATTGGAAGCATCTTTCATTCATAATGTCTGTTTGGTTCTGCTTCCCTTCCGTTTTTCCTCCTGTTTTGTCTGCTTAGTCATTTGAGTCTGTGCAGGAGTCAGTAGGCCTTCTGGGAAATATAGTTCTGAACGCACTTATCATTTCCACTTAAAGCTCAGCTTTATTTTATATATGCCTGTGTGTGTTTGTGCAGTGGCTACATGAAAATGTTTCATGGCCTACTTTGATCAACAAAGAAATTTGAAAAGTAATAAAGCCTTGTAAAATAAATCAAATCATATGTCAAGTAAATGCACACAGTGAGCTGATAGCTTCTGGCCAAACTCATCCATCTTGGTGGATGTTGATGAAGTACTTAAATATACAGGAGCAGCATTGTTTTATCAGATCCAGGCTATCCTGCACACTGTCAGAGGTACACATCCAGCAAGGCGAGCTTCAGTCATACAATGAAAAATGTTTGGTCCATTTAAGGTCCAATATTTTACTAATGAAATAAAAGCGGCTAAAATGTCAAAATAAGTAGACTGACTTTGTAGGGAGAGTGGTTTTCTTTAAGCCTTCTTTTGCAATGTTGTAAACAGTTACATAAGCTATGTTCCCATCCACACGTTTTTATCCGAATTAAGTGATATCAAATGAAAAATGACTTATGGAAACAGTAAAATTTGATGGAATTTCATGAAAATCGACTCAAAGGAAATACGTTCAGTCTCATCAGATTTAATCTTGATCGATATACGGATTATGCGATAAACGCTGATGGAAACATCATTTGCCGAAAAAATAATGAATTGGGATCAAGTTTTAGATAATTTTCTGGTTGCAACCCGCCACAAAAAGAAGAAGTGTTCATTTCTGCCCAGTATTTCCTGCTCTGTTTGCACACATGGCTGGCGTCAACAAAGACAGATGGAAGTGGACGAACGAGGAGACAAGAGACTTTTTGAATTTAATTTATCCGGAACTCGCCAACAAAGGTTACAACAAGCCGTGGGACGTCCTCCGGAGTAAATAGAAGGCAATCAAACAGTGAGACATGTCTCAAAAAAGAGTTGTCTCCCAGCGGTGCCGGAGGGAAAATAAAAGACAAGTTTCATCTGCATCATCATAGCGATGTGTTGATAGCGTCGTTGTTTTCTTATTATAGCTTGATATGTCGCTATCAGCTGGTACATAAGCACTAGCCTACAACTTGTCCAATATTGATCATTTGGTGGTATATGGCGCGATCCATTTTGTCTAGAAAAACTTTGTTCGCAAACGTTTGCTTGAATGTTGTGCAAATCAGTATGAAAATGAATGGAAACACCTTAAAATGTCTAAAATCAATTTGATATACCAATTTGCTCACAAACAGCATGTGACGTCATTTCGCACAGGTTTTTATTCGCTTTAAAACCGTTGGACGGAAACACACTTTCACCAGCTTTATTCGCATGAGTTTTTTGTTTTTTAACCGAACTTCAGATAATTCGATTGACAAGTGGATGGAAGCTTAGCTAGTGATAGTTACGATGTTGCTATATGCTGAGGACTCTGTCTCTGGCTCAGGGCTCAATGTGTACATTGGTTGCCCACATCAGGAATTCCATCAAGATATATTAAGTTTAAATGAAGGTATACATATTATTTTCACATGTTGTTGGGAGGTTGAACTTTCAAGAGAAGTGTTCTAAGAAAACATGATTAACCTTATTTTCTGCCTTCGCTAGGCCGTGATAGAGGGTTGAAACAAACAACCTATATCATCGTGTGGTTTTGGTTTGTATGGACTTGCTGGTAATGCAAGAGATTGTGCTGTTGGGTTTAGAATCATCGACATACTTTAACAGCAATTGAATCACCTGCATCTCTATAATGACACTGATCTTTTTAATGCCTAAGAAAAAAACATTTGGTTAGGTTAGCCTGGATCCAGACAGCGCCTACATCTCACAGTTTCAAATAGATCTGTTGTTCTGCCTATTCAAGGCTGTTGCCGGGAGCAACTTGGGGTTCAGTGTGTTGCCCAAGGACGCTGGGACACGTGGACAGGAGGAGGCGGGGATCGAAACCACCAGCCCTGTGATTAGACAAAATAACCCCTCTCTTTAACAAGAAATTGTTTAACATGAACACAATGTCAGGCTGAATTACTGAAGTGAGACAAAATGGCAATTCAGTCTGATTATCAGGTACAAACCGGCTACATCACTGGCATGTAATCTGTGGGTTTGAAACCGCGTGGAACAATTTCACAGAAGCAGAGATCTACCCATTTTTACGCTCATTGTTGTGCTATCAGATGTCACGTAAGATCACATTTAGTGACCTATGACATGAGCCTTTGGGTGCTAGCTTCTCTTTTTTCAGCCAGAGTTCCTCTATAGAGAAGCCCTGAGTGTGCTCTAACCTCCGCCCTGACCACAAAACCCGGCTGTAGCAGCCTGGGTGAACTGCTCGTGGAAGTGGCAAGAAATCCGTGGCACCCAAATTCCACAGGGCGTATCCTGCACTTCCAGCTCACTACTGCTGTAGTTTGCTATTGCTTCTTCCTCACATAAAGTATGCATCATCTACCATGTCTTCCTAGAGCAAAGTGAGCTTGCAAAGTAAACAGACTGCAGAGTAACCGGACAAGAAAAAAAGGTCAAATACTTTGGCCGCTGCCGACTTTCTCAGCACAGGATTATAAATGCTGATGGGTTTTGGATTTCCCAAAACTGGGTGTCCTTGACGTGAGCAAAGACACTTTGCGTTTTACACCTTCTCTGCTTTGTGGGACTACTGTGGCATAGATATGAGCCTCTGGCTCTGTGAATTATGAGTTATCTGTATTATAACTGTATTTCCTTGTCTGTGTGTTTCTTCCTTGGATTATCTTGTTATTGTTCCTCTAAGACAACTGCTCGCTATGTTGGTAATGCGGGAATTTGATATTTGAAGATTTGATGTTTAGCTCCTCAGTGATGTCATTGCTTTTCATGTGCATGAGTATATAAACTTTGTAACATTTGTCTTTTGCCAGTAACTTCATATTTATCCTGATTTCTTTCAGAAAATGAATGTTGCACAACTACAACCTGGCTGCAACCTTGTGATATACTATGTTGCATTTGTAGAAGGTTCTCAGAACATTTGGTAACACTGTGATACAACTTAGAACAGTGGTTCCAAAACTAGTTCAAGGACCTCAAAAATGGCAAAAATTAGACATCGGACCCACATTTGATAAGATTTTGTCTCAGATTCCCCATCTGATAGGATTTCAGCATTTAAATGTTTTACTACAGAAAGTATATGAAACCGATGACCAAAATCATTCTGTAATTGGGTTACTTTTGAATGAAATTATAGTGACAAAAATAAACCCTCCTTTTGCTGGGGACCCCCTGGAACCCCCTCTAGGACTCCACTTTGTGAACCACTGACTTAGAGCATTTAGAGCCACAACATTCATAGCTGTAGCACATTCCCATCTACTTTATAGTGAATCACCAACTCTGAAATCAATCCTGTCGTAACCTGAACCTTTCTTACCTGCTGGCACAGTGTCTTGACCAAGCAAATCCCTTCAGTGTGTGTCCATTGCAAATCATGTCTCATACAAATGCACGCAGGAATCTGGACTGGCTACACAGCAAAAGGCTGGAAGCCAGGTTCACAATGTGAAACCAAAGAAATGTAACCTCTCCACAGGGACAAAGCTCAAATGGTATTGGTCCTGTAAAATGACCAATACATAAGAGTGAGGTAGACTCAAAATTCCTTCAGAAGTTACTCAGAATGTGCAGACTGTCCTGTATGTTAAATTTCCAAACACACTGATGTGACCCCTTTTTCCATTTGAGTCACTGCCAGTGAACAATCTTACACAGATTACAAAAAATAATAAAACACATTAGGCATAGATGCCCTACCAGGACATTTGATTCTGATTGGCTACCCAGGTCAAAAGCTTTTTGCACAAATAAACTCTGGGAGAAACTTGGACACAGGCCTCATGCTTTTAAGCTACACAATATGGCACAGATAGTATGGTAAATAATGTACTTTCTCATACGTAAATCAGTTGACACTGACACACAAGCCTGGAAGTAATAATATGAAAAAATAAATATATATAAAATGAATGCAGAATTGTAGCTGGGAATTTTGGAGGAAAAACCTGCTGCAGAAAATCAATCTTCCAACAAGGCACTGACCCCCAAATCACAAAGCTAAGACCGATGCAGAGCCCAAACTTCAGCTGAACTGAGAATGTAGGCAAGGCTTGACATTTTCATTTTGCCATTTTTTTTTTTTTACGTTCACTTAGCTGAAGTAAGAAAAGATAGGGCAAAAAAATGAGCTGGTTCCAGATGTGCAAAGCTAAGATTATTCAACCCAGGTTTCACAGCTGCAAATGCTACCAAAGGGCCCTACCAATTTTCTCATCATATTGAGATAGAAGAATATTTTTGGCTGAAGTGTTAATGCTACTGCTTTACTCGACATCCCATTGTCTGTTACCGCACATCTGCAAGCCTTCTGCTGTCAGGGAACAACTATAACTGTCACATTCATGCTTACCAAATGCAAGTCTTAAAGCTGCATTAAACAATATTTTTTATATTTACAATGGATCATATGACTATGTTTAGTGTCAAAGCGATATGTTATAGTAAAAGAAAAAGTGCAGTTTCCCTGAGCTTGTCTGAACTTGGTTGAAACCAAAACAGAACTAAAAGGTGTGTGACTATTGGACTTTATTCATATGTGTACCTGATGATGGGGTAAAATGTGAGAACTGGTTGGTTGAGGATTGCAAAGCTGAATCATTTTTAGAACTTTCTAGTTCTCTATTTGTTGACATACAGTGCACTATATCACTAGCATTCTTACTGCACAGTAGCTTACATCTGAGAGAAGAGTTCAGCTGCTGTACTACCTTTTATTGTCTCCTGGTGGAATGCTTTCCTCAGTGATGCTACAAGAAACACTGAATTACCCTGACATTGTTGATTTTGCCTTGTCCTTTTTTTATTGGCTCCAGACCAGTACCAGTCAAAGGATATATTTATTTTCACAAATCTGCGCAGCCGGGGCTGCATTTGTAGTCAACGTTGACAGTGGTGAGGAGTGGGATTCATAGGAACATATTTTTGTTGTTATGAGCAGTGAAGGCTGTCCAGCTGCCTACAGAGCAAGAAATGGACAGGATCATATGATCAAAAAACCACAGCGTTGTTACTCTCCACAGCCCAAACCAATGTCTCTCTGCCTCGCTCTCTTACTAACTCACACACACACACACACACACACACACACACACACACACACACACAGACAAATCCTGCACATAAACAAATGGATGCACACAAGGACACCCAGCAGGCACACACACACACAAATTACCCCCACTTGCTCACATGCACGCACAATTAATGCTGATATAAATCAACTGCCCAATTTTTTTTTGGAGCGCGGAACAATTTCTTTCTCCAAAATTCCACAAACTTATCTGCAGTAATTTACGGTGTGTTTTCCACCGAGGGGAGTGATACCGGGTTCTGGGCTGTAAACGTTGCTCTGCCATGTTTATTTTCATTTCATTTTGTTCTGCCTCTAATAACACTTTACCTTGGTGATTTAAAGGAGGCTAAGAGTGGTTTTGGAATACAACCAGCTGTGTGTGTATGTGTGTGTGTGTCCTGTAAGTATTAACCTATTGAATCCTCTTCTGTACTTCTTTACTCTATTCAGCAGTATGTTTGCAATGAGGTGGGCTTCACCTGTTGTACACTGTGCACCTGTCATCTCCCCACGTACTGTTTGATCTAAATATAATTAATAAAATGTTCTTAAATGGTGTATTACAACTATACAACATATTTTCCAGCTCTTAGAAAGTAATAAATTTTTCTCTCTACAGAAACTCCTGGAATATGCTGTCTAGCTGTACATACTGTGCAGTATTTTATACTGTATCTTATAGCTCTGCTAATGCTAATTGCCAATTTTTATCTCTGTGTTTTGTTGTTCAAACTTATATATATCTAAAATTACCCTAAATTAGACTTATAATATTGAGTGAAAGTGTGAAACTGTCAGAAGAAAGTCTTTTCAAGGATTTTAAAGACCATGTTTGGCTTTTACTATCTTAATAATAACTTTGTCTTGCATCAAAGTCTGTCTCTTGAAACATCCCGACTTCCCTACCCTGTCTATTGCCCTCAGCTCAAAGCCCAGTAATTCCTATTAAAGACATAAATCCTTAGAAACTGAATACACACAAATATATAGTTTTATCTTTAAAAAGGCTCGGTAATTTCCCCAAACAGCTGGGCACTGTAGTCTTTGGCAAATGTTAACTCAAACAGGAGGAATTTGGTTTGTGCTGGGGACTATCTGCAGTGAGGGATTAATACACATTTGGTGCGCTGATGATTATATACAGGAGCAGGACAGTGTATGTGGGATTGCCTCAAAAATAACACTGCCCATGGTCATCCTAATATAGGCACATGTCATCTAGTGCAATAGTATGGCTCACTGATGTGTTTTTTAGTAGTTTTTAAGCTTTACAGCACATATCAAAGATAACATATGTTGTCCATTGTTTGCTGCAATTTGTTGACAAAACAAACACGATATAAATTATCAGATTATCCCTTAAGAAAAGAAGAAAGGAAGGATAAGACAAGGGAAAATGATGCTATGACCAATGGCTGAAAAGTGTCAGCTACACACTGTCTGCTGAAATGAGCAGTACTGTTAATATGCAAAGACATGTTGCTGACTGACTTGCAGTCCACTCAGGGCCAAAACTTTCAAATACTTTGAAAGACTTTTGCTTGGTTCAACAGGTACAAGAAATAGTTCATTAATCTCACACATACTGTACGTTGCCAGCTGCCACTCAGTCAGTCAGTAATAGTCACTCATCAGTCAGCCAGTCAATCCTTCATTCTGTCAGCCATGTTAGCCAGCTTGTCAGCACCCAACTAGCCCATCAGCTAGCCAGTTAACCAAACATTGAGAAAAAGAAAAGAAACAGCCAACCAGCCAGTCAGTCAAATCAGATGCCATCATGCCAGTTAAGACTAGTTTTCTTTAAGGAAATCTGATTAAGCATGGAATAGAAAGCGAGAGAAAAAGGAGGCTTCGTGAACCATGTGTGGAGCATACAAATGTGTGTGAGCGAGTGAATGAAGGAAGATATGTATCTGTGTGTCTGTGTGTGTGTGTGTGCGTGTGTGTGTGTGTGTGTGCAGGCAGATCCCAAAGTTATTTTCTGTAATACCCCCAGTTTCATTTCAGGTTTGGTTTGGGTCCAGGTGGTTGGCTTTAATGTAGTCCAGATGGGAGACGCAGAGCGGAGAGTGGCCAGATTTTTTCCAGAGTTTCGGTCGAACCAGGGCTTTGCTAATAAAAGCAGAGGAGATTTTCACAGTTCCGCAGACAAAACCTCGCATTCTAATTCTCGAGGGGGAACGGAGAGCGAGCGAGACCGCAATGTTATACTTTGTTTTTATTAAAGGGGGTGATTGACAGCTTGGAGGGAATTTTCCAGCATTAAACCAGGGGTCTTATTGGAGAGGACAGAGCAGAGAGCACAGGGACCTGGCGAAGCAAAGCAACGCTCTGGCAAGCTGCTACTGACTGAAGGCTTGGCTTCTCTTCTTATTCTCTCTCTTCTTACCATCTACTTCGGTCTCTCTAGTTCATCTCTAACTGAGGAAAAGATTGCTGAAGTCTGTACCTGCTCCACCGCTTGCCCCGTCCTCCTCTCCTCTCGGCTCATTCACTCATTCACTTCTTCTATTCTGTATATCACTTTTTCCACTTTTTTATTTCTTGTCTTGTGCCTAATAAGTTTTTTTAGGGTGCTTGAAGTTTTCACTGCAGGGAGGACAGCCCATTTTTGGACAGTTCATTGTCCTGCTTAGAGGCTAATAAAACCTAAAGTGCCTCCTGATTCACTGCGCCTGTAAATAGGATGAAACACTTGCAACCCTGTGTGTGTCCGGGCCTTCATACATGCACGATAGGCACCTCAGGGTGTGTCTCAACCTCCATCTATCTCAATATCCATCTATCACCAGCCCAGATCAAGTAGAAAAGTCTGCAGGTCATCCAGTGTTTCTCATATTGACAACTTAATGCAGAATCGGAGGAAGAGCTTAACATCACCTGCAGTTACCAGATACACTGTTTTCTTTTGGTTGCTAATATCTCATGCATCTCCACTGATGGTCAGCTGGCAGTCACTGAGCCTGTACTTGGTTATGGTCTGGCTCTGTTTTATATCCCTGACAGCACAGAGCTTATGTCAAATGTAAATCTCTTTAGCACTGTATAATATTCCAATGCAAGCACAATATATATATATATATATATATATATATATATATATATATATATATATATATATATATATATATATATATATATATATATATATATATATTGGTGCTTAAATGTTTGGAAAAAAAAAAATTCTCCAAGAGTTGAGTGTGCATATCCAGTTAATTATACTTGTTCTAACTGCACAATTATTCAGCTGTGCGTGTGCTGGGCCTGGCTCTGGTTTGGCTTAGGATCAGAATTGGTGCCCTTTGGTTTTCTTACAATTCTTATATATATATGACCCCTGTCCAGATTGCACATGTGAAACTATGGCAACGGCATAGCAGCCAGTGTCAACATCAACGCTCTGAGAATTAAGGTTTAAATGCTATCCATCATTGGCCCATAATGTGATTAGTGCTTATTTTTCTTACATTTCCTGTTTCTTCAGCGTTTTCCTGCCAATTTCCTAATGCTACCATTGTCCCCTTTCTCTGACCTTCCACTCTGGCTGTTTGTTAATACCAGACTGGGCATCTAAAAAGTGTGTTGTTGTCCACACATCAAACCCAGCCAGAAAGCAGAAATACAAAAAGCTAAAAACATACTGTATACAGTTTTTCAATTATGGCGGTGACGCCGTAAATTTCTTTGCCGGAGCGATTCCTTCCCTAGTGTGCCCCACCTCCATCCCAGCAGTCACCTGTATGTTCTGGGTCTACGTTCGCCAAGGGAGGAACGTATTGCATACATTATATTCTTAAATATTTTAGTGCTGAAATTATTTGACTAGTCAATGAAAGGAAATTCAATCACCAGCTATTTTTTTTAATATTTTTTGTTTAATCGTAGCAGTTTTCTAAGCAATTTCTTTTTACATTTGAATATTTGCAGATTTCCTTTTTTCTATATCTCTAAATATGTCAACTTGAGCTTTGGGAAATGTGATGACAAATTTGAACTATTTTCTGACATTTTATAGACTAAACGGTAAATCAATTAATCGAGAAAATAATCAACACAATCTATAACAAAAACAACATTTGTTGCAGCTCTAAAAGGTTTATTGATAATACCTAATATAAAAAGTACAGGATACCAGCTGTCCTTGGAACCTTTGTAGTTTTTGTCTCTCTTTCATTTTCTCTTTGGGTATATTTTCCGGACAGACATTAATACTAAGTCTGGATAGTCACTCTACACTGCCAGAGAATTTCTAAAAGGGGGGAAACCAAAGAAATAACAATGGATGAGCAAAATGGGAAAACAATCACTGGCTCTAGACAGAACATCAGCTTTCATTACCTGGCCCTGATCACCCTCAACCACAAGCTAAAGTGCATGGAAAGATGCCTGGCAAGTGGAACTGAAGACAAACAAATGGCCTTTTAAATTCAGGATTTGTTGAGAAGACAAAACTAAAAGCCACAGAGATGTTTCAGCTCATTGTTCCCTTGCTTTTCCAGCCCAGTGCCCTGCCGCATAAAGTCTCTTTGTGATCATGTGGCATCATATGGTTGTTTATAATAGATGATTACACCAGTGACGTACAGTTGGTGATCATACAGGAATGAACACATACAAGGATGGATACACATTTGGACTCTGCTACCTACTGGATTAACTTGTCTTGGAAAACACAGTCATATACAATCATAGGGGCTTCCATGGTGGTATCCCCATGAGCAGGAAATGTCTTTTTAACAACCAATTAAAGGTGAGCCAAGCAGCTAGCTTACAACAGGAATGTTTACACAGAGAGAAAAGGGGGAGAAAGATTCATTGTGGGGGAGAAAAGGGAGAGATAGAAAGAAAGCTGAGGTAGGAAGTAAGCTGGAGAGCTAAACGAGGTAGAGTCCAGGATTTGGCACTTTCGCAGGTGTGCACAACAGGGGGTTTGAGGAGGAAGGAGTTTGTGTACATGCATATATGTGTGTATGTGTGTGTACAGGAGTGTGTGGAGCTGCCAAACTGGCCACCTGTCTTCCCCTCGTTGTAGTTTTAGTGTTTCCTTTCATCCGGCCCTCAGCAGCACAGCTCCCACTTGGAGCAGTTAGCCTCCTGCCGTGTGTGTGTGTGTGTGTGTGTGTGTGTGTGTGTGTGTGTGTGTAGCTCAGATCCCAGTTGGGTTAGAAAGACTAATGTTCCTAAAGGTGCATTTTGCTCTTTCCCCCACATTTTTATATCTTTGTTCTTTATGTTTTATAGAGACAGTTGGAGTGGAGGCAGGAAGTTGGCCAACAGGCCTACGGAGCAGGAGAGGACACCAGAGGAAACTTCTGCTCCTATGTCAACAGGAGGTCATGCTTCAGGGAAAGCACTGCTACCTATCCATCTTTAATTAATAGACCTTATTCAGCTGGGTGTCATCTGAGTGCAAAAACATGGATGAGTTGAAAAAAACAGGAAGTGCTCCTGTCTCCTTCACTGATTCTCATGTTATGACATTTGACAAATGCAGACATGACTTGTTTATGCTTTTGAGTCGAAAAAAATTTGAAAAAAAAGAACAAAATACAAAAACGTGGTAGCTACTAATAACACATTTGATTTGAGAATTACAGGCTTTTATTGATTCATTAACTTAATGCCATTCTTTTAAGAGGTAGTGATTTAAAGACAATTTTTCATCTTGATTCTACATTTAAATCAAGTCATGTTTTACTAGAAACTTCACCCTAGATGCCCGCCAGGCTCCATATTATCCGTTGGAATTGACAGGACAATCACTGAAGAGGTTCAATGTGACAAGTGGAGAAGAGATGGGAAACAGAAAACATGACCTGCAGTTTCCAACAAAGTAACAATGAAAAATCTAACTTTAGAGACGTATTATCAATCTAAGGTTCACATGTGCAACAGGAAAATCAATTGGCGGGATAACTATTGTTGAGCTCACCAAAGAACAAAACAAACTTTTGTAATATCCATCACAAGTTTGGGTTTTTCTGTATTTAGGACTTCATTATGTTCTGCCAGCTTTCTATTATATTCCAAATATGTTTCATTTCTCTAACACATCTTCAAGCTGTATATCCGCCCACCCCTCTGGCACTAGTACCACCTATGACTCAAAAAGCAGCTTTTTTTTATTACTTCAGCTATCAGTATTCACATGCCAGATTTCCATGGGGGCATCTTCGTCAGAGACCATTATATTGATAATGAGAGCCAGTTGATCGTCCAACCTCCGGTTCACCTTGGTCCAAAACCGCCCACTTAAATACACCGCAGCAGTCTGCCCTCTCAGCTGATCTGTTTTCATCAATGTAAAATACAGAGATCATTAGACAGCTAAGCTATATCACAGATCCTTCTGCTTAGCAAGTGTGTGTGCGCCCGTGTGTGACTGCACATGTATGCACATGTCCATCCATTTGTGCATATGTAAGTTCATCTGCGTATGAGTGTGTAAATGGTGATCTGTGTGTGTGCTAAATTGTGTGTGTGTGTGTGTGTGTGTGTGTGTGTGTGTAGGCGTTGGGGGAACCTGATCTGGTCTGTGTGGGAGGAACCAGTTCCTCCCCCTTTGCTGCTCAGACAGACGGCCTGCTAGAGAGATCAGACTCAGAAGTCATTAGGACACACTAGACATACAGCGCTTTTTTCAAAGCTATTGCTTCCTTTTAAAAAAAAACAACCTCCACAGTAAGATTATCTACGTCTCATTGGCTCATAATAGTACTAAGATCTTTTAAACAAGACACACAGCGCTTTTCAAACCTTTGTCTCAGGAACCAGCGAGCAGCAGGGACCACTTACACTGAAACTGTGCCCTGAGATTTAGGCTTTTGTTTCCCTGTGTTACGTGTGGGGAGGAAAAACCTGCTCTGGCATTTGAATTTAAAAGGGCATTTCAAACATAATATGCTAAAACTACATTTTGTCTTCGGTATGAGCGATTCTCCAGGAAGGATTTTGCGACAATCTTTAGTTGATTGTTTGGCTGCCATTTAGACTTCGTAAAGCACGCTATTCACTGAAACTACAGCACCAGTCAAGTTTGGACACGCTTTCTCATTCACTTGAACGGAAAAGCGTGTCCAGACGTTTGACTCGTACTGTATATTTTTCAGACTTTCTCTAGTCCCAAACTTAAATCTATGTCAGTTACTTCATTAAAGCGAGTGTCCTATACATGACATCACTAAGGAAAAGTTAGATACAACACCCGACTGCAAGTGTTGTGTGCTGTTTATAGTTTTGGTGGTGTTAGTGAGATTACACACACACACACACACACACAAAATCAGCTTTGTTTTTCAGGCCAGCTTCCACTAAAAACTGTGTTTTGGCAGTGTGATCAAGTGACGTTTGAATTTTTGTTGGTTGTTTTTCTTCCCTGGGAACTTGTCACTTTGTAGGAAAAAGCTCCATAATTGGCACCTCGGTTGCAGAAACAGCTTGTTAGCATTGTTAAAAAATAATTTGGAAACACCAAACCGTTGCAGCACAGGGGTAGCCTCCATTAAAAGAACGGCTCATTTACATTTCTCTTAATGGTGGAAAATGGCTCGAGAAATACTGCTGTTATGTGGTTTTAAAATCTGAACTAGGACACCGTAGACTGGGTAGAGGCTGGATTACAGTAATAGATCCTAACTCTCTTAAGCCATTTTTGTAGTAAAACCTATAACTTTGAGAATAATCCTAGAAAAGTACCAACATCAGTCCTACGGTGCAACATTTTCAGGTAACCACAAATTTAGTTTCCCTGAAACTGGATTTGTTTTGCTGCAGAACGAGAGGAGGAACATTGAATCTACGATTTTGCTGTCTTTAAACAAGTGATTACGAACTATAAAAAAAACAGAGCCCACTGCCCTCGTAGATGGTATTATCACAGCTTATGGTCTGGGAGAAATGTATGGCAGGCAGATGGAGAGAGAAGCTATTCTGAAAAAAAAGACAATAAAAAAAAAAAAAAATAAGGAAGGGCAACATTCCACATGGCAAATGCCCTGATCATTTTCCATAAACTCAGGCAAAAGATTTGAAGTAGAGATGCTGAAAGAGTATGACATGGAGAGCGAGACAGAAATAGTGCAAAAGGTAGCGAGAAAAAGAATGAAGACCCAAAAAGGGAAGGGAGATTCGATACATGGAGATAAAAAAGAAAAAGGAGGTAAGGAGAGGGTAAGTGGTGCGTGGCTAAACACGCTGGAAAGCCATCACCAACCAGACTCTGGCCAGTGGCACTCCAGGGAAAAGAGAGGAAGAGCAGAGGAGAAGACAGAAAGAGCATGTGGAAAGGTAAAGAAGAGGACAGCGAGGGGACACGGGAAGATGTCCAAGCAGCCATACCTGCAGATTCAATTCTGCTCCCCCTTTTTTTTTTTTTTTTTTTTCTTTCCATCTCTCTGCTCGCCTTTCCTCTGCTCCTCAAACCCCTCTTGTCCGCCTCATCTTCAAACCCCATCTGCTCTGATCCTGGTGCCCCAGAAGAGAAGAAAGAAAGCAAGAACGAGGGAGTGTGTGAGAGAGAGAGAAAAAGAGAGAGAGAGGCAGCCAAATGTAAAACTAGGAGTTAGGCTGATGTGAGCTACAGGTGTATTCACTGTGGAACGATCACTTATTGTTGTTACTTTTGTAAAGGCATTTATTTGAATCATCAAAATGATCTCTCTACCCCAGGTGCCTGAATGAGCAATAGTATGACAAAACCACAATTTGCATAGTTTCACAGTGGAAATTTTGATAATGTTTATTAGAACTGGGGATTATTTTAGAGGACAAGAGGCTCAAAATACCACCAACAATAAAATGAAATTTACTCCCAGATATACAAACAATTTATTGGTCATCTTGAGTTATTTTTCCAGCATTAGGACATTTTCCAAAGATGATACTAGAAATACTACTAAAGTTCCAGCATGTCTTTATAGCCAATTTGTTGCACCTTTATACATCATTTGTTATGAATGTCAATGCCGGTTAAATAACATAGTTTCATTATATAATGTTATGTCACATAAATATACATTTGTATTTCAGTTTACTCATTAATAACACACAGCTTTTGATGAATACATTTTTTTTGGTTCAAAGGTTGTGTGTTTTTCAATCATGTGCCATAAGTTCCTTAGACTCTGACCAACGAGTCCCGGAGTCTTTGAACAATACAGTAAAAAGTCTCTTTTAAATGTTGTTGAAAGGGTCGTCATGGTCTTGATAAGCATGTAAAAGCCATTTAAAAGTACTGTTCAACTTTTCAGAAAGGTTTTCAAATCATATTTGAAAACACCCTAAAAACTGATAAAAAAAGTAAGAAAAAATAAGAAGAAATGCTTGGAAAGTTCCTTGAAAAGTCCTGGAAGTGCTAAAAAGTCCTTGAAAAGTCTTTGAAATGCAACACAAGTCTGAAAAGTCTTCAAGTTGTAGTAACCGTAAGATCAGTGAAAGCGCTGTCAAAGTGACGAGCATTTCATCCGTGTGGTTTGTGTCCTCATTGTTAACTTCTGATGGCCGTCTTCCTGTCTCTGTCTTTGTTCTGCAAGAGAGAGAAACAACACCTCACATCATCCAGGATTCAATGTAAAGCACTAGCAGATCTTAGCTTAGCATAAAGACTAGAAATAGGGGATAACCGCTAGTGGTGCATACAAAAAAGATGAGTTTAATATTGACACGCTAATAATTAGTCATTTCCATATTTGAGACTTAGTTTTTGACAGAATCCTTTAGCAAAGTTACTAAAAGAGTACAGGTATGCAACATTTCCCACTCTTTACTCACATATTTAAATATGCTTAACAGGTGAGTAAGTCGGCTGTCTTCGATGTCAACCCTTGTTTATATTCTATATACTCCAGGAAAACGTAGTGCATATTGTGGAAATCAATGGCGTTTTACTGCAATCACTGGCACAGTACATTTAGATGGGGTTATATGAACTTCACCAGGGTTGATCAAGTGAATTAACACTGACTGCAAACCCATTCTGTACAGTAGCGTACACACTGTCCATTAATTGTGGCGGCTGATTTTTATTGGAGCCTGAAGAATGGCATCATGAGCTGACGCATGACAGCCCTGCTTCTCATTTATCTGTGGTATCAGAGCAGGGAGAGGCCTTGATTTCCTGGCTGGTGAGGAGACTCTCACTATCTGGCCAGGAAAATAACATCACATTTTCCCTCCTCACCTAACCTCTGCTCCGCTCACTTCTCTGGCCATCATCTACCACTCGCTTTTCAAGCTACAGTCAAGGGAACACACTGCCACAGGGTGACATGCAACACACGTCATCCGCGTTTGACTAATCACTTTCCAGGCTTAATTAACTAATTAACTGTACGCCAAAACCAACAGACTCAGGAACAGTTTCTGCCCACAAGCCATCTCTCTGATGAACAGCTGACTACTGACCCACAGTGTCAGGTTCAATTCTGGTCAATAACCCAGTAACACTGTCTCCAAACAGCACCCGTTTTCTGGTTCAACTATTACTCCACTTATTTAGTATTATTCATCATTCTCATATCTCACTTATTATTTGTTATTTATTCATCATTTCCTATTTCAGAACTGTTCATACTGCTCATATCATATTGTAATATAATAACTTAATACTATTTATCCCAGTACCCTTTGCACTATGTTCCACATTTAAATAATTTTTTATTGGACTCTTCATTGCACTCATGCCTCTATATTGTTTCTGTTTAGAGTATGTATATATTAGTGTGTATATATTGTTTGTTTGTTTGTATGTGTAAGCACATTGTGAGCAACTATGCTCCAAAGAAAAATCCCTCGTATGTGTCTTCATACAAAGCTGATTCTGATAGCTCACATAGATCATAAGTCAAATAATTCTTTTTTAAACTAAATCTCTAGTTGAAAAATGTGTTAAAAAAAATGTCACATGGTAGTAAAAGTACACAGAAGGAGAAATGTAGTGAAATCTTTCACTAGTGAGGGTCAACATCTCTGCACTCCTGTCCTCTCCTGACTTTTCTTTCCCCTTCTCATATCGTCTCAACTAACCCTCTCGGGCCTCAGCCCCCACCCTCCCCCCGCCTTCCTCTCATCAGCCAAACACCTGTTACACATTTCCTCTCAGACCGTGCACAAGGTGTAGGTGTTTGGAAAAAATGCGTTTGACTGACATCAACAAAGGTGGGTAGGTGTTTGGAAGGGTATCAGGCGGTAATGAGAAAGTAGGACTTGGACAGGAATCGGTCCTCCCACTGATTGAGACGAGTGTGAGGAGACACAGCAACTATGATTGTCCATTCTTCCTCCAGCTGGACCAGAAGATCATTATTGGATTGATATCATCTAGACATTAACCATTACCATCTTTTTGTTTGTCAGTTGACTCAATATACCAAAATTCATTGCGGCCACAAGCTATGTTTTGTGTAACTAAGCATGATTCAACAGTTTCATAGTTATGTTTAGTTTTTAGGTCTCGCATTGTCAGACAGACCTTCCTTCACAGCGCTGCTACGGAGGTTCTGGCAAGTCCAGTCACCAATAACAATCATCTTGAGCGGTGCTAAGAGCCGGACGGAGCCCCGGTGCCACTGCAAAATAGCCTCGGGAAGAAACTTGTTTTGGTAGAACGTGTATGTTCAAAGGTTGTTTTAGTTGTGCAACAGAAAACTCAGATTGGACAGATATTCTTGCCAACTGTCTGGATTTATCCTGCAGAGATAACCATAGTCCTCATAAATCGACCAGAGTTTAAAATTCTAACACAAAAAAAAGCGGAAGGTGACGGACGTCCAGAAGAAAGACTGAAATCCAGTGGAATTTCCGTCGGGAACAGAGTAATACCCAAAGTGGAACGTCTAGGATATAGACTAGGTTTTAGGTGTTTAATACAGAAAAAAAGCCAAAAGGGACTTAACATACATAGCCAAAATGTTTGGCCTCACCACCACATTGCTGTTATTGTGCTTTCTACTGACAAACTATGAAAGCAACAGCTGGATTGAAAAAGTGCAGCCAGGCTCGCCATTGTTTGCTGGAAGGCGCTGTGGAAAATTGTAGGTATTTATCAGTAGAAATTGAAGTACTTGAGGCAGGTTCGACAGTATGGATACATTAACCAATCTAACTCAAAAACTGGGCATGACAATTGGATGATTCACCAAACGACATTAAATTACTCTGGACTCGGCCCACAGCTCACTGGGAGCACTCAGCAATAGTTTAGGAAGCGCAGCTGTAGCTGGTGAAGGCGGTTCAGCTGGAGTGTAACTGGTTCAGTCAAAACAGGAGGAGGGGGCTTTAAGGCTGGCCTGCTAGTCAAAACAATCTCCTGAAGACTAATCGGGCATGGTCGGATGACATGTCCGCTCTGTTTCTCACTCTCTCTCTCTAAACACACACACACACACACACACACACACACACACACACACACACACACACACACACACACACACACACACACACACACACACACACACACACACACACACACACACACACACACACACACACACACACACACACACACACACACACACACACACACACACACACACACACACACACACACACACACACACACACACACACACTTCCCAGAGGGGTGATTTGTCCAACACTAATATGATTACCTGATGATGTTTCCGTTAGATACGATATGATGATATTACCACACTGGAACAATATTATTGTTTAATCAAGGCAAAAGGAGCCCGTCTGCTCTTTAATATGACAATAGTAAATATTTTTTTACGGCATCTTATCAACTACAAATTCAATATTGTTTTTCCGTAACTGTGGAGTTTGTCCCTTTCTCTCTGTCTCTCTCTGTCTCTCTCTCTCTCTGCTGTTCTGTAAAATACAAACATCTAATTTAGTTTCTGGCTGCATGAAAAGAGGGATGAATGGTTGGAAAAAATAATTCCACTTGGTTTCAGGCCCGACAATCGTATAAGGAGATCGGTATTCAACCATGAAATGAAAACTGGTAATATCCCTTTAGTTTATCGGGTGAAAATATGTGAACATGCGTCAGTTCCCTCGAGTGTCCAATAGAAGCGGTGATTACCCTCATAAAGGATCATCGATTAGAGGACGTACAATAAAATAGTGACATAAATAGCACATCAGACTCTTAAATTAAACTAACACACCAAATAAGCCTCAGTCTGCTATTATGTGGCTTGGATGCATCAGACATGTACTTCATGCTTACTGTGGTTTGCTAATTATCATCCTGATGGCTTCTGAAAAACACTTGATTTATCTTAGATTGCATCATCAGACGTAATTCGCACCAGCCGGCCACACATGCATTTAATTGTTCCCACATTTTAATAATCTGTTATAATGGCTCCAGAACAAGCTTAATTTACGCCAGTCTCGGATGACTTCATTCTGTGACATTACGCAGCAACCAGCAGTTTATCATCAGTGCTAAGATGAGCACACTGTAACAGCCAATGTGTCATTAGCTTCAGTAGATATTGTTTTAAGAAACTGCAAAGTTTATACCGCCAATTTCTGCTTTTCCCTGTGTTATTGATTTAATTTTAGATTTGTTCTTTGCCTGGCTCAGATTTCTGTAGTTTTGTTTTAATTTGCTCTGTGAGCAACCCTTTCCCCGGAGACCAAATGACAACAGAATGATAGTTTTGCTAATAGATTTTGTTAGTTATCTGACACGACTTCTGCTATTGGTGTTAAATTAGGGTTTAACTGCTTCCATCTGTGCTGAAATATACCGACAGGTCCATGCATGACAGCACACAGCCATACACAAAGCCAGGCTCACACACACGTACACACCAAACGTGGGTGAGAATAAATTAGAATTTCCTGCAGTATGTTAGCTACCTTCGATGCACCTCATTAGCATAGCTTGAAATGAGAGGCAGGCAAAACTTTCGCTCATGAGGCACAAAATCCATCTCCAAGTCAACGTCAGCATTATCAGTAAATGAAGGTAATTTACTTTTCATCTATGACCTTGGAATGTCTGATCACACAAGTGACGTAATACTTTTCTTCCAGAGAAAACAGACTACTAACCAAATTACTGTTAAAAAAAAAAAAAAAAACAATCATTAGTGTGCTCTTGCAAATGTTCTAAATATGCAATTACGCTCTCTTAGGGTGCACGGTTCATTTCATCTCTAAAAAGAAGCAAAGTTTTGACAGTCGAAAACCAAGTGTCCAAACTGGAAGATAAATAGCCAAGTTGATTATCCTGCTGAGTCGTTGGCTATTTATTTGCCTCTTTTTCTCTCCTTCTCCATCTCTCTTTCCACAACTTCCTACACACCATTAGTTTAGAAAGTGTTGAAAGCACAGTCATGATCCAGAGCTGCTTAAGTGAGTAATCATATGAGGTTTTTTTTTCATGGGGTGTCTAGAAAGAAGCAAGGAACTGCTGTCTGACTGAAAGAACCGAGGTAGAGTGAAATGCTTTTGATAAAAGTCTCAGAGTGTGGTGTGTTGCATGTGTGTCAGTATTTCTATCATGCGTATATGTGTCGTGTGTGTGTGTGTGTGTGTGTGTGTGTGTGTGTGTGTGTGTGAGCAGCAAGGGCGTTTCACAGAGAGCGGTTTCCAGGCTTCTTTAACATCACCATCAAAGCCCAACGTCAATGTGTTTCTAATAGCAGCAGCTGAATTAAACACTGGCTGTACAGGCCTCAGCAGAGGATAAATCATTTACAGAACAATTAGCTCATTTGTTGCTCCGCTCTGCACCGCCAATGACTTCCAGACTCAGAGAGCCAGCCAGCCAGCCAGCCAACGTGTGTGTGTATACTGTATATGTACATGGAAATGTCACTCACATCCATCTCAAAGACAGACACACACACACACACACACACAGGTTTCCAATTGCACGGTGCAGTTTTAGTGCCACTGTCTCTCCATACGCCCAGCTTTCCAGCCACCCACAACAATCATCACACATAAAAGTTTTACTGCAACCCAGATGTAAATTAGAACTGTTCGTGATATTAAAAGCTGAATTCATCATTTGTTATGTTTGCTCTTTCGCTAAGTAAACATTCCTTTTAATTTCTAGAAATTCCAAATAAATAACATTCCTTCAAGTTGGATTTTAATCAGGGTTGTGTCCTAAAACACTTGTAAACTCAACTAAATGTCACCATCTCAAAAGGAACAAAGCTCTGTTTATTGCAACCACACTATTAGTATCATAGTAGATATATTTGCCAGATTTTTTAATTTATTTTCCAAACATCTCTTTTAATTCATCAATTGAGCTTCTTGAAATTTTTAAATATTGGAAAAATGTTTGGGCTTGTTAAATACAGACTAAAAGGAAAACGTTCAGCATGATTGCTGTTACTGGCAGATGAATCACCATTCTTGTTTACATTTGCCATTGGATTGAATTGACCCTCTCACTGTTTTCGGCCAAAAGAAATAAGCCACAGTTGAGGTGGAAACTGTAAAAATGTTTCAAGCGCTATAGCCTAAAGACAACAAAGTAGACATATTTACATTTAAAAAAAAAAATTCTCTTTGTTTTGTATTAAAGAATTGCTGAATGAACACCATCTCTAATTCAGTAACATTATACCAATACTCCTGTGCTGCCTTGACCTATAGCACCACTACATATGCATTTAGGTGGCGCTGCTGATGCTCAACTGCATTTTAAGGAAATTAAAGGTGACAGACTTCTTGCAGATATACTGGAGATAACCATGAATAAAAAAAGCTGCAAGCATGCAGGTTCCCAGCTGTAGGTTGAATCCAGGCACCTGACAGTTGCACTGATCAACAGAAGCAGAGAGGGCTAGCACCGGATATTTACATCAATCAACCAGACAGCGCAGGGATTTAAGCAGCCCTACGTTCACCTCAATCCTCTATCCTCAGCCCTGTACATCTCATTTACAGATGTAGCCATCAGGAGTGCCCCATGTTTTTACCGCATTTATCAAAAGGCAACCATGTGTGAAGACAGCGCTCCAGTTTGCCCATGCCAAACTGCTGGTGCTACACCACAGGACAGTTTCTTTTGAATATGCTAAATTTGTCACAATATAAAGTATATGTGCAAGTCCGAGCAATGGCTTGGACTCTTATCAAAAGATACTGAGAGAAAATATCCCGGTGTGTGGCTCTTTACCTGACAACCTTGATGGGGAAAAGACAAGGATATTCGCTACTAAACATCTCCAGAGAAACAATGTGTCACAGTCAAAAGAAAACCAGGAATTTAGTGATTTTTGAATTGTTCAGATAAACTGAAGGATGGGTTGAAAAAAATCTCTACTTTCTTAATAAACCATTTAAAAAAAAACATCAGATTAGTTTAAAAATGTTGGAATTTTTCATAATTTCAATCTAAGTCATTATCGTTTTCTGGAAAATCTATAAAGAATAAATCACATATTCTTTACCCTTATAAAACTAAATTATTTTCAAATCATGTGCATGAAGTCACACAGATAATGATCCCATTAGTATTGCACAGAATACATAAACTGCAATAGTTTTGCCCTCTGTGCAGTAGTCATTACTAACAAGACTGTTTGTTTTGAAACAGTTATACTGTATACACACATAATAAGAGGAAATGAGCGTATAATTTTCTCACTTTCACCCTCTCCCACATTGGAAATAAGCATAATTGAAGCAGTTGGTCTAAGCTGAGCTGACAGCTGTGATGAACCTAAATGACCATAAAAACATACAGAGAGAGCACTCAGGACACAAAGTCTCACTTTACCTTCACAATCGTTTCCTCTCTGTAATCACCAACACTGACTCTGCCCTTTAGCCCACTTAAACACACTATATAGCCACTTTTCCAGGGAAAATGAAATTCATTCAGGTGCGGCCAATCAGAGTTAACCACGGATATGCCATGCGCGCCTGGGATTCCTCATCCTTAAAGGATAAATTTGGTATATTTGTACATATCAACAAATCCTGTGAAAAGATCAAAACCGACAATGACTTGATTCATCTAACACATCTTACATGGGTATTAAAAACCTATTCTACAGTAACTTAGTCCGCAAAACTATAAAACAAAAACAACGCATCAATAAGCCACACCGCTGCACTGGGTGACATGTCCCTTCATTATAGTAAACATGGGCACTGTGGGGTTTTTTTTTAAGTCAATTCCACCATCCTGATGCTGTACATGGGCACCAAATGTATTAATCTGCTCCTGAAAACAGTCCCCAACAAGTCACTCCTTTTTGAGCAATGTTTGCTGAAGAAAAACTGTGTCCAGCTGCTTTATCAATTTACTAAGCCATTTAAAAAAAAAAAATGAAACCCTATATTTGTCAGCTGAACCCAGCAGGGAGGATTATTTTATGTGATACAGTATATGAAACATATACTGAATGTACATATGGAACATCTTTGCACTTATTCGCACAAACCACAACCAAGTTAAAATTGTTCACTTACTCATTGCCTTCTACTCATTTGTGATTGGTGTACACTTAGTTAGGGAAATCACATTTAGGGATATTCAAGAGCATGGGTGCACTACATGAAAACAGTGAAAGTACAGAGAACAGTGAACCATTACTGAGCTAATGGGAAATAATATGACTGACGTCAAGTGAGAAAGACTTAGTCAAAATGTCTACAGTTGAAGGTTTTGACATGAGAAAGTTTCCAAATGGTTTTCTACCCAGCATGCATTTACAGGTCAGTCATGCATGTGCAGCAGTGAGCGGACAGCCGCAGATAGTATTACACAGCTCCTACTGACAGCTCTGACCTCCACCAGGCTGATCGATATGCAAAGACGTGAGGGAGAGGCTGGGGAACGAGAGCGGCTTGGGGGAAAGGGTTGGAGACGAAAAAGTGAAACAGAATGAGAAGGACGAAGAGAATAAAAATGAAGAATCGGGGGGGAGGGGGGAAAAACTGAAGCAAAAAGAATAGGAGACTGAGGAGAGAGAGCAAAACTGATTTGAGGCTAGTTATCTCCCAGCCAAGGGTGCCTGGCTTTCAGACGCTGAGGACGTCTAGGCTTTCACTCACAAAGGTTCAGAGGGGAGGCAGGAGGGAGGGGGAGACGCACACTGCTGAGACTCAGGTTATCCCCCAGCTAAAGGGTCTCTGGGTTTAGACACTGAGGAGGGTATTAGCTTTCACACACTGCTGGGGTAACGGGGGAGTCTGCCAGATGTCAGCTCCTTGCCCATAAATCCTACTAAATGGGCAGTGGCTAGGTTAGAGAGGGAAAGTTGAGTGGACGTCACCTCTCTATCATCTTCTGGGGCTGTTTGGTAAGGTGCTGTGATATACATTTGATTTCAGTCAGCTGATAGGAATTCTTCATTATTTCTCATCAGACTGGCGGCTTCTTTATGCTGAATGTGTTCTTGATTATGTCTATTTCCTGGGTTGAATCAATCAAATGTGAGTTGAACTTGGTTGACGTTCTTCTTTTTCTGCATCTCTATTAAAGTGTAGCAGTGGAGGAAGACAAAGGGACACAACTGCTACAAAACTGAAATGACTAAACTGGACTGATTGCAGCTTTTAACATTTTAGAAAAAAATATTTTAGATTTACTTCTTGTTTGTTTTTTGCTGCCTCTCTGAATTGGTAGTACAATAATGTCTTGATAATGCTTTTGGAAAATGTTTTATGACACTTGCAGTATGTCAGTTAAATGTACATCTGACCGTTTTTTATGTCTTGGGACATTCATATTCAGTGGCACAAAGTCATTGCAAGTTTACAATCTTTGCATTTCAGGTCAGTTCTTCAGCGGTTGGGATTATACACATGGTTTTGTATGGCTTTAATGGGCTCCTGGTCATAAATCTCACTAATTCATTCTCATTAATACCTGTGTAATCTTTACATTCATATTTAAAAAAAAAAAAAAAAAAAACACAGTTATGCACAGCTTGTCAGTTACAGTGAATGGGCTGCATGCTCTCACCTTCTCGCACTTCCTCTGACACAAACACAATCGCTTCTACTAACTAATGTCGAGTGAGTTTCAGAAAGCACCTTGAACTTCCAAGCCACCTGCTTGAGTAAAACTAACCCCCAACAGAACAATAATATGCAGTCCTTCACCCCAAAAGAGGACTTTAAAGAGGTTTTGCTTTTTAACGTCCCTCAGGGCCAATCAGCTTTATAGGCACAGTCACTGATCTCAGGTCAGCTTTAAACACCAAATTGACCTCAAAGCATGGCACGGCTTTCCAAAAGAGGCACCACTCTTTAGTATGATCAGACTTTCTTTGGCCATATCTGGGCTTTTTCTATTCTTTTATTCTGGAAAAAGCTCCTCTTTTTAAAGCATTTAAAAAAGTAAAGTAACTAAACAAATCTATTGTATTTATTATTGTAGTATTTGTTGTAGTTGTTAAGGTCACAGAGAGATAATCAAAAGCTGTACATATCATTGTTATATTTCTTTGCATAATATTTTTTGCAATATTTTGTTGGAGATCTTACTATATACATACTTTTTGATATGGCATTTTTTTCTTGTTTACTGATTTTTGTCTGCTCACCATTTTCCTTTGGTTGCTGAGGCAGAAAGTACAGATGTGCTTTGGCTGAGCTGACTGGTCAGATACTCGGTTGGGGGAGGAGTTCACATGGAAGAACGGTGGTGAGGGAGCGTGGCACGGCTGTCCATCATGAAGCCCCTCGCCCAGGAGCAAGACGTTCCCCAGGTGACTGATGTAGCTGCTGGCCAAACGAAGCGTCTCGATCTTTGACAGCTTCCTAATCATCAAATCAGAAGATTTATGGTATTAATTAAAAAATTATTTTAAAAGTGTACAATAATTTGAAAGAAATGATCATGCATTTTCTCAGCATTTTGCACATATAGTTTTTCAAAATAAGGTGCAACATATACAGAACATATAGACAGTGATGCTTACATGTTGAATAATGTGAGTGGCCACTTCCCAACATTAACTCTATGACAGACATCTATTATAGGAAAAATCCACTCATAATCAAATGCAGTGTTGCCTCAATTAGATTACAGCTCTGTCTCAAAAACAACTATTCAGAACTACATGAGGTACTACTTACTTTGATTCCTAGATGGAAAAATGTATGTGTGCATCAGACAAAATGTCAGGACCCAGCATGCCTCATGTTGCTCAGTACCTGTCTGCGGGCTCGGTGGGGATGAGTGTGCGCAGCGCTGTGAATGCCGTGTTGACAGAATTGGTGCGATCTCTCTCCCGCGCGTTGGCTGCAGTCCTCTGGCGACCCTCCCCAAGGATGGGTGACCCCTGGGGAAGGAGCCTCCCCATCATGGCCTCTACATCCCCCCCTACACCCCCTCCTGCCCCACACAGCTTCCTCTTCCTGTTCACCTTGATGTGAAAGGCAGATGGCGAAGAGGAAGACAGGCGGTAGTTGGAGGAGTTGGTGGTACGCTCCTCAGAGCCCGACCCCTCACTCCCGTTCTCATCATCGTCTTCGGAGAGGAGCGCGATGTCGCCGTACAAGAAGCGGCCTGCGGGAGGCGCCGTGCGCAGCATGGCGAATGTCATCTTCACCGTAAACAATGTTCTGTCAGCTGCTGGTCAATCCTAGTGAGACTTCCACTTGGCCACGTTCAACTTTGTTCTAACGTTTGCAAGTTTGATTTTGAAAGTTGCTTAGCTATTGTTCTGTTGATGCTTTTGACTAATGGCACCAACCACTGAAATTACTTTACCCCCAACTTCTCTTTGTTGCAAAAGCCAGGTGAGTCAGATGTAGCCCTTAGGGTTGAGTTAGGCTTGGTTTAAAAGATCAGCGAGTTTATCCTCAGGTCAGTGGTCCAGAGCAACTTGACCTCAGAGCTGCTGTGTTTTTCACTCTTGGTTTACACAAAACTCTTCACATCCCAAAGGTCAGTTCTTCTTTCTGTTAATCCCAAATTTAAAATGGCACGAAGTCAAATGGCTGTTGATTTTGTCCTCTTTTTCTTCTCTAAACCTCTTTTTTGGTCCTTTGTTTCTATAATTGCCTGTTTCAATCCCAATAGCAAAAACTATTCCCAGTCTGTGGCAGCAGTTTGACTGTCTCTTGCTCTCTATTGGTCTCTCTCCCACTCTCTCTCCACGTCCTTCTCTCTCCCTGCCTCTTTGCTCCACGTGTGCCTGCCGTCTGAGTGTTTCCGTCTGCCCCTGGTCTTATAGCCAGTGGGAGGGCTGGAGGACTCCTCCACTCCGCCCTCTGAGCGCTGAGGGTCCCTCGGCTGCCGTCTAGAAGCAGGCCAGAGAGACCGGAGGCAAGAGGCAAACCATCAGCAGGAGTTTGTTTTGGCTGCACGCTTTCTGGGGAAATCCACCCTAAAACAGAACTTGTTTTGCCCTTGTGTGCTGGGTGTGTTTGGTGACCTTAGTGACTTCTGAAACACATATTCCTGTCAATAATAATACTGTATAAATACGCAATTTCTTGGATGAAGAGTTAAAATGGAAAAGAAACAAAAATATGTCATCTGACACTGACAGGAGTAATAAAGCTATGATCATGGACAGCTGGACAGTGCAATCCAATATCTAATGTCTGAGACTAAACAAATTCCAAATCTGTTTAAATGTGTTTTTTTATGTTGTTGCTGCACAGATAAGACCAAACTACGTGCACTTAAAGTTATTTAATTTTGTTGGAGGCCAATTCTTCACATAACTGTCCCAAGGATCTAAAATAAGTTCATAATCTTCTGTAATAAGTTGTTTTCAGGTTTTGACATGGATCAGTTCTGGAAATTAAAAAAAGCAAACTCTCCAATTTTCCTGTTTTTCCATGCTGGGTAATTTGTTCTTTTTCTCGACTTATCTGACAGAGTATCAAAGTTTATTGACGACGAAGATTCGAAAGAGCACAAAACTAATTTGGAACGCTACTCAGTATGCAATTTCAGCACGTAATCCTGACCACGCACACGCTCATTTCTAAACCTGCTCTCTGAATTTTGGAACACTTGCGATCACAAGAGGTCGCTTGCCAACCCGGACACACCCACATCTGGACAGCAGGGTCATGTATTTCTCAGAGGTAAAGTCCGCATAATCTGTTCCAACTGATCCACTTACTGTTGCCTAATTTATTCATACCGGTAAATCAGATTTGCACCACACCTATTCTGAAACTGTCATTCTGAATGCTGCAACACATCCTATCATTATTAAAAAATATTTCATTAAATTTGACTCTCCAAACTCACTTACTTAAAAATATGATAATCATGATAATGATGCAAATAAAATAAATGTGATATTAGTGTCAAATTGACACATTTAGATTTTTCACTTCCAGGTCAAATTAAACAGGTGAAACTCTCAGGGGATTCAGGCTGCCAAAAGTGAACTCGAGCAGCTTCAGACATTACGAGTGTGAGAATCTCTTTTGCTGGATCAAATGTAGTCGGACAATTCCTATTTGCATGCTCAAATCATCTGTCATGATTCGGTCCTTTCTCGCGCACAAATGTAGTCCTGCTCTTACAAATCCGTACCTGTGTGCTATCAAAGGGTGACCTGCAGACTGAGTTTGTTTTGTGCTCTCTCAAATCTTTTCTCTTCAATGTACTTTTATACAATGTACTTCTATAACAGAGCTGGCTACCGGCAAGTGGTAAGACTGGGACTTGGGTTTGCACAATCGGATGTTTTGTTAAACCACTTTCTTGACAGCAAGAAGCTGAGAAGCTTGAGTGGTGAAGTAAGAGTTTGCCTTTCTCCCTCTGTCTTCTTTTCGTCCCCCAGCCTCCCAGTCTGTGCTTGTCCCTGGACAGCAAGCTGGGAGGCGGGCAGACGGTTCAGGCTGGGCTCGTGGTTGAAGCCGGGAACGTTTATTCAGCCACGACCAAAGCCTTTTATCTGTACAAGATGTGACGCTGGAGGGTCTGCCCTTAAGGGATTCAGATTTTTGTGTGGAGTGTTTTGGTGATGAAGGGGAGGCTCAGGGGTTTATAGTAGGGGAGTTGCTACTTTACTCACTTATACTCCCTTTAACAATCTGTCTTCCACTGAAAGAGAAGAAAAAATGAGAACAGACAGCAAAGGGAGCAAAGACAGCGGGGGGAATAAAGACAAGAGTGGGAGAAAACTAATATAAAACAGAACAGAATGAAAGAGATCCATCGATCTAGCTAAAGACACAAATTACCAGGTGTACTGTATGTAGAGGTGTTCTAGAAGTTTGGAAAATCAAGTTTTACTAAAGCTTTTATACAGCCTTCATCAAACTCTAATCTGCTTTTCCTTCTTTAAGTCTTTGGGGTTTTATTAGCCATGATTGTGCAACTTAACTCTTATTTCCAAAGAACTGGCTAACCTTTAAATTTTGTTTCCTGCTTCAACTGTGCAGTGGTTAAAGGTTGACAACCTATGTAAAACTCAACTATGAAGTCTATAATCCTCAGTAGTGCATTATTGAAAACTCTAAACCCAACTGCCATTACTGGTATGCCTCTTTTGTGTAGATTGGCAACCGTAAACTGCTGCTGAAAACTAATAGCACAATGAATAATCTGTCAGAGTTACACAATGTTAGAGTCAACATTCATCACACTCTCTCTTCTCTTCTGTCTATATTTTTCTCCTTCCCTCCTCCCTGTACCTATCTCGACCTTTCAAACACAGTCGTAGTTCTTATGCTGTGGTATTGACTGTATGAAGTGAAGCCAGTGCTGGTTGCAGTGGTGGATTACAGCACATACAGGAAGTGCTTGGAGCAGTCAGGACGGAGGAACATTGAATTTCCCCCATCATATAACAAGAAAAACCAGGCAACACTTGCACAGAAATACAGGGAGAGTTGTGTGGAGCTGACAGTCTTAATTAGCTTTTTTAGCAACTTATTTGACAATGGCTTGAATGTAACAGACGTTTATTAATATCAAAAATTTACGCATTAAAGCTTTAAGGTCTTGCAGTCGCTTTGTAGTTTTTGCTAGGCATGCAAATTCTAAATAAATTTCCTTCACTGGAAAACAACTGCTGCAAAACTCGCACAGACCAAGAACGCAATGGAAACATAAGTCTTACATTTTATAGTTTGTTTTATAGTTTTCCACCCTCCTCCAGTTCTCATCGGACACATCCGGTCACTGGATATCAAAATAGTTTCAAAAACAGTTGCCTGGCTGTCAACTCTGAACATCTGAGACGCAGATTCATTACATCATGCCACTCATGAAAGGCCTGCCTTCATGCGACCAGTGCCCCAGGTCATCTGCAGTGACTTTTACTGTAGATCAGATTCCCACACTGTGGGCTTCAACTCAATTAGTGAACCGCCTTCAACAGCTGATATCATTTCTGTAAGAGTTGTTAGTTTTGGAAATAACAAATGAAAGTTAACCAAAAAGAACAAAACCACCCAATAAAAACAAACCTTTATCTTCCAAGAGCCAACATTGTAATGCAACCCGACAGCTCAGTGCTCTTGCAAGTAAGAAAATCATGACAACAATGAGGTTTGGTTCTGAGTCCCTTTTGGATTTGCTTCTATGTATAATAGTCAGAATACTCAAGTGGTGAGCATAAATTGAATTTGTTATTTCTAACTGACAAAATCTGTACGGGTCATGACACAGGTTGGAGATATCCTCTGATGATGTTCCGCTTTAAAGTGTAGAGAGTTAAAGGCCTGAATCACAGCTGATTTGATTATCTGTGTTCTACCTTTTGTTTAGAAATAGGGAAAGTCTAGAGACAATAGAATATATATTTATTGTAATATTTCAGTATAGGCTGACCTAAAATACTGACTTACAGTAGCAACAGCACGTAGCTCCACACCCAACTGTCGTGATTGACAACTGTCAGACTGTGTTTAGACTGACTGTACATATATTTGTGACTGCCCTCTATGCTCCGGAGGTGCATTTCCAAACCAGCTTCACTCACTGTGGTCCATCATTACATGCATTAGCATGATCTTCCTCTGATTTGCATCTCCCAGGAGTGTGTGGCTAGTCTAACACAGTATCCATTTCTCTCTGAATTGTTGCCCGCAGGCCAGAAAACATTTGACTGGGTATAACATAGAATTTAAGTCTTTTCATAATCACACATGGCTGCATTTGCCAGAAGAATGTTGTATGAAAAGGAAATAGCTACATTACAGCACAGTAGTGGTGGCATTTACATTAAACTACATCAAATGTTGACCTAAGTCCACAGCACTGACTCTGGCTTTTTATATAATCATCATGAATGTGCCTCAAATAGAGAGCACTAGCTGTCAGTTACAGGATTTTTTAAGAAACTATTATGAAGCTTTTACTTAATATTACACTAAATGTAGACTAGATTTACTAAGACAGTGCATGTCATCTCAAAAAGAAGGCACACATACAGAGGTTATTCTCATTGCAATGGATGACAATATGCATAGTGTTGATAAGGTCACGGTCAGCTTTTTCAGTCAGCCTTTGTTGAACTGGAAGTCTGCTCCAGCTGTAAATGTTCTTCAGAGGTTGTACTCGAAAATAGACTTTTCCATTAGGTTCACACGTGTTTACAATTCCACTTACTTTAGTGATTATCCATTTATTTACTTTAAACATTTATTGTGAACAAGTAAATACATATTGGATGAGGTACATGCTATAGAGTCAAGCTATTTGTGAAGAAAAACAGTTACAGAAATCTATATTGGCCGTCTAGCAAAATATGTTCCCAGTGTTGGGAAGTGGTGAACTAACTGCATGTTTACCATTGCTTCTGTACTGAAACTGAACCCTATTTGACCCTTTTTCTTTCATCCTTAACCACAGTGAAGGCATGGTGACCATGCAATGGTCAGGCAGACAACTTTGTTTTGGACAACTTTAGCTAGGTCTCAGGGGTCAGCACACACGTGAAAAATATTGTTTTGAATGTTTGAATCTGAATTTGTAAAATGACATAAGGTGTGAATTGTTCACTAGTATAGATTTTTGCTATTTATTACCAAATGTTCAGATAAGTTTCTGTGTGTGATTGATGGACATATACAAAACCAAAGCTTACATTCTGTCATTACCATAAATACTGGAGTAGGTATTTTATTTTTTTGGTTTATGTATGACCTGTGAACAAAACATTCAGTGTGAAGTAGCGTTAGTCTAATTGGTAGCCTGCAAAGCTAACGTTTCAAAGTAACGTAAGCTTCCTCAACACCTATTCCTACCTCCACCCAAACCACGTCTTTGCTAACAAGTTTCTCATGTGAACAATGCAATGACTATTTGCCTGAGTGAGGGAAATGGTATTTAAAATATCTCTTAATGCCTAAACTCGCCATTTCTTGGTCGTCTTGTTTACTAGCTTACCTGGCGTTAGACCTCTGTGCGTTCAGTGAAGACTCAGACTGAGGTGACTAGCTTCACCTTCCGACGTAATTCCGATAATTCCGGTGATTCCGACGTCCACCACTAGTACATCTAAGGTTACACTCAGCTGGTATAATTCAGAGTTAGCGTTAGTTTTGTGAACCCCACGACTTGGATGGGAAGACTGCTGTGTGCAGTCACTGGGGCTAACTGTAAAAGCTAGCTAGCTGTTGAATTAGCCGACCTCCAATTTGTAAACTGCTGTTTGTTCATAATATCTAATTGTAAAATGATAAGATGTGGGTGTGTTGGTTTTAGGGTTGATTAAAGGCAGAGCTTGACAGAGCTTTAACTGAACAGGCTATAAGTAATTAGCCTACTTTTGAATAAAAAATAAATAACTTCAAACGTTTTCAGTGTTATCTCATTGTTTAACATTTTTAAACATACATCAACAGATTTATTTTGGCCACTTGTGGGAAGCAGAAACACATTATGAGCACAATGCTGATATACTGTAGTCTTACCTTTTTAAAGACCTGCACAGGTGTTTTTATTTATTTGATTATTTGGGCTTATTAGATTTCTGCTCAAGTAGAAGTTGGGTGAAGCTTTACTGGGAAATATGTTGAGGTCATCGATCTTAATGAACCAATAATAAGGACCAAAGTGTAACTTGCCAGCCCTCACAGGTGCAACGAAACTAACAGGAGGCCCAGAGAGATGTCAATCAAGCACAGTCTGTACTGTACACACCTACCATTAGAAGAGGTTCCAGACACAGTTTTTAGCCAGTAAGTTACGACTTAAAGTCACGAATTATGACTTGGTAGCATTCCAGGCAAAGCCTTCTAGCTAGCGTTAGCTAGCGGCAACCTCAAGTTGATGTTAGCTAGCGCTAGCTGATACTAGTGATTTTGAGTCTGTGGCATATTTTGGGCTTCATTTAATAAACATAACCTGTAGTAGTACACAATTGTATGTGTATTGTTTTGATTACAATGTGGGGAATTACTTTATGTTGCTTGTTTATGTCTATTTCTTTTTCTCTCCGTTAATGTACAGCATCAACGGGGGTCGCCATTGTTGTTTGTGTGTGTGACGTCAAAAACTGTAACTGGGAGTACAACAATCTAGTACCAGTTCATGAGTAGTAAGTTACGGGATTGATTGCCGTTTCAGGGCACTTTCACAGGTAGAAGGTTGTGAAAACACGAGTTACGGGTTGCCTGGAACGCAGCATAATAAGGGATGTTAAGTGAAAACACCTGTGTGAGTGTAGCCTATCACAGGTGTATGGGGCCTTCATGTTGATATTATGAATTTGTTAGCAAGCAGTTACTTATTTACACATCCAACATCAGTATTCATTTGGCCAACAGGTGAAGAGAAGTTAAACACTAGGCCTACTCTTTAAGGCCCTGACACCCCAAACCGATAATTGGTCGTCGGACAGTCTGACTAGGTCAGTGACTCGAGTCTGTTTGGTGTGTTCCGGGCCGTCGCCTGTCAGAGGGGCCGTCAGCCTTCATTTTGGCCGACCTGCCATGCTTGGTCAGAAGGCGGGCACTGCCGGCAATCGGACTCTAATCCGAGTGCTAACCTGGAAATAACGAGCCAGATGAGCGTGACTATAGTCTCTCAAAATCTGACAAAAATCTTTTAAACTGAGCTTTGTCGATCTGAAATTAAGACAGATTCAGCAACTGCATGGCCCATTTCTCGCTTCAAATGTTTTCAGAAACATGTTTTGTAAACTATTTTAATAAAATATGAGATTGTATTCTGAACAAGCTGCCATGACAGTCTGGCTTTGAATTTTTGTTGACCAATCAGCTTCGATTGGCATCGCTTCAATGTCTTCCGAGGCACTTTTGTTGGCCAACTCAGGGAGGCATTCAGTCCGACTGCCTTTTCTGCCACCGGTCAGCTGTCGGGTTGGTGTGTCATGGCCATTAGTTTGATTCTAGCCTCTTTTACACAGCCTTTTTAAGGTGGGACTGTTTCACTTTTAATCTGCCTCGCCATCTGTGTGAAAGTTACGAAGACGGAATGGGGGGATAGAGTGGTTGCGCAGCGGAGTCAAAGAGCAATAACCACGTCTGTGTGAATGGACAGCCAGCACAGCGGGACTACACAGAGTAGTGATGTGCGAGTTGACCCACAAGAGGGTCAAAATATAAGAAGCAGAAACTTTGCATGCAATAGCCCACCTTCTCTTTCCCTCTCTCTCTTTCAAACACGCATACACCTGTGTCCATCTCTGTCCTTCTCTTGGGGCGGCATTATGCTTGGTTCTGTGTGAATAAACAAAGCCAGCGTAATGGCAGACATCATTACAGTTCTGTTTTGTTCTCCGTGTGAAAGGGCCTTCTGTTTTTGGTCTCTAACTCCTGAGGTTAATATCTTGCTCTTTAGTTCTTTGGCAGCTAAATGCTTCACTTTGTTCACCAGCTAGTTGCTATCTTTGTCTGTCTTTGTCAGCAGGGATTATACAGGGGATTTTTCATTCAATAATATGAAGAACATTTAATCATAGCCACTTTAAATTAAGTTGCCCTACACAGGTTAGACCAAAGAGGAAGTCAGTCCATCGGAATATATATTCAGTAACCTCATTGTTGGTCCAGAGGGTCTGCTGTCATTTGCACCAGGTTTTAAATGACACTCACACATTAGACTTGTTCGACTCTTCTACTCTGTTCCTTTCCACAATGATGATCGCACAGTTCCAGAGAATAAAAATCACATTTTTAAAATTAAGTGGTGTTCTCCTTTAAGGACACAGCAGCAGCAGTGGCGGCAGCAGCAGCACAGTAGTAGAGCCCCATCTGATAGTCATTACCCCTCCCCTCTCCTCCCCCCTCCTTTCTCCTCCTCTTCTCCTCCCGCTTGATACTCTTCTCTCAGCTCAGACGTATTATTCATTAGTCTGATGAAAAACACCCACCAACTTAGCCGGACCCAACTTTGCTCACGCACACACTAACACAAAGACAAACACACACACTTGCACACACACGCAGTCCCAACCCAGCTAAACCGGTCTGGTGCGGGTCAGGGACCTGTCAAAACTCGGAAGTAGGTCTGGACCCAATACGGTACCACAGAGCAGGCGTCTAGAGGGGGAGAAAGACCCCAAGGACCTAAGCTATTTATCGTAGTCCTTGGATGTTTGTTTTTAGCCTGCGCTGAAAGTGATAGAAGGAGGGGAGAGGGTTCTAGACTTGTTATGGTGCCACTGAGCAGACGTCTGGAGAGGGTCATTACCTATAGTTGTCTGAAATAAGGACAGCAGGAAGAAGAATAGGAAAAGGAAGAAAAGAAGGTTGGATGGTGGAAAGCAGGAGGGAGGCCGTAGCTGTGAGACACAGGGAGAAAAGTAGGATTGAAAGGAAGGAAATGAAGGAAGGAGGGAGAGAAAGGAGACGTAGGGGAGAGAGTTGGCGGCGGCCTGCCAACGCTCCAGACTGCATGGTGTATTGCATGAGGAAAATGGTCGGAAGTGCTGGCCCCCCCAACTTGCACCCCCGCCACTACCACCAGCCCCAATTTCTGCCTCATTCAGCCTCAGCTCCAGCCACACTCTACTGTGTTTCCCAAGAGTGCCAGAGTCTACAGCTGGCCCTATTAAAACCAAGAGAGGCAGAGAGACAGAAAAAAGACGGAGAAGGAAGGAGAGGTCACACAACTGGAAGACATCAGTTGAAACCGTGCTCGCTCTCTTAGTTTTTTCCATTCATATCCCGTTTTATGATAGAGTTTCTCACAAACACACTCGCGGTGCACCGGGTTCAAACACATAGTAAAAAGCTATTGTTTGATTCGACATCCCTCAGAACGCTGTAAACCAATGAAACAAATGCTGGGAAATTAAAGTCTGTGACTTTTATCTCGTTTGTCTGAGTGTGTCTGAAGGCTGTCGTCATACATCTGATCCCTGCTGCATGAGGGTGTCTCTTCTAGTTCGATTGAATCTTGCAGTATTTGTGAACACTATGGGGCAATAAAAAAATTTTAAGGGATGGACGTCTGTTTTCAATCCATTATCTGGTGTTCATTTGTAATTTGCTTCTTTTCTACTGCAGTTTGTCAGACTTTCCGTTTAACGTTGAATGTTGTTGTTTTTTTTCCCACAAACAACTGCTGGTCACTGATCCGCTGGGGAAAACTGAGGGTGAAGTGCAAGAGGCCATCTCACCTCAGGAAAGTGTTTACTGTCACTTTTTCTCTGAGGACTCAAATCGTATTTTTGAATGTATGACAAAAGTTGTATAAAATCCTCACCGATCAATATAATGAAACACTGCTGTCACGTTTCACTGTTATTACTCTTAATAACATAAACAGCCATAACTGACCACTCTTGCAGCATTCACGTGTAGCCACCATAGCCCCAGTTGTCAAAATGTTGAGGATGTGCACGTTAGCCATGCTTGAGTCAGACAAGCATAGGCTCTGTAGCTAAACCGATATTAGTTGTGCTTTATGTGGTTGACATTAGATGGCAATGGCATGTGGCTATAAGTTTCTTATTAGTATAGTATTAGATATTGGAAATCAGTCTCCTGCTGACTCTGGTAATCTGGACTAGCTATCCAGCTGTATCTTTTGCATTCCACTGTAAATTATGCAAAATGTATTATATGAAAAGTTTATTTGCATTACATAGCCAGATCACTCTCTCCACACTCTGTTACCTTCAACATTTAATTCCAGTGTAGGTAAAAGGTCTGGTTCATGTCAGTGGATATAAAAGAAAAAAAGAATCAAGACACCATTCACTTTTCTGTAACCAATCAGAGCCAGAGCAGCGCTCTATTAGGCCTCTGTTCCTGTTAAATGACTGTTGGAATGAATGGAGAGAAACGTTACAAAGGTTTAGGGATTGGCTGGAGTTGACCGAGTGCCAGTCCAAAGGCACTGCTTGTCACCTGTGAGATATTTGCTTTCTTGCAGAAAAGAATTCGAAAGTACAGACACCAACGGGAACCGTATTATCAGGATGGGGGGACTGCTAACTACATCAGTTCAATACAGACAACTGCAGCAGGCCTATAGTCTATTCATGATGGAGAACCAATATTAAAAAACTATGAGCTGTGATCACTTAGCTAAAAAAAGGCTTCTCAAATCAGAGCAGATCCAGCCTCCTTTTTACTCACTCTGAGTTATTGACGACATAAAAGCAGCTCCCCAGACTCTGCTGTTAAAGACTGTGGCCGGTAGCAGCTCTACCTCTCTGTAACGGAGCAGTGGTGGAGCAGTAGTAGCAGACTTAAAGAGAAATTGGCTGTGATGTCATTGCCACTAATGAGGTGGCAGGAATAATTTGACCACCTGACACACTCACCAGCTCACCTCTCTCTCTGTATTTTTAACTTTCTCTTTAACTCTCCCAAACGCTTTCTCACTCACTTCTTCTTTTTCCCTCCATCTGCCACCCTCTCTGCCCACCGCTCACGTGTTTTTTTCCGCGGGCTATATGTTTTCCCCGACTGGTTATATGAGCTTAGTCAGGCAGTCCTGCTCTGTCGTGCCCTGGCTGCTTGACTGCAATCATTTAACAGTTAGAACTTACTGAGACAAACACAAAACTAAAAACAAACTTAAATGCAGTTCACTTTTAAGTATCTAAAACTTTTAATCAGCAATCTGGTCTCGAGAATTACAGTAATATTATACACACTTATATTCACAGGGTTTATAATAATAAATGGGCATAATCAAAAAGCTAACAATAAATAAAATGGTTCACGCTATGGTTTTCCAAACTCTTAAAGCTCTGGTTGGCTCCTCTAAGTTCCATGGTGTAATGGCTGGCTGTTTCGAATGCCAGGGAGCTTACATCACTGAAAAAAAGAGAGAGAGGGGGAAACAAAAAGGGGGAGCAGAAAGTGTGTAAGACTGAGACAGGGGTAGGAGGTGGTGAAGAGCTTACTGGCAGAAATGTGCCACCAAGTCTGAAAACTACATAACATTAATAGTATCATATACAAAGAGTCAATACAGTGGCTTGAGAAAGTTTACACACCCATGCTAAAGTTGATTAAAAAGAGGAATAAAAAAACATCTTTTGGAAATTGATCTTAATGCCTTAATTTAAAAAAACAAAACAGGAAATCCAACCTTTTAAGGACACCAATTTTCTTTGTGAATGAATAATGTATTGCAAATAAATAAATGTTCTTCCTTAAAATACAGGGGGCATAAGTATACACACCCCTATGTTAAATTCCCATAGAGGCATGCAGATTTTTATTTTAAAGGCCAGTTATTTCATGGATCCAGGATACTATGCATCATGATAAAGTTCCCTTGGTACCAATGGGTGTTTTCAAAAATGTTGTGAATTTTTTGGCTTCAGATCTTCTACAGATTGTGAACACATCTCTTCTTTCAGGTATCTGTCCACAGGCCCTGAAAACTGCAGTAATGAAGCCACTCTTAAAAAAGAACAATCTAGACACATCACTAATGAGCAACTATAGGCCAATAACAAACCTTCCATTTTTAAGTAAAATCATTGAATAAGCGTTTTTTCAACAACTCAACCATTTCTTGACACTAAAACAGTTTTGATACCTTTCAGTCGGGTTTCCGACCACACCACAGCACTGAGACAGCTCTCGTTAAGGTCTTTAATGACATCCACCTTAACACAGATAGTGGCAAAATTTCAGTCTTAGTATTACTTGATCTCAGTGCTGCATTTGACACGGTCGACCATGACATATTACTAGACCGATTGGAAAACTGGGTTGGCCTTTCTGTCTCAGTACTAAACTGGTTTGAATCCTACTTACAGAATAGGGATTACTTTGTGTCAATAGGTAATTATACATCCGAGCATACAAATATGACATGCGGAGTTCCCCAAGGCTCCATTCTGGGGCCTCTTCTGTTTAACATCTACATGCTACCACTGGCTCAGATTATGGAAAACAACAAAAATAAATTACCATAGTTATGCGGACAACACACAAATTTAGATAACCTTATCGCCAGGGGACTATAGTACAATACAAAAACTGAGTGCATCAAACAAATTAACAGCTGGATGTGCCACAACTTTCTGAAATTAAATGAAGGAAAAACTGAGGTGGTTGTTTTCGGAGCAAAAGAGGAACGATTGAAAGTCTGCGCTCAGCTTCAAACAACAATATTAAAAACAACAGACAAAGCCAGAAATCTTGGTGAAGTCATGGACTCTTACCTGAATTTTAACAGCCACATTAAGACATTTACAAAGTCAGCCTATTATCACCTTAAGAATATATCAAGGGTTAAAGGACTTATGTGTCAACAGGATTTGGAAAAACTTGTCCATGCTTTCATCTTCAGTAGACTTGACTACTGTAACGGGGTCTTTACAGGTCTCCCTAAAAAATCAATCAGACAGCTGCAGCTGATTCAGAACGCTGCTGCTCAGGTCCTCACTAAGACCAAGAGACTGGATCACATCACTCCAGTTCTGAAGTCTTTACACTGGCTTCCTGTGCCTCAAAGAATTGATTTCAAAGTACTTTTGCTAGTTTATAAATCACTAAACGGTTTAGGGCCAAAATACATTTCTGATTTGCTAGTACATTATGAACCACCCAGACCTTTCAGGTCATCTGGGACAGGTCTGCTTTCTGTCCCCAGAGTCAGAACTAAACAGGGGGAAGCAGCGTTCAGTTTCTATGCTCCTCATATCTGGAACAAACTTCCAGAAACCTGCAGGTCCGCTGCTTCTCTGTTCTTTTAAATCAAGGCTGAAGACCTTTCTTTTTGATGTTGCCTTTCTTTAAATGACTGTTCATTTCTTTAATGTTTAATTTCTTGTACTGCATTGTAACTTTTCTTCTGTGTTTTATCTGTTTTTATTTTTTAACTGTTTTTTTTTTTAAACTGTTTTTGTGTAAAGCTGTTGCTGAAATGTGCTATACAAATAAAGCTGCCTTGCCTTGCCTTGCCTTGGTCTTTGGAATTAAAATAGCACCACATCATCACATACCCTTCACCATACCTAGAGATAGGCATGGGGAACTTTCCATAAGATCATCTCTCAATGCAAATCAAACCAGCTATTAGGCTAACTGAAATAAAACCATGATACCTGCTACAAGTGGAGCTTTGATGAACGTATGTACTTTTGGCATTATTTGCTGACTAAGTGAACATACTCCACACAAAATAACAAGCTGCATCTCTTAGTCGACACTAAGAGATTTCCAGTGCACTGGTTTTCAAACATCTTTTCAAATGTCAAATTCTTTCCAAAGGTTTTACGTTGGGAAAACTAAAGTGGAGGTGAAAAACAAAAAAATATAAAAAAGCAGTTTTATTGTCAGGTCAAGTCCAAACATTTCATACGTCATGCTGCATTCTATGGCTGTACTACAGTGGTGCAGCAGGGAAGCAACGTTCACAGAAGACCTTGAAAAAACAAGTGAAAAACAATCCATCCTTTAAAAGTATCACTTAAAGTATTTGGCAGCAGGGTGGTTAAAGAGATGCTTTTTGCTTTGTCCTTCTCCAGTAGGTCAAAGGTCACCTACACCTACTGTATTTACACCTGTTGGACTCATACAGATTTTTGTTGTGCCTATCCAACCATATACACTGGAGTATTGCGCAATACGTATACAGTATTTTAAACAAGACAGCCACTTAATTAACAATTCTTGTAATGTGTGTACGTTTGATTGTATCGCAACAGAAAGGAGAGAGACCATGAGAGGTGTGAGCTTGAAGATCAGTGGTATGTGGAGAATGGAAGAAGTGAGGAAAAGAGTTCATTTGTTGAACTTGTTAAGGGAGGCTGAGGGTTGAAGTGAAAGCTGTGTGAAGTCAAACCTTTGTGTTAAGTGTGTGTGTGTGTATGTGTGTGTTTGATGTTACAGTCTTGTAAAGCAGCAGCTGGAGAGGGCTGTCCCCTGAGAACCACCACAGCCGGCTAGTAAACCACACACACACCCACACACACACGCACGCACACACACACACACACACACACACACAGAGAGAGAGAGAGATGCAGTCTTTAATAAAGCTATTGCTCGAGAAACAGACCAGACCCGACCAATCTGAGGCACTTTTAAGGCAAGAGTGACACGGTCACGCTCACATTCATGTAGATTCACGTCCTCTCAGCCAAGAAAATAAAGAAATGACAGAAGAACCTCATTATTTTCATTTTCAAACCTACAAACCATGTCAAATAAGTGGCGGATATTTTGAAATTAAAGTTTTACTGATGTATGCAGTTATAAGTGTTTTGTCTGCATATGGTTCTACTGTAAAACTGTAAATGTACTGTAAAACTGCCCCGTCCAGATGTGGAGTCAGTAATACAAGCCACAGCAGGGGGGGACACCTAGTGAGTGCTATGAAGTCAGTAGCTTAGTAAAACTCATTAGAAAGGTGGAACACCTGGAAGACCATGTGAAATACCAGACTGATGTGCATTTTTCTCATGATTATAACATTGGCCTATTTTGTGCTTTTTTGGCTCTGACTTTGTATTGATGTTGATAAAAGCAGGAACAGGAACAGGTAAACAGAGTGATAATGAATTTGTTTTGCATATTAAAAGAGAGATTTTCCTTGTTGTTTTAGCTGTTCATTCACTCAGAAAATAAGAGACAGGTGCAAGGGCTCAGGCAACAAGTTTTTTTTCTGTTTATGGCAAGTCTCTGTTTAGACAAACATTAGCTGCAGAGCTCCGGATTAGTCTTCACCACAAGAATCTCCATATTAAGGAAACCACTGTTCTTTGCACATTCACATGTCATCAAATATCCCCCACACACACACACACACACACCCTTGATTGTAGGAATTATGTTGGATGACATCATGCTGCAGCTGACCAGGAGCAAACACTTCTATTTTAGAGCTGTGGACCGTTTCCAGGGAGATGATATAACACAGTCCAGATGAGTCCCTCCAAGGATTGTCTCATTATCACACATGCCGCAGCTGCACGGCCACTATGTATATGAAGAAGTGTTTATGTGTGTGTGTGTGTGTGTGTGTGTGTGTGTGTGTGTGTGTGTGTGTGTGTGCAGGCTGCACATGTGTGTGTGTGTGTATGTGTCTGTGACCATTTAAACTCTGCTTGCAGTCAATTACCAGAAAATGACTTGTGTAGACCATTTTCCCTTGAAAAAAAAAACTAATTACAGGGTTTGGTTTAAGGTTAGGATTGGGGTTGGGATTGCAGGAAAGTCCTGGACTGAGCTTGTTCCATGTGGACTACGTGAAAGCAGGGGCGTAGCCACAGGGCTGCCAGGGTGGGACTGGACACCATCCAAATCTGATTGCTCCCCTTTGTACTAGCTTGTAGTATATATTTGGATATTTTGGGCTTCCAAATTAACAGATTGCAGTCATTAATGTAACCTCTCTGAGAGTAAGAAGAGCTACGTACATATTAAAATAGTTTTTGGGGTTTTCAAAATATCTAACAGCCCAACCCCAATATAATAAGCTCCACAATGATTTGATTCGTACAGACATTACACTGTATACAGTTGTGATCAAAAGATTGTTACAGGTTTCACACCGTTCAAACACTTCAAATGTCCCTAAAGCTACAAAACAAACAGCTTATTGACTCTTTGTCTTGACAATTAATTTGTGTGTGGTAGTGATTATGTTTTTAATGTCTAACATAGACAGTAATTCTCAGAAAATAAACTTGACACCAAATACAACACAGATGAATAGTTACTGAAGCAGTTAATGTGTTTTTGGCCATTCTTTATCAAACTAATGCATCTAAATAGCTGAAAAGTGATTTGGTAAGTCAACAAAAATGCTGTTCATAACCTTTTACTCTGTAGCTACATTGTTGAGTGATCTTACCTTAACAGAAGTACTAATGTTTATCAAAAAGGCTAACCTACACACCAAGTGAAGTGAAGGTTGGAAGTCTAAGTCTAATTTAACCTGTCCCAGAATAGTAAACTTATTCTCGACTGGTTTAATAATAATAATAATTTATACTGTTTATTGAGCCCCAGTGGGAAATTACAATTCACACTCTGTTTTGTTAGTAATCACTACACACAGGTCTGAAATACACACACATGCTCAGGACCTATTCATGCACAAATGGAGAGATGTCAGAGGGAGCGGGCTGCCAGCTGGACCAGAGCCCTGAGCGGTTGGTGGGGGTACGGTGCCTTGCTCAAGAGCACCTGGCAGTGGCATCTCTCCAGCTACCAATCCTCACTCTGTACTTCTGTCCGTACGGGGACTTGAACCAGCCTCCGGTTCCCAACCCACCTCCCTACGGACTGAGCTACTGTCACCCCAAATAAAATTTGTTTTGGTCTCTAATTGCAGCATTGCAAATCACGTCCTTTTATCCTTTATTTATCTTTTAGCTTCATCTGCAAAACAGGATAGGTCTGTAATTTCAGAAACAAATCATCACTTTTGTATATCCCAGTTTCTACATATGGACATACTTGCTTTTAAAAACTCAATAATAATATTACTTTATTAACATAATTAAAATATGTTTATAGGGTTTAGTGAGGTTTGTTATCTCTGAAGTTCCTAATATTTTTATTTAAAAGAAAACAGCAATATTAAACATTTTGAATAGCAGTGGTATGACAAAACTGCAGTTTTTCAAACATATTTTTTGTGTTGCAAATGACGCACTGTGACTTTACGATCATATTTATCATATTAACTTAACATAATTTCATGTCCTGGATGTCTTGTACAATCTTCAGAAGCTAAAAGAAGGATGAAGAGGAAGAGGAGGAGGAGGAGGAGGAGGAAAGTAAAAGAGGGTTTCCGACAGTAGCCCAGACCTGACAGGTTCCCTCATATCCGACTTCATTCAGTCCCATACAGGGACTCTGCACATGGTAAAATCATCACAGGCACACACGCACACACACATACACACACACGCTCAAACACACGCTCAAACACATGCACACACACAGAGACTCCCACACACTGTCTCTCTCTCTTATACACATAGAGAAAACACACATGTTCTCTGTCAGTCTCAACCAGGAAATGGTTTTTACTCATATTTTAAAACATAAGAAATACAGACAGACAGACACACACAGACACACAGACAGACAGTATGACAGACAGACAGACAGACAGACAGACAGACAGACACACAGACAGACAGTATGACAGACAGACAGACAGACAGACAGACAGACAGACAGACAGACAGACAGACAGACAGACAGACAGCAGACAGTATGACAGACAGACAGACAGACAGACAGACAGACAGACAGACAGACAGACAGACAGGCAGGCAGTATGACAGACAGACAGACAGACAGGCAGACAGTATGACAGACAGACAGACAGGCAGACAGTATGACAGACAGACAGACAGACAGACAGTATGACAGACAGACAGACAGACAGACAGTATGACAGACAGACAGACAGACAGACAGACAGACAGACAGACAGACAGGCAGACAGTATGACAGACAGACAGACAGACAGACAGACAGACAGACAGACAGTATGACAGACAGACAGACAGACAGACAGACAGACAGACAGACAATATGACAGACAGACAGACAGACAGTATGACAGACAGGCAGACAGTATGACAGACAGACTGACTGACAGACAGACAGACAGACAGACAGACAGACAGTATGACAGACAGACAGAAAGACAGGCAGACAGACAGACAGACAGACAGACAGTATGACAGACAGACAGAAAGACAGGCAGACAGACAGACAGACAGACAGTATGACAGACAGACAGAAAGACAGGCAGACAGACAGACAGACAGTATGACAGACAGACAGTATGACAGACAGACAGACAGACAGTATGACAGACAGACAGACAGACAGACAGACAGTATGACAGACAGACAGACAGACAGACAGACAGACAGACAGACACCACTGAAGATTAAGATTCCCAGCTGTGGACAGTAGAGGTGAACAAGGTGCACTCCTCCTGTCTCTCAAGACCAAAGCAGTGATTGTAAAATGCTCCACAAGACTCAGTGACAGTCTTTTGTAATTTGTGTGTGTGTGTGTGTGTGTGTGTGTGTGTGTGTGTGTGTGTGTGTGTGTGTGTGTGTGTGTGTGTGTGTGTGTGTGTGTGTGTGTGACACGGATAGGAAGGGGAAGACGTCATCAGTTTGGCATTTCAGGAAATAGGTTCATTAACTTTCGTGCAGAGAGTTAGAAATGATCAATACCACTCTCATATCTGTGCTGTAAATGTGAAGTTAGCCAGTTAGCTTAGCATAGCTTAGCACAAAGACTGACAATGGAGAAAAAGCTACCCTGCCTTTGTAAAAAAAAAAATTAACCAAATCCATCCTTAACATGTAAATGTGATGTACTGTGGTTTTACAGGGGGTTATGGGCCAGAATATTTCTGGGCCCAGCACTGGTTGTGTGTTTTTCATGGTGGAATTAGGACTGGTTTTGCTAAGCTTGTCCGATTTTCTTTTGTTGCTGTGATCAGTTAGCACTACATATTAATTAATCTTTATTGAACCAGCTCAGGTAAAGGTGTTGTACATACATTACATTACATACATTTGTTAAAAGTGAAACCAATATTCAGAATTCAAATGAAAACACAATGAATAACACAGGGCCTCCTAGCCCCACCCTGAAGGTAACTGAATGAGTGATCTAGATATATATTACTGGGTTAAAGCTCTAAGGTTTTAAAAGCAGATCTGACTTAGAATTATCTTGATTTTCAGATGAAGTTGACTGATCTCTTTGTTTTGTTTTTTTCCTCAACAGCAGCCTCAATTCCTTTAAAATCAGGTGTATTCTTCATCATGCTCATCAGCTTTCATTTTACAACAAAAAAGCAGTATTGTTCAACCTAACAAATTGTAACAAATGTAGGCCTATTCTTACATCACTTACCAAAAATGTGCCCCTCACTCATCTCGCCTAGTTAACTGAGAACCTGATCTTAGTCAGCTCGGTTGGACGAGGCTCATAAAAAGATGTAATTTTTTCTGCTGCCACTAGACGGGGTGTGAGACGGTGGGGGGGGGGGCAAACGCCTGCCCATAATAACCACCAGACATGAGTCATTCAGTGAGGAATACCACAGCAGCCACAGACAGGTCTCTGGCAGACAAGAAGCAGAAATCCGACCCTGCAGTAGAGTTTGTGAATGGGACAGAATGAGCAAAACCTGGGTACATTTAATAGAGCTCCAATAGGTTTCAAAGATTTAAGAGTTTTAAAAAATTCTTCAAGTGTTTGGTTTGGCTTATGTATATAAGCCAAGAGTCGTAAGTGGTTAAATACTATGTTGCATTGATAAGGTAGTTTAACAAAGAAGAAACCCTTTCTCTCTCTCTTTTCTGTTGCTTTTTTATATTTCTTCTATTTAATTCCCCGCTGGCTCGAAGATTCTCCTGGCAAAGCTCCAGCTCATCAAGTCATCCTGTGGAGCGCCTAAAAGACAGCACAGGAACAACATATCACCTTGTCAGATATGATTGGAGCTCTGATCATCGTCATTCTGGCCCAGACTTCCCCCGTGGAGAGCACCACTCAATTTGAAGACTAACACATGTTGGACAGTCGAATCATTATTTGCTTACGTGGAGTCCATCCAAGGCTGGAGGGCCCGGAGAGCCAAGAGTCTAATCTGTGGGCATAAGGAATAACATAGAAATAACATATTGTACAACTTAAAGTATGGCAGGGGAGCAAACTGTGAGCGGTCACATTACATGAAGACAGCAGGCAGGAAGTGTTTTGCAACGGCGGAAAATCTTCAGGTCCAGTCCGACCACCAGACGGTCACACTTCATCTGGCCTGGAGGCTGCGGTCAGTGGATGGATACCTTCCCACCGTAAGGGTTGGATACGCTGTCATACATGTGTCTATTGCTCCCTCTTTCCATTTCTCTTCCTCTGACAACCCTAACACTCTTATAACCTTCCCCCTTCTTTTTAATCTTTCTTCCTCCTTTTCCTCCCAACTTCCTCTGCTTCTCTCGCTTCACATCCTGTCCCTCTTTTCTGTATTTCCAACCAACCTTACCTCATCATATTTTTTGTCTCTTTTTCCCCCCCCCTCTCTTCTACCTTCCCCTTCAAACTTTCTCATTCCCCCCTCTCTCACCCTCTTTCTCTCTCTGTTTGTGGTCAGTCACACTTAATCTAGCTCCATCCATCTGTTTCTCTTCATTCGTTTAGTCCGGTCTGCTTTCGATTAAGATTACATCAGGCTTTGACCTATTAGTGTGCCGTGATCCTTTTGAAGTCATTCTGTGGTTACAGGTTAAGCTCAAAGCCCACCACTCCTCGTACTCAACATAATACAGACAGTATTTGGAGGGGGAAGGTTCTTAAAACTTTTCAACCAGAGACCAAAATGACTTTTTTTCCTCTGGGATCCAGAATCATTAAATCATACAAACCTTTCCTGTCATGTGTGGAGACCCATAGAGGACGGCCTGTGAACCATTTCGGGTCCCAGCCAATAATCCAACCTAGCAATCTGTGAACTGGAGTATATTGTTCATTTAACTTCAAATCCGGAGGATTTTGATTATATTTTGACTTTCCCGACCAGAGAATTTCTGTTCCTTATTAGAGTTGCTGTTCAAAGTCATATTCCCCACTAAACATTATGCAGACCTTTTTTTAGGGGGAGTCTTGATTGCCTAATGCTTACATTACCACAGCATCCACGTTTTCAATTCCAGCCAGAGGACTTGTGTTGCATGTCATACCCCTCTCTCTTCCCTTGTTTCCTGTCTGTCTGCCTATCAAATAAAGGAAAAAATGACAAACACATAAAGAACCGCATGAGGATCATATTCTGAGTGTCACCTATTCACCTAATAATCATTAAGACCACTCCATTCTACTTGTTTCCTGAGCAACAGAAAAGAGCATGGTTCCAAACATCAGCACTGATCCCTTATACTTCCCCCCGCCATCATCTTTGATCAGTTGGCTAACAAGTAAAATGTCAGCCTTCATTTCCAGATGTAGACCAAGATATCATCTCTGAACCCCCCTTTTCTCCTGACTTGGATGCCTGTGAATAAAGATTGACTGAAGAGTTAAACTGTACATCATCATTACCCTTGGGTCAGAGCTAGGGTAAGTAGCCAATTGGCCAAGTCATGCCGCTAAACTGACATCTATTGGCCAAGTTGTGGCAGGGTAGGATGTTAAAGTCATTTAGACTCATCAGGCTAAGTGGACACGGTTGACTGAGAGGTCTCGAACCTCCTCACGTCTGGTTGTGGGTAGTTTTCTGTGCCAACAATTCTCAATTAGAGCGTGGATTAAAGGACATCTGGGCTGCTGAGTCTGTGCCTGCTTGACTTATGTATACCAATGTACGCCAACAGGCCTGAATTAATTTGACTAATGAACCATACATGTTTGTCTTTTTAACAATCGGTCAATCACGATGCTCAAAGTTTGCTCCAATGTTGTGACATGTCAGAGCAGAGTGCAATTAATTTGATCACTGAATATTCTGCATGTCTGTTGATCAGGATGAATATTTAGTTAAAGCTGCACTCATTAATACTTGAATGGGTCAAATAAAGATGCAAGATGTCAAATGTGTGTGACACTTGCCAAGAGTTCCTAGACTTTTATCGCTAATGCAATGGTGCTATGAAACAAGTGGAAACTCCACAAAGTCCAGTTAGGAAATAGTCTGTTAATGACATACAGAAGACCATTGTGACAGTGACATGATCACAAGGAAGTCACATCCCCACAATAACACAAAGTAGGAAATCAAAGACATCAGATCACTGACCCTGAAAAGCCCTTTCAGAGGGAGAAGTGGACGAAGAAGGAAAACAGAAACGGTTGAAAGTTTAAAAGATAGAATATAGGAAGGAAGCTGAAGTTACTTCCTCATCCCCCTCCTTCTGCCCTTCCACTCCTCCTCCCATCTCCTACCACCCAGTTGTGATCAAAATGCCACTCCCGTCGCTCTGAGAACTCACCTCCATCGCGGTTCGAGAGGCACGCATCCCTCCAACCCCATTCTGTCTGACTGACTGGGTTGAATGAAGATACATTAAGGGGTGAGTGCTTCACATTTAATCATCTGGGTGGCTTTTTTCCTGATAATGTGTTGTTCACCTCTATGTATCTTTGTGCTTATCCCCTTCTCCGGTGACATTACAGAGCTTGTGTCAGCGGAGATGTTGGCAGGTGCGTTCGTTCTGGGCATCATCCTTACAGCTTTACCAAGTAAGAGAAAAATACATCAGAAATTACAAAGTTTTTTAATCATGAGGTTTAAACTGAACAAGGTTTAATAAGTATATTCTTATTACTTAAGGGGGTGAAAGACAAACTGGCAGGCTCCTTTATTGTCAGATATTTGTGTTGTATTCTACTGTAGATATTCTCCCTAATGTGTCACGCTTCAAAACGAGTGACAACATATGAAAAATAAATGAATTATAGGATCCATTATGCACATAAGGTCCTGCAGCCAGGTGCCCTTGCCTTTACTCTCAAGTTATTTATAAGTATTGATTGTCTTTTGTGCAAGGTAGTCAGCCAGGCAGGCAGTTAGCAGCACAGGATGACACCACGACTGCACATCAAGGCTCATTTTCCTGCTTCAATTTTATGTGTCACGCTCTAAGGGGATCACAGCTGTAGGTTGACAAGTCTTACTCTGAGGGGCCACACCGAAGGGAAACTTTTACTTGTGTGCATTTAAAATTTACACCTCCTTCAAGTATGTATTGCTCAAATCATTGGTGGCTCATTTTATATGGCAAGTCATTTTTGTGGATGTGACTTTGTGGATTTGTTTGGAACCCTGAACTGGCACTTCATAAAAACATGTTAGCAAATGTAGAGACAGCTGAGTGAAGACATACTCTTCATCTGATAGATGATGTGTGCTTTACACACCTTTTTAGGTGCGCATACTCTGTGTGCATTTTAGTTTGCATCTCTTCTTTTTTTTTTAAGGGTGCATGTGTTTAGGTAATTGTGGCATTTATGTTTCTTTTTGTTTATAATTTGTGCATGTTTGTACCATCAAATTGTCATGCAGGTATCCAGAGCAGGTGGAGTGTGTCATTTTCCAGGAAGGAGATCTGTGTGTGGGCAGGAACAACTGTCACTCTTCCCTGCCGTTATGACTACCCATCAGGTATCAAATCCATGTATTAACCCCCCTGAAGAACACTGTCTGTGCTGCTGTGCGTGGGTTGCTTCTCCCTATGTTTAAAAAAAATTCTATTCAAAAATAGCCATCAAAATAAAGGCTTTTTAAATAATTTTGAAGATTTTTCTATACTTAATTGAATTCCCAACCCCAAAGAGAACCTTCAATCATCTGATTGAACTTCCTGAGCACCCTGGACCTTTTTGTCTTGCCATGTATAAACCCTTTTTTTCAAATATCTCTTATTAATAAAGCCATGACATGCTCTAGATGCTACATGTGTCCAAGTTCCAAGCAACGAAGGTGCATTGAAAAACCTAAAGCCGTATTCTTCTGCCATTTTTTTTTTTTTTTTTACAGGCCACACTGTGAAGCGGGTCATGTGGTTCCGTGTGTCTGCAGAGGGTCGCAGGGAGTTCACTCACCACACTGACCCCAACGAGATCAGCCTGTCATACCGCGGACGCACTCGGTAGGATGAAACATGCAGGGATTTGTGAAAGCTGACACTGTAAAAGTAAAATAATGCAGAAATGTATTAAAATGAATTGTGGTTTCAGCTACATCGGGGGAAGCTACTCCAGCTGTTCAGTCCAGATCCGCTTTGTTAAGCTGAGCGATGCAGGCCAGTACCACTTCAGGTTTGAGACGGACCAACCGCTAGGGAGATGGACCTCCTCTGACACCATCACTCTCGATGTAACAGGTAGGTCCATACAAACAAAAGCTGCACTAGACTCACCCAGCTGGTCTTTTTTTGTGCATGGGTGAATGTTTGCGTGTGATTCAGACCTCCAGGTCCGGGTGCATCCAGCAAGGCCCGCCAACATGTTTGGCTTGGGAGAGACTGTATTTGTAGGCTGCCAGGCTAGAGGATGTGCTGCTCCAGGAAGAAGCCTTGCACTGTACAGGTGTGTTGTTGTATATGTGGGTAAATTATTGGCCACCCATGCAGTGGTTCAAAACATGTAGCTAATGTTTAAAAGGTCTACTGTAGATATAACATGATGCTTTGCACACAGAAACGGTCTAAACCTCGGCTCCTATGAGAAATGGATGATTATCAACCGCTTTGACCAGCAGCACGCTGGCGCGTACACCTGTCGGCCAATCCCACCACAGAACGTACTGTCGCCATCCCTTCGGCTGGCTCTGGGACGTGAGTAATCTCAAACAAGCTAACCAATCCAAAATTAAAGCAAACAAATAGATAAAACATTATACTTTATTTAAAAGTTGTATAACTTTTACATTGTGTTGTAACGAATGATCAGAGGCTGCACACACCTGCTATTGGCCCTGATAAATGTTAAATCATGGAATTACGTTTGATATAGCGTAAACTGCACTTACATTTTGCAGTGTTTCATCTCCACTTTCCTATCCTTTCTGTCCTCGTTGTCCGATTTTCTTCCTCGTATATATTTCTTTTCCCGTTTTTTTACTCTCTCCCCCTCCAGACGGTCCACGCTCAACCTCCATAGCAGTCTTTCCAGTGGGGGAGGTGTCAGAGGGGGGGTCAGTCACCCTCACCTGCAGCAGTGACGCAGCTCCACCGGTGGAAAGCTTCGCATGGTTCAAAGGTACAGGACAGCGTGTGTGTTCACCAATATGCAGCATATGATGACAGGACACTTCCTGTTCAATGGATCGGAGCCGACTGGTTGATGACATGCTCATGCTGTAACATGAATTTTGTCCTTCTTTTGGATAAATAAAGGTCCTTTAATGATTTGTTGAAGCTGAGTAGGATCCCGTTTTCCTTGGACATTTATCAACAGCTGAAGCGTTGGAATCTTTCCCCTGGAATTGCAGGACCTTTGAAGAAAATGTTTTATTGTCTTTAGATCATGCTTGTGTGTGCACTAATTTCACATGTGTCTTTACCTGCTCTCCAGACATGGAGAGTGGCAGCATCCCAGACAGTTTTAGGCCTCAGCTCCGCCTGTCCCACCTCATATACACGGACAGAGGAGAGTACTTCTGTGTAGCACGCAACTCACTGGGAACAGACCGCTCCAAACCGTTGCTACTCAATGTCACCTGTAAGTTTGTTGGATGTTTGCCTTGCTCCACTTGCACATTTCAGGATCAAAACTACATGCTTGGATCAGAATTTCATTTAAAGAACAACAACAACTTTTGTAAACCCATATTAAGTCTTGTTTATGTTTCAATTTTGTTGTGCAAATCTGTTAAAGGTTAGTTTGGGTTAACTGATTTGGCAACAACTCTACTTTAAACTCTATTCATAATGGGATTATTCTATTGTTTGGATTAATAAGGACGTGATACAAGCCATCACTGTTCTTTGTCATGTTAATCAACTTTTGACTTTATCAGACACTCAGCACGTTGGTTAGGCACCAGTGCTGCCTCCATTCCACTCTGTATTCTTCTATGAGAAGCTGTTGGTCTCTTAAATGGATTAAATGTCAAATAAAAAACCCCGAACATGACAGTAACGATGCTTCTGGTTTTCTCTCTGCCTGTTTAGACTCTCCAAAAAACACTCATGTGCTGGTGAGTCCTCCATCTGACATCAGAGAAGGCTCATATGTTAACCTGAGCTGTGTCAGCCACGCCCACCCTCCTGTCAGCAGGTATAATCAATACTTCATTAATATGGATGAATAGATGATGGGGATGTTGTTTGTATTATCATTGCCCTTTTTGGCTTTTTCTATTTTATTCGATTAGATTTTTCTATCTTAACTTAAGTCAGACTTTCACTTTGCTTTAAAGGTCCCATGACATGGTGCTCTTTAGATGCTTTTATAGAGACCTTAGTGGTCCCCTAATACTGTGAAGGAGGAGAGGACTTATCTAGAGGAATTATCAAGGACAAATTGCAAATGGCCCACTATAATCATTTTCAACATCATCATCATCACCATCCTCCCTCCTGCAGGTATGCTTGGTATCGTATCCTAGGTGACCAGGTGTTGGCTAAAGGAAGCTCCCAGAACCTGACCTTCCCCTCAGTGCGTGCTCACCTTGCTGGTCAGTACTACTGTACAGCCTGGAACCGCTTCGGATACCAAACCTCCCCTGTTGCTACACTCACTATACTTTGTAAGTAGTGTGTGTGCGTGTGTGTGTGTGTGTGTGTGTGTGTGTGTGTGTGTGTGTGTGTGTGTGTGTGTAAGAGATGTTTGGGAGTCATCTCGATTGCTGGATTGAGATAACTTTTTTATCAGGGCTGGGTTTGTCTTTTGCCTGTTTGTGTAAATACTTTATTGTCCTGATGACCTACTGCTCAGTTATCGTGTTGGAAAAAAGGAGTCAGATGCTCTGATATCACTCCTCTTCTTGATAACTCTATCGTTTATCTCCTTCTTAACCTACCTGTTTCCTTTGCCCTGTCTCTTTGCAGAACATCATTTACAAGACAGACTATCTTTCTGTTCCTCTCTCTCTCCAGACCCTCCTAAGAACACCTCAGTTCTAGCTCGTCCCTCCAGTGTGGTGGATGCTGGCCGACCTTTGACCCTGACCTGCAGCAGTCAGGCCAACCCTGCAGTGGACAACTTCACATGGCACCGCTTAGCACTGGACGGGGGCAATGTACAATGTTAGCATCGTAAAAATGTGGTTCCACTCAAGGTTAACATTACGAAAATCATCAATACCTACCTATAACCTGTGCTAAATGTGCTAAAAGTCAGTGTCCTGCTCTGTGTGCCTCTGGACTGTCTGTTGGTTTGTATCTGAAACAGTAAGCTGATCTTCTCCCGTTGTGTGCTCCATGCAGCGTGGGGAACCAAGTCTGGTCCTGTCTTCACCTTCTCAGAGGTCGGCCCTAGAGAAAGCGGCCAGTACTACTGCGAGGCCAGGAATCGAATCGGAGCCCACAGCTCTCCTGTCCTCACTGTGAGAGTCAGAGGTACTCTATGATTCATGCACGGACACTTCACCACTTGTCTTTTGCCGATCTGTCTATATGTGTTTTATCAAAACATTAAAGAAGAATTTTGTGTTTGTTGGTATAGTTCTGGAGTGAAATATGACAGCAACTATTAGATGGATTGCTATGATATTATGTACACACATTCATGTTCTCCAGAGGATGGAACCTCCACTTACCTTTCCTCTAGTGCCACCAAGAAGTTCAACAGTTTTCAGTGAAATGTCTCCAAAGCTATTGAATGGATTGTATGTCCCTCTCAGGGTGAATTGTAATAACTTTGGTGAACTTAGGTTACTTCTGATTTTTCAAGTGGGGTTTTAAGAGGCACTCATCTGTAGACAGTGTATTATCTACAGTAAATGGTGGTCAGCATGGTCAGCATCGATGGAGGACAGGCATGGAAATTAAGAAATGTTCTTCTGTGGATGGTGGCAGCACCTAACATACTGTATGTTAGTCACCTACGAAAGGCCATCCTAAAGAAAACAGTTTAAGTTTAGGTAAATTAAGAACATTTTCACCACTTTGCCTTCATCATATTACCATTGTCATTGCGAGCATTTAGCTAAAAACAGCCTCTCAGAGCCACTTGCAGGGCTAGTCACTTGTAAGTATGTGGTCCCTGTACACTAGAAGATTTGCCCTTGGAAATAGCTTCCCCACATTAGGTACACCAGCAGGTAAAGCTGAGCCCTTTAATATCATAGCAACCTTCAAGACAAAATGTTCCATGTGGTGCTCTTCATGTGTTGTTTGAAGACCTTTAGTGGTTCATCTCCGCTGACAACTGTTCCCTGACACTCCCCTGCGCTTACTGAAATGGCTGTGTCCATTGTGAGTTTTTGTGCATGCCGTTGTCACTTTAAGAAGTGTAATGAAAGAGATGAGGTGTCACTGATAACCTTAGTGAAATACCCCCTTCCCCATTTTTACATCTATGTTTCTGATTATCTCAGACAATGACCCAAAAAGTGTGTTCCTCTGAGGGATGTTTGGATAGGTTTCTGTGTGTTTGAAATGATGAGTGATGAAACCTCCCATTCACTATCGCAACATGAGGTCCGGCCTTCATTATGTATAGTCTCATGGTTTCTGACTGTTTTTCTATGAGTCATGGTGAGTCATGTAAAGCCCTTTCACTATGAGGAAAGAGAAGGGGGTGATGAGGTGTTGTGGAAAACTACTATTTAAGTCTAGACAGCTAAAGGAGTGAAGTTAGGTTTGGAAATCAGAACTGGAAACACAAGTCTAGACGGCTGCATGGTCACTTTCTCTGTTTCTATTTTGATATCTAGTGTAGTATTTTTATTCATCTCATGTTATTTCCCATTTCCCCCCTTTTGTTCTTGCTTCTAGTCATGTTGATAACCTTTATTATCCTCCCCCTGACAGGCCGTCTTAAGGTCATTGCCTTGGCGTCAGCAGTAGGGGTGTCTGCTGGACTCATCACTCTCACAGTGGCCATTATGATCAGGTGACAGGAAGCACACGGCTATTTACTCACTGCCATTTCTGTAACCTTCCACATGATTAAAAAATAAAAATGTTTATTAGCATTACTTTTGTGGTATGAGCCGTCACTTGGTTGTGGTTTGATAATATTGACCCTGTTTCTTCACAGTAAGAACATGCACAGAGTCGACATGGATTCAGGAGAAGTAGCAAACAAGGTACAACACTTATTGTTCTATTTGTAATTTAGTCTTAGAATGACTCAGCATCTTCTGTTTTTGTTTACCTGGAGTTGAAAGTTTAAATACATGCGTTTCCTGCTATGGACCTATTTGTGAAATAAAGATATATTATTATTATTATTGTTATTATTATTCACTTTGTATCTTCTTCTTTCTCTGTGTGTGTGTGTGTGTGTGTGTGTGTGTGTGTCACCCCAGCGTCCCTCAGTGACAGCTGACACCATGTTCTATGAGTCAGCCCAACAGACCTTTCCAGTGAGAAAGGGCAAGATGTCCGACATACCGGTACGCCACTCAGTACACAGTTTTAGAGTCTTGTATAACTTGGGAAAAGAATGTCAATATGTTACAAATTATCCAAATGTATCGTGTGTGCGTACACAGGAGGAGCCAGATGACTTGAGTGACAGCGGCCACCCGGCCATCGTTCCTCTGAAGGATGCTCCACCAATCACAGAAGTTGAAACTCACAGCCCCGCCCCTAACTACATCACTGTCCACTATTCCAAGTTGTCCAAGTACGCACCATCTTCCCCTATATCTGCCACTTTCTCTCACCCCCTGAACTACTCTCTTTCTCTTTCTCTCTTTCCCCTCTCTCTCTCTTTCCCTCTCTTTCTCCCTCTCTCTCTCTGTCGGTTTCACTTCCCTCTGTCTCCTTCTTCCCATTTCCACCACCCGTCTGAGCTGCTGACCACAGCAACAATCTACTGTTTTATGTCTTGCTTATATTTTACAACCACATTGGCCCTCTTGCTTTCTTCTTTATCTTCCTTTCATCACCTTATCTCTGGTCTCCTTACACTTTCCCACTCCTTGTCTTTTCTTCTGTCTTTACTCTCGTCTGTGATATCCAACACCTTCCTCCAGTTTATGAGAGTCCCAATAAATTTCTCATCCCAGTTTTGGACATTAGAACGTTTTAATGGTTCTGGAGCAAAATGAAGAGCTGCTTTTATGATTTGATCTAAGTCAGATGTCCAGATGAACTTTTGTTTGTTGTTGCTGTGTTGGTTCAGTGTGGACCAGGTGCAGGTCCACAATCTGCCAGTGGGTGGTGATAAAAAGCCGAAGGATTCCTCCAAAGTTGTTTACACTTTACTGCACCAGCCTCTCCACTGACCGGGAGAAGAAAAAAGGCAAGTCTCAGTATCGTCATTTACAAACCTCAGAGGTACACTTTTGCTGTTTTATGTATATTGTACTTAAAATGGTCAATACATAGCTTTAAAGATTATATACATGGGAACACATCAGTACTATGATCACCCCACTTACAGTAGGAGTCCTACTGTGAAATCGAGGAGGTTTTTACAGGAATCTGAATCTGAAAAGATGAAAAAAGCCACACAAAAGTACCTGTTTATCTTAATAATGGAGTCTCAGAGGTGCAACAACCAAAGAAAATGTAAACCGCTAAAAGAAATGTGTTCTGTTCTATTCAAGGTTAACTTGAAGTTTCTTCTGCTGTTGTTCTACTGTTCTCCACTGACGTTTCCCATCTTCTCCCTCAGCTGAACAACACATCAGCCTTCCTCATGTGAACCTATCACTTTACATTCACACTGTAGGACAGGAAGTGATTCCTAGTGAACGCTGACGATGTCGTTGGCTGTTCTGGGTCAGACATGTCATTATGGATTCTCTATGGTTCACCAGACCACGAGGACAGCACGTGATCCTGGTGCTGACTGGGAAGCCAGCTCCTAAACTGTGTTGCATGTCTTTCCCTTTTTGTATCTATGCATCTTACCACTGTATGCTGCCTGATGAAGCAGAAATGCTTCAAAACAATTACAAAAACAGAAAAATGTGCCTTGTTGGCCATTTTGCTTTTATTCATATATGCTGTACAGGCAATATACATTGTTAGTCTTGAGTTAAGTCTTGCTTTGCCAGACCGTCCCCCAAAGCGCGCTGAAGGAGGATCTGGCTACTCCACATAGCATTCTGGGATGAGGGGACAATGGTGTGAAAACTGGTTTAATGGCATTTCTTTAAACCAATCAGAATGGTCATGGGCGGTGCTATACTCTGCACAGAGTCACTGCAAAATAGTTGTGCAAGCGAAAACTCAGATTGAACATGTGGTCTAGCTAGTTGTCTCAATTAACCCTGCAGACATCTGAGGAGCAGTCGAGTCAACAATAGTCCTCATAAATCCACCAAATTTAAAATTCTAACACAATGAAAGTGGAAGGAAACGGAAAATACATATTACAAAATTTCCTGCAGCACTGGAGCAATCCCAGAAGTGGAACACAAAGGAGATAGATTACTCTTGATAGCTGACACAAGTACACATCCATAGTACAGTATGGTTACTACAGCATCTTTTGCATCCTTTGACCATTGAAAAGTGATAACATTTGTATTCAAACATATTTGTCTCCAATAAAAATGAGGCTCAAAGACATATTAGTGTAAGAAACATGTAGAAAATGATTTGACATCTATAAACACATGATTGACACATGATATTCCACACTGTATACAACAACGTTCTAAATTGTTAACAGGCTTATTTGGATTGCTCATGCTGCAACATTTATTCAGTTGAAATAGTTTGCTTCCATTAAAGGTATAATATGTAGGATTTGTAGGTAAGATGTATAGACTAATACATTAGTAATCCTTCTCAATGATTATTTATAATCTACTAGAAGTGTGTGGCGCTGTCTTTATCTTCAGAGACCCTGCTCTCTGCCTGAATTTTCTCTTCTTTTTTTTCTTTGAGTGGGACGTTTATGGGCATCACAAACAGAGTGTTTTGGCCCCCACGTGGTTGTGTAACCCCCAGCCTTTAACAGCATGCGGATTGTGCCACTTGTTCTTATTCCAGGTATTCCTAAACTTTGCATTCACACAAAATCTGGCAATGCAGCACCTTCCAGCTGAGGTGTTATTTGTGCTTTAGAATGTAACCGCTGTGAACAATCAGAAAACGTTTTCTTCCTGTGATTCAGGGCTTTGTTTGAGAGAAGTGGCTAACTGTGAACACTGTGTGTTAGGGTTACATATTATACCTTTAAACAGTCTCTCCATGCTAATGTAGAGTAAGCAAAGCCAGCAATAATGCAAAACTACACGCTGTAGTTTGTTGCTCTAAAGAAACATAAAACTAACAATTGTGTAGTTTGAATGTATGTTGCCATTTTTGAAGCTCACAAACTAACAACATTGATGAATAAGAAAATGGTTGAGGGTAAGAAAAGTGTAGTAGCAGTAATACTAGAGGGATACAATGCATTTGTTTGGATGAATTTCATGAAAATCAGATTTAGTTTTTTTCTCACAGAAGAAGTAAAGACTGTTTTGACCTTGTGAAAAGCATCATACAGTCACTCAAATCAACCAAACGAATGCCATATTAACACAACGCCTTCTTTCTTTTCAGTAAATGTGACTAACAGTAAAAGCTTTGTTTTGGTACGCTGAAGATGTAAAATAAGACATGGACTCTTGATTGTCTGTTATGGTTGGTTCCTTAGCAACCATTGCTAACAAAAGAAAAATATGGCGGCAATAAAGACATGTGATCAAAAACCTCAGCATGCATTTCCTTTTTTATTCAATGTTATTTGACCAATTTATAATGAGAATAAATGTATTTCAAAGAAGTTACTTATTTGTCGATTTAATCTGATTTGATTTACTATATTTAATCCTTTGTGATTACATGGGGAGTGGGGGGGTGACCAGTTAAGAGGGTGTTGCAGCATTTTTGGTGTGTTCATTTGTCCTTCCAATTACGGTACCTCCCACAGCAGACATGATCTTACAAAAATGTGGGGAAATGAAAAATCACCGCTGCATTTTGGTAATTTTAAAATCTGGTTAAACTTGACAATAGGAACAAACTACAAATTCTATTCCTCAAACTTTTTCTTGTGTTGCATATCACTTCAACATGCACGAGCATTTACTAAACCATTAACTTAGTTTTTTCATCTTGCTCTCTAACCCACATGATGCAGAAGAAATTTGTCACTATTTTGTACTTATGACATTTCCTGTCTGTGCTGCAGTGGACATATTATCTATGTCAAGATATTAATAAGTCCGTACTTAGTCAAATCAGTTCATGATGCCCTAATAATACAGACCATAAAACAGACAACAGATTATCACACTGACAGCTCCAAGTTTAATTTGCTTTCATTAAACAAAGATCTTCGTCAGGCATAGTCAAATAATAATAGTAATAGAGAACTATACCTAGAGAAACACCTCTTGGGAGAGAAGTATCTGGAGGGCTTCATAGGTCACCATATTTTACATAAAAATAAAAAGATATGCCATGGAGAAAGATATGAAAAAAGTGCATGGTAGAACTTCAGACATTACCACAAAGTAATGAAATACGTGTGGCAGGGCACCTTTAAGCTATAGATACCCAGGAACATCTGGAGAAAGTGAAGGTGCTACTTTGCACGGCTGTTGCTTGTTGCATCTCCACAGTGTCTATAACCAATGTCCCAGTCTTGTTTACCCACATCCCAACTCCCTTTTGTGTGTGTGTGTGTGTGTGTGTGTGTATGTGTGTTCAGATTCAGACCATATTACTGTATGTGAGGTTTCCCAACTTTACATAATGAGCACTATGAATGTGATGACAATATGATGAGAGGAAGCAGGGAGGTACACACCCTCCAACTTCTGCTTTTCACTCCACAAAAATCACCCTCAGGAATGTGCAAAGCAATACATCTGATGTCTTCAGTGTGTGAGTACTATTATATTTGATGTACTGTACACAAACATGTTTATTTCTTTTAGACTGTATATTTATCTGTGTTCTGTGTCATGATGTTGCAGGTTGATTTCTAACAATGGAAAATTTGATTCTGATTATTCTGGTAATAATATCGCCAGGTAGGGAAACACATTTTTGTAAAAACGTGTATCATTACTACACTGCTTCTTAGAACTTTGAAAACCAATGTATACATTTCATACTATCTAATTTGAGTATTTCATGGATCCTTTTGTCAAATCCTGTGGGTAAAATAGCTACGGCCAAATTTATTTGACTGTATCTTTTTTATTTTCACCCAAAGGTGTGTGGAGTGGAGACTGGAGGGTGACTGTTGAAGATGAGTGTGCTTTAAAAGGGACATCAGTAGATATTAAGTGCGAGTATGACTATCCTTTAGGTCATATTGTCACTTCAACCAGCTGGTCTAAAGCCCTGTATGTAAATGGAAATTGGAAGCAGTTTCTCCTTTCACAAATCCCTTCACCCCCAAACCACTTTCAATATGTGGGCAACCGGTGGAGTGACTGTAAACTGAAGATCAATGATGTGCAACACAGTGATGAAGGCGCATACATTTTTAATTTTGTGACAACGCTCAACAGATGGAGAAGTCAAACATTTGCTCGCTTGTCCGTAAAAGGTAATAACTAAATAACAGGAAAAAAAGATATATTCTCGCCAATTAGCTGTTTAGAATTTAGTGAAATTAATTGTGCTTCTGTTTCTGAATCAGAGTTGACCGCTGTTGTACAGCCGAGCACTGTGACAGAGGGAGACGTTGTCAGATTGACCTGTGTGTCAGGTTGTCTTACACCTGTGAACATCGTCTGGTTCAGAGATGGACAACGTGTACCAAATCTAGTCTTCCAGGCCAGGAGAGAGGATGCTGGGAGGTACTTCTGTGCTGTCCTGGGACAAGAGATGGCCAGATCTGCCTCTGTGACTCTGAGTGTTCAATGTAAGTACATGAATAACTTACAACATAAAACACAAACCATTTCAAAGCTCAAGTTGCAGTGTCTCGGTTATTTCAAAGCTTAAAATTCCCCCCATAAATGCTCGGATGTTTTGGCTGTGTAGTGAAGACGAATGACGACAGAAAACAAAGCATGCCTTTGGTACATAGATTTTTTTTAACCTCCTTTTCATGGAGCTCCAATTAGAGTGAAGGAAATAGAAATGTATTATAAATATATATCATATGTGCTTCATGCAGTGACTTACTCGCATATTTTTCCCCAAGTCAACTCTACTTTTGATTGTGATTCACTGACACTGATTAAGGTCATTTGTTAACTCTGTGAGGATAACACCCTCAACTTCTTTCAATCAGATGCTCCCAGGACAGTCAAGTTGTCAATGAGTCCATCAGTAGTCAAAGGAAGTTCTGTGACTTTCACCTGCAGCAGTGATGCCGACCCACCTGTGACACAACGTGGATACAGCCTGTATAAAGACGGACACTTTATCAGTTCAGGACAGAATCACACCATCTCTGATGTCCAGCCCAGCCACGGGGGGCTGTACTACTGTCAGGCCTGGAATGATATCAGCTGGAGGGGCATCGCCCGGATTAACTCTACGGAGGTTCAGCTTGATGTCCAGTGTAAGTATGTCACACTGAGAAGTCTGGTTCCAAACATCTTTGTTTGAACTTGTTACAAAATTGCATTGCGTTGTGGATAAAAGCATGCAATTTAAACACGCTGGGTATTTTGCATACTGCGTTCAAGAAGTGTCAAAAAAAATACTAAAAGGAGAAGAACAATGCAACAAGGGATTTCTTACACTTAGATTGGTTCATTTGAAAGGTTTTTAGAGGTCTGAAAAGAAAAATAAATAAAGGCAAGTTTGTGTATACAGTAAGCTTAGTTCTAATAGTAATAGCCTAGGGAAGTGACTTGTTTTGGTGGAACGTGTACGTTCAAAAAGTTGTTTTAATCGTGCAACAGAAAACTCAGATTGAACAGATAGCCGAGCTAGCTGTCTGGATTTACCCTGCAGAGATCTGAGGAGCATTTCAACGTTCCAACACAAAGAAAGCGGAAGGTAACGGACATCAGGCCGGAAAGAGTGAAATCTGGCGGAATTTGCAACAGCAGGGACACCTGGGAAGTTCACCTGGTAGAGCGCCCGCCCATAAATAGAGGTTTACTCCTTGATACAGCGGCTGTTGGTTCAACTCCAACCTGCGGCCCTTTCTGCGAGACGTTCCCCCCTCTCTCCCCTTTAGTGTCTTCAGCTGTCCTATGCAAATAAAAGCCTAAAATGCCTGGTGGCAATGGCGCAATCCTGGAAGTGGATACAGACTAGTGCTCTGGTAGATTATCTCACGTTATCTACTGTGAGAGCACTCCCTCATTTTAGAATAAAGCTGTTAACATGTGCACGTTTGTATTTTTTTTCCCCAGACCGTCCAGAGAACCTTTCCATTTCAATGGAGCCACCACATGTTGTTGAGGGCAGCAGTGTGAATCTGAGCTGCAGCAGTGCCGCTAACCCTGCAGCAGACAACTACACCTGGTACAGGGCTTCTGTTTCCAGTTTCAGCTCCCTGATCCACGTGGGCTCAGGACAGGTGCTGTCTCTCCACTATGTGGAGGCGTCCCACTCTGGACTCTACTTCTGCCAGGCCAGGAACCCACTGGGGCAAAACAACTCGACGGCGATGCTGCTCGCATTACAGGAAAAGGACCATGGTTTGTGTCCTCTTCATCTACAACCGCTGTTTTGTTCATCTAGAAATGTGATCTGAATTTTGTATAGCAGAAACGCTTGAGTTTTGGGTGTGTAAAGTGTGTGTTTCTCCCCAGGAAGCCAGTCCTTCCCTATCTTAGCTGGATTTGGAGTCTTTGTTTTTGTGACACTTCTACTTCTTCTTTTGTTCTGGTGAGTCGATGTTAGTGAATGTGACTGAATTACGTCATTTTTACTGTAAGCATTATTTTTTCCATATGTTCTGTTACTTTTTTGATGTGTTTCAGTAAAGTTTGTCATGGCTGCATGTGTGACAGCAGGCACTATGTGTGTCATGTGTGCCACTTTGTTGCCACTTTTAACTACGCACTCAGTTTTCCCATGTCTATATATGTATGTATGTATGTATGTATGTATGTATGTATGTATATATATATATATATATATATATATATATAATGTGCTTTATAAATAAAGTTGGATTGGATTGGCAGGTATATTAATATACTGAATATGTTGATTATTTTGGATATATTGGAGCTGTGTTTTACATATTGAATGGTGATCTGTAGTAACCTTTTAATGTTAATGTCAATAGTATCTATTCAAAAAAATACTGGATTTGCAAAGACACATTATCATGAGTCATGACGGATTTAGAAATGTCTTAAAAGCTCTTTTTTTTCCATCTACTAATAATTCTACAGCTCACGTCTATCACAGCAACAGTTTATAGAAGTATCAAGCAGCTGGGTTTCCCGTTATTACAGAACAGCGTCTCTAAAAGTTGGCATCAAAGATTGAGCAACAATTAAGAAGGCTTCGTTCTGAGTGAAGAAACAATGGTTTTTTTCCCTCCCATTTATTTAGTTTTTTGTTGTCTTGGCAGGCTGAAACAGAGGACCCAGGCAGAAAAAAAGGTGAGCACATGAGCTTTTGCAAGAGTCCCAACAATTAGAAGTGAGATGTCTCTATTTCCTGTGGGGTTTCCTAATAGTGAAATGTTCTTTCTTACTTGAACTTTACATTACTTTTCACATTTAATACCAGAAACGTTAGTGGAGCCAAAGCACATGCTTACTGTCACGGTTTGAGAGTTTAAAAGGAGAACCCACAAGGGGGAGACCAGCCAGACAGATTGGCAGAAAAACACAAGTCAACTCTACGTTTAATTGTGATTCACTGACAATGATTAAAGCTCATTTGTTAACTCAACAAAAAGCGAGACTTAATAAACTAAAGCCTGAATCCAAAACACCAAGAACACTAGAATAACACTAGAAGACACACAGTGAGCAATTGTCTTGTTTCAGTTTCTGATATATACACAAGAAAAGGAGGGTGATAACGAGGGACAGCTTAAACACATCAGGGTGGGACAGACAATCACAAAGGCGGGAAAACACACAAGACAGGAAGTTAAACAAGACATGACACATGGAGCTCAACAGTCCCGCCCCTTTTCTGAGAGTCCTTGGGTTCTGGAAGTAAATTTCCCATTTATTTTTCCCATTGATGTCTAGAAAAATCGGTATATAAAAGGGTTTTAGACCATGCCATAGGCTAAACGTGATGTAAATATGGTGCATAAACGAGAATGTTCAACATAACATCTCCACTCACAATAATCAGATTTTTAAATGAATGACTCCTCTCCTCTCCCCTCAGGTCCCCACATCGTATGAAGATGAGGTTACCTACTCAACAGTGACCTTTACAAGCAGAAGCCCCAGTCTTCCACATCACGCAGACAACAGCAGAGTGGCACCAGACTCCAGGTTTACTGTCCAAATGTACCTTATTATGCACCTTATTACTCACTGCCAGTCAAGTTAAGTTCATTGTTTGTAGCCTTTAGCCCACTGGGACTGTGCAGTCTTGAAAAAAAAAAAAAGAACTTTTGACCTCCATGTAAAAACTAAATTAAAATTCTCTTGTTGAGAACTAGGACTGTATGATTTAATGTTATCATCAGTCCAATTCTCCCTAACCATTCCCTCACCTACCAAAGAAATGTTAACAAAGTTTCCTATTTCACTTTCTCACAGTGAAATCATCTAGGTAGGTGTTTTGTTTTGCTCAAATTTTTATGATTAGATGATAGATTTTATGAATAAAAAAATTGCTGGGCTAAATCATTTGTATGTACGGCATTGATTCTGCCATCAGAGTAGTCACACGCAGGCTGCAGTATGGTTGAAAATCACAAATCCTCTTGTTTTAATCCTCAGGGTCAAAGCCGGAGAGAACGAAGACTCTGTGATCTACGCTTCACTGGCTCCATCCAGCTGAGTTGGACTGAAACCTTTCAATCTTTTTAGAGTGCAGTTTCATCATCATCATCATCATCAAGAAACCTATGTCAATATATGTTGTCTTGTCATGTGGTATCTTCCTGTTAAGATAATTGTGAAAAGTTAAATGCTCAGTCTATCAGGAGGGAAAGAGATCTTTTTTGCTATACATTGTATTTATATTAATTTATTCTACAATTTGCAATACTTGACTGAATAATAATGTTGAATAGATTTGATATACTAAAAGGATGGTTGGGGGGGAATCTTGCAACATCAGATTTATGTCTATTTTGTTCTGTTGTGTCTAGGATACTGTTATACTACAGTAAAATAAATGTTCTTTACTGCATCTATACAGTTGATATTAAAAATGTATCAGTAAACTGTGATATTATTACACAATGTCTATGGGTTGTTTTTATTTCAATACAATACTCAATGCATTCATTTACATATAACAATATTTATTTCCCTTGCACACATCATAATTGCCATAAATGTCCATACATTTATGGAACTGGTGGTGAGTAGACTTCACATCTCATTCTGTTCAGGCAAGAGCTAGAAATCAGTGGCAGAAAGCCCTTCTTTAGGCCAGGTGCAGTATACAGATTGTACGACTACAGTAGTAGAACTCTACATATTTTTTATATTGTATCTTGACGGTTGTATTGGTAATACTCTTGTATATTTTGTTATTGCTCGTGACATCAGCAGGGTGTTGTCGTTTTTGTGCCTATCCGTATAACCTAAAAGTTTGTCAACACTTCCTTTTCACAGTCCAGTAAAGTCTTGAGAGCTGTAATCCAGTGTGGAGCAGAGGGGGAGTTGTAGTATATAATACTACACATTGGTCATGGTGGAGTATACACACTCCTGCCGGTCAATATGATGAGACATCATTAGATTTTAAATGATGGTAATCAATATGCGGTGCAGTAAAAGAAATATTTTCGGAGAACATGATTGCAGTTGTTATTGCACTCTTGGCTCTAAGATCTGTGTATCATAGACATATGTAACATGTCTCAAATAAACATCTCCATAAACAGGGACTAATATTTACAAGACATCAACAACTGATATTACTGATCGAATATAAGCATCATCTTTACCAGTTTGTGTGGGAATTTGATAAAAACAAATAATTATTTTTCATACAAAAGTCAGGTTACTGCATATAAAAGACATGAACATGTGTCACACAAGAAAGAGTTTAATTATAAAAATGAGATTCTTACAATGCGAAAAGTTGGATGTGTGCTGTGATTTTACAAAATAAAGCTTGCCAGGAAACGTAGTTATCCGTTAGCATTACTCATAAATTATTGACATTTTATTTGTGTGTGTGCGTGTGCGTGCGTGAGTGTGTGTGTTGTACAATGTAAAAAGTACTAGGAGTTGAATTTGCACAAGATCTTTATGATCTTTATTACAAATCAACAGTGCAGTCTGCACTCACTGTGGGTTGCTATGCATGCTGGCTCTCGTGGAACAAGATAAAACCTCTACGTAAGGAATTTAATTCTTATTGTATGAATCCTTGTAATTACATCTAGAATTCTTAAAGGTCCCATATCATGCTCTTTTTCAAATTCATTCTTGTATTTTGTGTTTCTACTAGTACACGTTTACATGCTTTAATGTTCAAAAACACATTATTTTCCTCATACTGTCTGTTTGAAGATACCTGTATTCACTCTCAGTCTAAAACACTCCGTTGTAGCACCTGTCTCTATTAGCTCCCCTGCTGAAAAAGCCCAGTCTGTTCTGATTGGTCAGCATTTCTGAGTCTTCCTGCACCATCATTGCAGTCGGGGAATGACTGTAACTGCACTGTAGAGGCATTTTCTACCTGTAAATAGTATAGTTGTGACATCATAACAGTACAAAAGTCCTGACGACTCATTTAAAGGCACCATTTCTGAATAAGGGCTGTGTGCATTTCCCTGTGGATTTAGCGTTTTGATACTTTCACAGTATTCATATAGCACCTCGACCTGCTCTATAATAAAAAAAAGACATGCAAATCTCACTTTTTACAATATGGGACCTTTAAGGTGAACCTGAGCATTTACAAGTCTTGATTTAATGTGATGTTGTTTAACTCACAAGTTATAGTGGTTATTTCTTACTTCTGGTGACATCGCAGTAGTATACAGCTACAAGGGTGGAGAAATAAATCATCTCAGAAAAATAATCTTATCATATTTGGCAAAGCTTGTACCTTAAATCCATTATACTGATTCTAATATGGTTTCACTTTTGCCCTCTTATCAATATTTAATTTCATAATAACTTTAATAACTTTTTGCTGATCTTTTTAAAACTTCATGTTTCTTAAAGGGGCTGTACTCGAAATACTGAAAAAAATGGGCTCACAGACTGTTCAATACCAGCGGTTGTCATGGCCCTTGGCGTCTGATACCAACGCACAAGGCACGCATAAACATGCATGTGCTGCTGAACCAGCTATCAAAACAAAGAACAGAGAAGCTTGGATTACAATACACACAGATTCTCTGCATAGGATGCCATTACTCGACACGATATCTTTACAAAAAAAAATATCTGTTATGTTAATGTGTTAATGTAATGAATATCGAGTACAGCTCCTTTAAAGAGCTCTGCGGATCGCTTCAAAGATACAGTGTATCTATCAAGAAGTATGGTCTTGGTGGGCATTTAACAATGTGGGAAGGTTCAGGAATCAGGAAGGAAAGAAGAATCCAGATCTGTAATATGAGGGAAACGTCGCAGCCTTTCATCCCCCGTTCCAAATGTCCCTGTTGACATCTTCAAGGTCTTTTAATATTGTCATCCCAAGAGAAGAAAAAGTGGAAACATGGGAGCAGGAATCTCATGTCCGGGCCATTTTGTGAAGCCCTGGTGAGTTGTGATAGTTCTGGAAGAGAGCAGACATTTTGAAACACATCTGTAATGCCACAAGAAGAAATTATAGCTGTAGATGAAAACATCAACACAAATCTTGAAGCATGAACTGTGTATTTGGTGGATTTTGTTTCCTTAATTTGGCAATTCCATGTTTTCTTGTGTGTGTGTGTGTGTGTGTGTGTGTGTGTGTGTGTGTGTGTGTGTGTGTGTGTGTGTGTGTGTGTGTGTAGCTTGTCCTCTAAATGTGTGTATTGTTGTTGAGTGGTTTATAGATGACCTGCATGCCAGCAAGTTCTTTTTCTATTGTTCTGCAGTCAATTTACGTACTTACTTACTTACTTGCTTACTTACTTGCTTACTTACTTACTTAATTACTCACTGCTACTTGCATTTCCTTGGTTGGATGAAATAAAAACAGTGTTGCAATAAAATAAAGTGTCCAGTCTCTCACCCTCATGGCCGTAGATATCCAGGGCAGAAATCGGGACACTCTGGTGTAGACGCCAGGTTTCTTGGCCATGGCACAGCCTATTCCCCAGCTCACCACCCCCAGCAGACGATACCGCCTGGTCTTAGACAGGCAGTCTTCTGCCACAAAAGGACCGCCGCTGTCTCCCTGAAGCCACAGAGGATTATAGCAGTTCACGCAAACATTATAACTACTGTTCTGTACCCAGTGTGAAGTTGCCAGAAGTTAATAGGAATGCAATAACAAACACACAGAAAAACAAGCATCAGTTTAAACAAAGCAAACACACATACAGTATGAGGACATATCAGAGAATGCAGTTCCTTAATAAGAAACCCAAAAGTATTTCTGCACCAGAATGCAGAGACACTGGCACACTCTGACCTGGCAGGCATCAGTGCCTCCTTTCTCATAACCAGCACAGAACATACTGGTGGTAATCTGGTTGTCATAGTAATCAGGAGAGTTACAGACAGTGTCACTGATGATGGGGACGTGCGCTTCCTGGAGAATATCTGCTTGAATACCTGCAAGTGAGAAATAGCAAAAACATTTAAAAAACAACAAGACTTTGGAGGGGCTTTATCCCAAAATAAGCACTCATGTACCGATTGCTATCGGTCCTTTGAAGTATTGCAATTACCAAAACTCAATTACTCTACTCTCACATGTATTAAGATCACAGTGTACACTGGTGCTGCTTGTTGTATGATAGCAAATATTGAGCACATTGATAGAAGGAATGCAAATAATAACATCCAACATTAAATTGTCTGCAGTGTATTACAATACAGCTGTAATTAAATGTAGACTCACCATAGTAATCTACATTTCCCCAGCCTGTTACTATTCCCATCTGTCCGTCTATCAGTCTTTGACCGTATGCTGGCAGGCAAATAGGCTGGATATATTCTACACACAAACACACAAACATATGTATTAAGATATAAGTAAAGACATGTTAACAGTATTAAGAAAGTTAAACTGTAGATTTCAGTTAGGTTTAGAGTCATTTTTAGGTTCACTCCCATCTTGCTCTCACTCCCAATAACAATAAGTAACATCTTTGCTTTGATTGTCATCTGTATATAGGATAAAAGAGAACACATCTCATTGGATCATGTTGTCTTAGGCAAGGGTCAATTAATGAAGAAAACATGTGTGAAACAGCAACATGAAAAAACAGGAGATAATTATCACTCCAGTGGACCTTGTGTTGTAATTATGAGGGCCAAACACTAGATGTCAGACGTGACCCACTGAAACATTGCTATCTACTTCAAGTTTCTTCCACTGCATAATAGAAAGTGATATTAATCAATAGCAAGACTCAACCATTTTTAAAAACTGGTACGAACAACTACATTTTCCAGTGTGACTGTAAATCATGTTTCATTTACATTTGAGAAATTTGAGCCACTGCCTTGCTCCTCTAGGTCTATATATCTGCATGGGTCTTGGTCAGTACAGGTAATGTTAATACCATAGACTGTGTGTGTGTGTGTGTGTATATATATATATATATATATATATATATATATATATATATATATATATATACACACAGTCAATTGTTAGTGCAGTATATTTGCATTTAAATATATGTCCTAAAACCCAATAAGTATGCTGATTTAATTGTGTTTAATTACTGTACTGTTGCATATGCAATGTGCAGGGGTGTGACATATACTGTAACACAAAGCTTCCTCAGACCTATAATGCAGTGTAAATTACACTTGTATTTCTCCTCATCCATTAGCCTGCCTCAACACATTACAATAACATTACAGAAAAGATGACTCTTGTTAGAACTACGGTTCCTTTCTCAACATAAAAGTGTGGATAATGAACTAAAAGAGTCCTGGGATTAGAATGAGAGCCTCAGACACGAGAGGAAACGGTGGTCACATCTTGTTCAGTGCTCATAAAACTATGTTGAATAAAAGAACTTTTGTCTTGCTGTCTCACATCTAGGAAATGAGAAACCTAAAGCAGACAAATGACCATAATGACTCTCTGTGTTCTCTTTATGTCTTTGCCATTCTTCAAATATTGATGTGAGTATGAGTGTTTCTTGTGTGTGTGTGTGTGTGTGTGTGTGTGTGTGTGTGTGTGTATCCGGTTGTGTGACCTACCGTTGAAAGTGAGGGGCTGGGTGAGGGCCAGAACAGCAATGTCCCTGCTGTTGTCATCAATGCTAGCATCTACAAAGGGCAGGTAGCTGCTGTGGTAAACAATGGTGTTCACCTCAGCCACGTTGGCGTTGACTGGTTTGCTATAGATGGAGCCCAACTGTACACGCCAGCGATTGACGAAGCGATACCGCCTAGCATGACATTTATAAAAGAATGTGACCATGTGCTTCAAAATAAATAATGATTTCAGTATAAATTCAGGCTTGATTGCTTACTCTCGAAAGCAGTGAGCTGCTGAGACAATCCAGCGGTTTGAGATGATGGTTCCTCCACACTGATGAACTCCATCATACTCCAATCTGACCTGCCAAGGCCAACTGCCCTGCCTGGCATCCACACCACCAACTATACGATCTGCTGCAAAACTACGTCTGCCACAGTCTGCCAAGTACAGAGGAGGGAGTTTACTGTCTGGGTAAACTGAATGTAAAAGAATTAAACATGTATAGAAAGGAGAAACAGAGCAAATATACAGTAAGCAAGAATGAGAATGGATGAGTGAAAGAGTAGAAAATCAGTAGAAAATCAGATCAATAAAAAATATGTACTCTAAGTGAACGTAAGATAAGCAGAAAGGAGAAAAGCAATGACAGACAGGCTGGCCGGCTGAACAGAGCTAAAACAACATCAGACAAAGTAAAAAAACACAAATAAATTGTTGAGAGGGTGACAAGCCCAACATGTGGGGAAAGATGAGTGGTGGGTATAAGAATCTGAGTCAGACAGAATATGTGCAGATCTGAGCTCACGTCTTACCTTGACACAACAGTGTGAGAACCTCCCTGCTCTCACAGTCACTGAAACAAAGACAAACAGAGAAAAAGAAATCATCCAAACTAAGTAACTGTTTAGCTTTCTCTATGTCAACCGAGTAGACAAGTAAAAGAAAAGGCAGCAAGAGCAACAGAGAGGACAGTGTAATAGCAGGTCAGACTGCTGTGAGACAGGTGCAGGACCAAACAGACAGGTGTTTGTTACCATGGGAACAATGAGTCTTTGATTTTCTTGCCATAGCTGAGCTCTTGCTGTCTGACACAGAAGAACTCCCCACCATCTCCACTGGCCTCGGGCACCGATGTGACTGAGTAATTCACCACACTAAAACAAACACACACACACACACACACACACACACACACACACACTTCAGTCCTCAGTCACACTATGATGCATTAAAACATTCAGATACAAAATAAAAATACCTCACCTTATAAAGCCCACTTCTTCACAGCTGATGCTAGCTAGCAGCTCATTATCTGAGGAGGAACACACCTGACGCCACCTCCTTTGGGCGGAATCAAAGACTCTGAGACGTTGGTCAGCAGAATTTACCTGGACTGCAGGGAATAACATGGGGTTACTTTTAAAACAAGCTACCTCTTTTATAAAGCATGTAAATGTCTAAAATTTGTTTGTTTTGAAAAACCACATTTAAAAAAATAAATAAATCTGTACTGGACCAGAATCAAAATACAGTAAAGTTATACAATCATCAGACATGTTTTTTTTATTCAAGTGAGTACAGAATTACCCTGTCAACATTAAACTTTGTATTTTATTTTTACTAACAAGCAAACAGGACCAAAATATACAGTATCCTATCTGATGGCAGTAAAAATGTGTAATGTGTCAGGTAGAATTTTTCTTAAAGGTCCCATATTGTAAAAAGTGAGATTTCCATGTCTTTTTTCATTATAGAGCAGGTCGAGGTGCTATATGAATACGGTAAAAGTATAAAAATGTTCAATCTGCAGAGAAACGCACATGGCCTGTATTCAGAAACGGTGCCTTTAAATGAGCCGTCAGGACCGTGCGGGTGAGATGTCACAACTATTAAATATAGGTAGAAAGTGCCGCTAAAGTGCTGTTACAGTCATTCCCCAGCTGCAATTATGGTGCAAGGACTCCTAGAGCGCAGCTGCGGAAGACCCAAAAACACTGACCAATCAGAGCAGACTGGTCTTTTTTGGCTGGGGGGCTTAAAGATGGCGCTAAAACGGAGCATTTTAGACAGAGAGACTAACTAAAATAATGTGTTTTTGAACATTAAATCATGTAAACTGGTTCTGGTAGAAACCCAAAATACAAATATGAACCTGAAAATGAGCATAATATGGGACTTTTAATAGAATAATTGAAACATACAGCTGTAACAGACAATAACACTACACAGGTGTCACAATGTAATGTGATGGTAAGACTACATACTAGAAGCCCTGTTCTCTCGTACTCACCATCATACAGTCCGGTGTCTTCCTCCATTGTGCAATACGTGACTATAGAAGGGTCATGAAAAAACATTTGTTAGGTAAATTATATGATAGCAAATAATGTAAGACAGATAATCAGATTTTTGATACTGAGAAATACAGAATGTAAAAACAACAGATTATGGACATCATATGCTAAACAAAGATGTGTGTCTCTATGTGTATGAGTGAAAGCATGTGGTCTGACCTACGGCCCAGACGGCTGCTCCAATGGCTCCCAGGGTCATCAGAGTCACACACACACCAATCACACGGCAGGGAGTCAACACACAGGTCAGAGAAATTCCCCTGTTCACTGCAGACACACACAACCACACACATAAATGAGTGTACATACACTCATTTGGCAGTATATATACTGTACACAGACACAAACACAAATTCATGTTTGTCCAGATGCACATATACAGCAGCACTTACATCAGCATTTAGCATTAAATATAACATACCAACAAACACAGGTGGCTAAGGAAAACTTATTATATACAGTATATACTGTATATATATATATATATATATATATATATATATATATATATATATATATATATATATATATATATATATATATATATATACAGTATATATTTATATTTATATACACAGTATACATATTTGATCCCCTGCTGATTTTATTTGTTTGCCCACTGACAAAAAAAAATGATCAGTCTATAATTTTAATGGTAGATTTATTTACAAGAAAATCCAGAAAAATGCATGTCAAAAATGTTATAAATTGATTTGCATTTTAATGAGGGAAATAAGTATTTGACCCCCTTCTCAATCAGAAAAATTTCTGGCTCCCAAATGTTTATACAGGTAACAAGCTGAGATTAGGAGCACACTCTTAAAGGGAGTGCTCCTAATCGTGTTGCTACAAGACCATTGCCAAGCAGCTTGGTGAGAAGGTGACAACAGTTGGTGCGATTATACGCAAATGGAAGAAACAGAAAAGAACTGTCAAACTCCCTCGACCTGGGGCTCCATGCAAGATCTCACCTCTTGGAGTTGCAATGATCATGAGAACAGTGAGGAACCAGTCCAGAACTACACGGGAGGATCTTGTCAATGATCTCGAGGCAGCTGGGACCATAGTCACTAAGAAAAAAATTGGTAACACACTACGCCATGAAGGACTGAAATCCTGCAGCGCCCGCAAAGTCCCCCTGCTCAAGAAAGCACATATACATGCCCGTCTGAAGTTTGCCAATGAACAGCTGAATGATTCAGAGGAGAACTGGGTGAAAGTGTTGTGGTCAGATGAGACCAAAATGGAGCTCTTTGGCATCAACTCAACTCACTGTGTTTGGAGGAGGAGGAATGTTGCCTATGATCCCAAGAATACCAGCCCCACTGTCAAACATGGAGGTGGAAACATTATGCTTTGGGGGTGTTTTTCTGCTAAGGGGACAGGACAACTTCACCGTATCAAAGGGACAATTGACAAGGCCATGTACCGTCAAATCTTGGGTAAGAACTTCCTTCCCTCAGCCAGGGCATTGAAAATGGGTCGTGGAGGGGTATTCCAGCATGACAATGACCCAAAACACACGGCCAAGGCAACAAAGGAGTGGCTCAAGAAGAAGCACATTAAGGTCCTGGAGCGGCCTAGCCAGTCTCCAGACCTTAATCCCATAGAAAATCTGTGGAGGGAGCTGAAGGTTTGAGTTGCCACACCTCAGCCTTGAAACATTAATGACTTGGAGAAGATCTGCAAAGAGGAGTGGGACAAAATACCTCCTGAGATGTGTGCAAACCTGGTGACTACAAGAAACATCTGACCTCTGTGATTGCCAACAAGGGTTTTGCCACCAAGTACTAAGTCATGTTTTGCAGAGGGGTCAAATACATATTTACCTCAATGCAAATCAATTTAGAAAATGTTTTACATGCATTTTTCTGGATTTTGTTTGTTATTAATCTGTCTCTCACTGTTCAAATAAATCTACCATTAAAATTATAGAATGATCCTTTCTTTGTCAGTGGGAAAATGCACTAAAGCAGATCAGATACTTTTTTCCCTCACTGTGTGTGTATGTATATATATATATATATATATATATATATATATATATATATATATATATATATATATATATATATATATATATATTATTGAGAAATATACATACACACATTCAAATATTTGACAAATTGTTACATGGCAAAAGTTGAGACTAGTTGCTTAGTATTTAGTTTGGGCTCTCTTTTTGGAAGTTTAAGCCACCTTATAACAAACATGAGCAAAATGACCGGTATCAGCTCACTGTGTGATGGGGCATACTGCACATTTCCTGGCATAGACTGAAAAGTACAAAGGACACTGATTAGATCAATAGTCTAAAGTCTAGCATTTCTCCACAAAGCAAGAACAAACTTTTAAACTGGGATATAGTGCCATGTCAGGCGTGCACATACAGTATGTGTGTGCACCCGCATGCAGGTGTTGTTCTCAGTGTGTCTCTTTCTGTCCCTGTTTTCCTCTGCTGTGCTGCTCTCAGCCAAGTTTGTCAACTTGACCCACAGTTTACATATTTCGTTACAGCCGTACAATTAAGTGGAAAACACACATATAATTATTAACATTAGTAAATCCAGTATGGTGTGCCAGTTTAAGTGTCCTGGGCCAATGCATGCTAGCTCACTGTTGCAGCTTATTAGGACACTGATGGTACAGAGCCATAACTAATCCCATAGTTCAAACTGTCCTGTTCCTGCTGAAAAGGTCTACTGATATATCATTCTTTTGTCAATCTTTTTTCCTTTTTTTCCTATCTTGGTGGAAAGGACAAGAGATTAAGGAAAAACAAATATTATTAACCATACACAAATCCTCTCTTTATGTGAACTGTCAGCCTGCCATGCACATCCCTTATCTGAGCTCAGCTAATTTCCCTTCCCACAAATCAATTTAGATTTACAAGCCCACAGTTGTCATCATCATCATCATCATAATTATCATCATGATCATAATCATCATCAAAGTTGGAGAAAAAGTGCACAAAAAAGCACAAGGCTATGTTACACCTCTTGACACAGACAACAAAGCTGTACATCTTGACTACAAGCAAGGTTACATCATGTTCTGTTGCTATAATTTTTTATGACTCTCCTGAAAACTTCATGTGGTTGCTAAGCACAATGCCATATTAATGAAGACAAAAACAGACTGACTATATTGATAATATTTATTATATTTCATTTTAAAGGCTCTCCACATCCTCACCAAAAAGCAGTAACTAGCAAAGACCAAGTAGAATAAGTAAACAGACAGAAAGGTTGAATACCTATATATACATCACCAAAGTCCAAATGCTAATAATGATAACAAATGATAATGTAAGTTGTCACAGTGTACATGGAGATCCTAGATCATACCCAGCGATTGAGTCACAGAACAAAACTGGCTTACTGTTAGCAGCTAGCTACTGTAGCTATGACGGGTTATGGTTAATGCTAGGTTGAAAGACAAGGTTTGAGTTAGGGTTACATCTTGTTACTTATTGAGTAGATTATTGCTCCGTTTGGCCTCATATTTATTCACAACGTCTGTTTGTCTACATATATTTATTTAAGTATCCTGGTAAGCAATGGCAGTGGGACTGTGTTGCTCGCTGCATAAACAATACCAGGACCATGAAACTAATGCACCCAAATAGAATTCAGCTATCATTTATTGTATTATTTACACCTGCTCAGGTAAATTTTAAAGGCTCTGCTCAGAGCCTTTAAAATGTATCATTATTTCTCTGTCCCAGTGGTAGAGAGGTCAACTGTAACACTTGTCATAGAAGGGAAAGCAGCTGTTACTAATATCACTAACAATGGCCCTAACTGCATTTAAGCCATAACATTGAACATGCATGCACATAGGTAGAGCCCTGGTACATGTAAACCTTATGCAGCCATCATTACGTTATTGATTACATCTGTGTGTAAAGACCTGCAAGAGTAACAAATTGACCCTGGGACTGATAATGTCATTTCTATTAAATTTGAAAATAATTTGGTCTGTTTCTAATTATAACTGCAGGGCAAATGTAACCCTAAATCAAGTACACTCATGTTGGCAATTTAGAGCCTGTGTCTGTAAGAATTTGATAGATAAAAGCAGGAAGCTTTTATGTAGGTAAGTGGACTTTCTGTTTTGTGGACTTTCTGTTTACATTACATTGCATGGGACAGTCAGGACTGTAATAGTACTACTTAGCAGGAAACAACTGGAGATTAGGGCTGTAATCTCCCACTCGACTAGTCGATTTATTGGTCGATACGTTCTGGCTCGACCAAAATTCTGATTGGTCAATTTTTTTGCCGTGTTAATTTCATCAGGTGGAAAGCACTAATTGCTAATGGGGGTGTTTTTAGAGCACCCCTGTTTCACAGGTAATGGTCTGTCTTCAGAACACCCCCCTTGTTTTCACCTTTTTTGGATTAGCCCTACCCACCGGAGACAGATTGAAGAAAGTACTAGAAAGCCTTGGTCTGATGGTTTGCTGAATATTTATTTAATTGGGAGTGTTTCATTTACAGTCAGTCCTCGACCATGTCAAAGACATCGGCAGTGTGGCAGCATTTTACAAAAATAGATAACGGAAAAAAGGTTGAATGCAAAGTTTGCAAGTAACAGTTTGCATATCACAGCTTGACTACAAACATGGCATATCACCTCAAAACGGTAAGCTAACTTGTCTGCGTTAGGTTGCCTGTTGCTGTCTGTTTTGAGTAAGCTATATTAACATATCAGAATTGTCATATTTCAATTAAAGTGGACGTGCCTTTTGTGTTTAGGAGTAAAAGCTTTAAGTTAATAGTCTATTTGTGTCTCAGCCGCGAAGCCGAGCTCCTATGTTCAGCCGCTCTGTGCGAGGACACGCACAGAGTGGCTGAAATGATAGTGTCTGTCAGTTATTATAACATATGACAAAAACAATTGTCATTATATTATGTTGCATATTCCTCAACAGTTCTTGTGCTGATAACACAAGTTGACATAGTACTATTTTCGGAAATCATAGGCTATGGTACTGCACAGGTGCACGTGATGCAACGCCGTCAGACGAGTGTCATTTCACTGCAAAATAGTTAGGTCAAAAACGATTTTATATATTGCAAATAGCCTACTAGTTTTTATGTTTATTAATAATTAATGTAGGCGGACAAGGCTACCAAGTACTGCGCAGCTAATTAAACTAACGTTCTTTTTGCCCCTCCGCGTTCTGGATTTCTTTTAGCCACCCGGCTTCACTAACCCTAACAACCGCGGTCCTGCATAACCTGTATCACAACGGTGGTTAGCAACTAGTTCAGTCAACCCAGGGTTTCCCAATCTAGAGACACGTGCGTTCACATAAAAGAGGCAGTGTTTGCCCAGCGTGACAAATCGCAAAATCTACCAGAGACGCATATTTTACATAAGAAGAGTAAACTACAATTCTACATAAATATGAAGAACACAGACACGGTTTTGCAGGCAAAATTTGATAGAGTCGCTGCTTTCTAAAACAAGAAGGAAAGCTGGCGAGAAAGCAGACGCTGTAAATGTGTAAATCACAACGCTTAACAATATCACTTCCAAATCAGTCAGGCACAAGATCTGACCATAACACTTGACCTTTCCATAAACTGTCGTTGCTTTAGCCTTTTATTGCAGTTTCAACCCTGGCAGTGGGAAGCGATCGCAAGAGCAAATAAAAAATATAAAAACATAATTGAAACCGATGTGCACATTGGCAACACACGGCTCAACAAGCTGACAACTATTCGTAATTCCCTCCGCTGAAAATCTCTCATAAAGATACCCATCGGGGAATGTTAATCTAAATCTAAGTGTTTTAACTTTTAAGAGCACACCTCTCTCTCTCTCTCTCTCCGCGCACCAAGCTTTTTCTTTTCTTTACTCACCAAGCTCCACCCATTCAGTCTCTTGATCCACCGGATCTTCTAAGAACTGTGACGTCGTTTTTAATCGAGTATTTAATTGGTCAGTAGGCGGTGCTTTTACACCGGTTGATCTCCAACGTAACCTGCTCCTGACCAGGTTAAGCGTTCAGCATAAGTTACCACGGCGATTGAACACCGTATCAAGTGATCCACCATCGTTATACAGAAAGCCCTGGGTTGAACTTGAAGTTACCTCAATAACGCCAAATCTTGCTTTGTAGTACAGGCCTCTGCTCCCTCCCTAATACAACCTCTTCCTGGCAAACTCTACCTACACCTTGACTGCATCTCCCCAAATAATTCCCTACTTTTACTTGCCTCCATCTGTACCCATCCTTTTCGTTCTTCCTCTTTGTGCCTCCTGTCTGCTCTTCCTCCCCTTCCTACCTGTTCTCTCTTCACCCTCCCTTCCTCTGGCTTCTCCTCCAAACATCCTGTCAACATGATAAGGGTGTTACTGTACCTTGGGTTGTAAAATTGGGATTAACAATGGGGACCCAAAGGTCAGAAAGAGAGAGAAAAGCAGAATTCAGGCACAAAAATGTAAAAGTGAGAAACAAAAAGGAGTGCCACTGGACATATTATCAGGGACATTCCAGGCTCGTGTTCATTCCTCTAGATTCTGTTTTCCAGGAAATACCCCCAACATTTCCTCCACACACCTCAACTCCAGCACATACACACCAACACTGGTGCTGCCAGCCCCCCTTGTACTCAAGCTCCTTTCTTCTTCTCTCTTTCCTGATCTCTTCCCCCCAACACAGAGCTCTTCCCAATCAAATTACAGGACAGAACAAGCACTCTTTTGTGTCCACTTCTACCTGAGACCCCCTTGTCCTGTGCGTATGTATATCTGTGTTATGAGTCAGCGTTCTTCTGAAATGACTGTGCTTTTATGTGATGGCGGGTACACTGAATAGTAAAAGTTGGTAGACAGTTGTAAGTGTAGTGCATATCCCCTTATATTGTGTGTGTGTGTGTGTGTGTGTGTGTGTGTGTGGGGGTTTGTATGAAACACTTTGTGCTACATTGTTATGTATAAAAAGTGCTATACTGTATAAATAAAGTCTGATTGATTGATATGAATACTGCAGAATTTTTTGTTATGTTTGAAGATTTAAACAGAGTTGTCCGTAGCGAGACAGAGTTGTAAAATATGGTCAAGTTTATATATATTTTTAGTTTTGAAAACAGACAATGACTGACCCACTGAATTGTTTTGTAAATAGGTTAGCAACAATAATTCAATAATACAATTCTAATAATACTACTACTTCTACTAATTACTAATTATCTATGATTTCCAACACATTTCTCTGATGAGTCACACATTCCCGTTCAATTACAGCCTATTAAAGCCAAAAAAAAAGCTTGATCAAAAGATAAGATTTTGTAACAAAGGTTTCTTTAAGACAATGTCTCATAATACATATACAAACAGGTATATCACATACTTTGTTCAAGCTTATAAACTGTCATCACTGTTGTACATGAGGAATATTTAACAATGCAGTGAACATTTACAGCTGCCCCACAGCGCAACGGGATAGTTTGTTGCCATGGTTTGTTGTCGCTGCAGTAAAGAGGTAAGAATGAATCATTGCTTACTCTTTGTGACCCATCATCCACGCAAACACACTGCACATATTTTGAGGGGTTATTTCTATCCTCATCCATGAGTCACACAAGCAGCCAAAAGCAGCAGAATGGAAAAGGTTTGTTGTGTCATTACTTATTCACTCGGATGTTTGGAGGGATACCCTTAACTCTGCCCGCATTACGCTCTCCCACTGTAGCTCCACACTGTTGGGTGAAAAGAAGCAGCTGTGTACCAGATGAGATATGTGGCTGCACACGCCCTCCCTAAACCAAAATTCTGGGAAAAATATTATATTGCACGGACAACAAATTCTGAATAATGACAAATGTTCCTTTGTAACGTCCACACCAGCCAAGTTTTCTATGAATGACAAATTACACAAAAAAGGTGTTTTCCTTAAAAAAAAATTAAATTAAAAAAAAGTGTAAAACTGCATGTCTTTCAACAAAAAAAATACGTATAAACAGAAAATGGTTTCTTAGAAGTCATGGCTACAAGGTAGAAGTCTGTTTCTCTGTGAGGAACCTTCTGGAACTCTTCTTTATAAAAGTGTTAGTCATATAGGTGAATTTGAACTTTTGAAAACAATCCCAACGTAAAAATGCTGTAGGTAGGATGGTGAAGATGTAGGATTTAGCCAAATATCAACAACTTCTCAGTCCCTCCCCCATTTCTGCTAAAGCCCAAACAGTCTCCTGAGCCCCTCCCCCCACGAGGGAGAATGAATGCGTGTGCCTGAGCAGTGATTGACACGCAGTTAGACACCCCCCTGGCCCTCATTGGTAAAAATTAACAGGGAGCTGTGGACTTTTGGAGATTGCACTACAGGCTGTAGGTGGAGGCAGAGGCGCCAGATTTTTTTTTTAATTACCTGCTTAATTTCAACTCCAACATAGGGGCAGTTTCAGTAAATATGGCAGAAAGTTAGCTAATAAGTCTTACCTACTGCATCTTTATTAAGGTCTATTATACTATGTTGTTTCCAGAGCTTCCAATTGTATCTCACATTTCGCTCTGTTGTCATGGAGATAAATCTGACATGCAAACTCAGTGCTGGTATAATTTCATTAATATATTTTCTTTTACCTTCAATTAAGATCAGCACTCAAGACGTACGGCGTACCTTGGCAGAGGCCTTTGCCCCTCCAACTTCCTCCAGGAGTTATTTACTGTGCAGCCTAAAAACTGTGGGATGGTATCCAGGCTTTATCAGTTCTTAGTGATGTCTGGCCGCTCTGCCCTTCCTTTTGAGAGGATCTGGGCACGCAATTGCTCAGGCCTGAGTAGGAATCTGAACTGGCATGATCTATGGTCTAGAATTCCAGAAGTATCTCGCAATCCAGACCATCAGCAGATTCACTACAATTTCATTCACACATGAAAACATGAAAATAATTAGCAGCCCTTTATGCACTCTCTGCACTATAAAAGCACAAGGTACATTTCCTCACGTGGTCTTTGAGTGCTCTCCAGTTAGTCGGTTCTGGAACAGTATTGCATAAAAATCTCTGCCTTGTTCAATGTTACTGTGTCTGTTACTGTCAATGTTTTTATTTTGAATGATCTGTCAACCTTTCAACTCTCTGGAACTCTGAAACGTGCTGTATTTGCTGGACTTACAGCTGCAAAGAAGATGATTGCAACCCGTTGGAAACCACCCCATGAGTGCTGGGAAAAACTCTGGACACTTGGGTGGACTTGGGTTATTGAGGCTGTGAAGTCCATGTTATCCATGATGTCCATGAAATCCTATGTTCTATTTTACTTTTTTCTTTCTGGCCCTGGGACGCGTTCTCTGTCTCAGTGTATTGTTTGTAATTGTTTGTTGTTGTTTAATTTTTCAAAAGAAATAAGAAAATTTGATCACAAAAGAAATATTGGTTTTATGGCTTCTCGTTCATGTGGCTTAAAGTAAGTTCAATCTTGAACTTGAAAATAGTAGTTTGACAAAATTCTTTTTTTTTTTTTTACATACATGTTAGGTTGATGTTCATCAGGTATTTTGATCCACTCCACACCTCACTGCATAGTCAGCATCAGCTTATCGTTTGTCCACTTAGGGGCACTGACATTTTGACAGACACAGATTCCAAAATGTATGCCAATCCTTGAAGATCACAATTTTATGTATCTGGTCCATCAAAAATAGGGATGAGCAAAATTCAACATACCTCCACTCCAATTTAAATACAAAAAGAAGTTTAAAGGGTTTTGAAGACTGAACATTATCTCCCGAGTAGACAGAAGTGAACTTAGGCATGCTATGTGTTATGAAACAAAGATAGCGGCGCAGAAGCAGAGGAAAACCTTGTTCACACACACACATAGATGAAGCTCTGACTCATATTTGTACCGGTTGTCATGGCAGAAAAGTTAAAATAAACACAATCATACTGTGCTGTAAATATTATTAGTAAAATCCCCTGCTCTTTGTAATGGGAGTGCTTGTATGTGAATATACATAATTATGTTTCTGTGTATATTTAAGGTAAACACTGCTTGTTTCTGAAAATAGATTAAATAGATGTCCCACCTAATCTAAGCACCGGCACACCCAAAACAAGCCATGTGTGCCACTCCTTGGCTAGAGTGGATTTCTCTTGTAATTACACACTCCAAAGACACAGCCTGCATCTGGGTGGACTCCCTTCAGTCAGGCAACCGCTGCTATAAAACCAAAGACCATCTTCAGACACAGAAAGTAAGTTACAGAACAACAAGGACAGTTATGTCAGTTTTCAACTTAAGACTTCACTTGATGGGAGACTACTGGTTTCATTGTACTGGCACTCACTTTGCCCCTGTGATATAAGGTAGGTGTACTATTGTCATGCTGTTGGTATACTGTTGTCTGGGTTATAGGGGAAAAACAATCACTGTGTGGATTTATTGTCTTTACAAAGTAGCCAAAGTCTATTTGAGTGTCACAGTTGACGCTGATAAAATATAGCAAGTAATCTTATCTTTACTTCCATAATATACATATACAGTAATTAGCAGTAAACTCAATAAGAGCCATAAAGCTCTGTGTTTCCATCAACTCTTCAACACTAAACACTGCATTACAGCTAATACCATGTAACAGGACAGATGTGGGTTCTCTGTCTTCCTTTTAAATGTTGGCTTCACTGATGGTGATGGAAGTGTGTTGCTGGGATGAGGTAGGAGAGCTTTGACAGTGACGTGGACATTGAGTTTTTGTTTAGAACTGAAAGGAGAGAGTGTATTCAATGTGCTGTAACTAAGTTTAATTTAGTGTAAATTACAGTGGTTATTTCTGGCCCCACTATCACATTTCTATTTGTATTATTAGATTCTTAGGACTTATATGAATCTTTTTGGATGAAAAAAATCTATTCAATCTAAATGTATGTTTTCCAAGCTTGAAGACAAACTTAAAAATAACATCAGAACATGTCATGTATCAGAGAGACAGCCAGTCAGCTTTGAACAAACAGTTAATGGTTAACTGTCAAGTGGACAGATGTCTGGTCCCAAATTCAGAAAACAGGCAGCATGCACTGCAGCATGACCAGCACAGCATTTCCAGCTGTGTGTGTGTGTGTGTGTGTGTGTGTGTGTGTGTGTGTGTGTGTGTGTGTGTGTGTGTGTGTGTGTGTGTGTGTGTGAAGGAGCAGAGAGGGGTGGAGAATGAGAGCAAGAACAACAGTGTATCTCATATGTGCACTCACCCATCTTCCCCTCCGTCACAACTTTCTCAGTATACATCTATATACAGTAGGAAGCAGAGGGCAACAATAGATCTGTCTCCTTCCTTCTCTCCTTCTCTCCTTGACTCCTTAGGGCAGGTGGGCCAAGTCACGTTTGCCTGGTAATATAATATTGAGGGTTCCTAAATGACAAACACCACAATGTAGTTAATACTTACATTTTTCCAATAAACATGTATCAAAGAGACAGAGTTAGACAGGTAGACTTATATGAGATTTAGTTAAAAACAACTCAACACTCTAAAGTACAGGCAGGTTACATCACAGGTTTGTTTCAGAGCAGTTGTCTCACTCACTCACTCACTCACTCACTCACTCACTCACACACTCACTCACTCACTCACACAATCCAGATAGCCAGGTCTACTAACAAGTTCTCATTATGTATCTAATTATTGCTAAGATTTAAAACTGACAATGAAAATACAAACGTATTAAATCCATACAACAAATTACTTGTAAACTGTGCTGCTTAGTATATGTGCTTAATATTTAGGTCTATGTGAACAGGCTTCTTATTCCATTACATAGAAGAGTTTTTGGTTGTCTTTATCAACCATCACCAAACCCGTTAGAGTGTTCACTGCGGACACGAAGGAGTCATATAATATGAGAGAGAGACCGCAGGAAGCAAAGGAACACAGAGGCATTGTTATGAGTTACAGTCTCTATGTATTTATAGAAAGTTCTAGAAAAGTTGTAGCTCCTATTGTATCACTATACAGTACAATGTACTAAGTAAAACGCCTATGCAATTTAAATGATGTTAAGACATTTTAATGTTGGCAGATTTAGACTGATATTTTAGATTGAGACAGTGATGGTTAACGTTAAACAGACGACATTAAAAAGGCTCAGCACGATAAACATAATGTTTGCATAATTAAAAGTGTATACATGGCTACTTTATTTTCCTAAAAAACGTTTAATTTCACATAGCTGTAGCTCTATGAGCATTTATTGATACCAAAATAGCCAACTTGCTAAGTTTCTTTTCGGAGTTAGCATAAAACTAGTTTCCACAAAGTGACTCACCTGTGTTTTCTTGCAGCAGGTAGCACTGGCCTTCGTTAATCACAAATATTATCTTTTTAAGTCCGTTTTGACGAATAGAAAAAGTAAAAATAACGTCAACTTCGAAGACAGACGACAATAATCTACTGTTTAAACGCCAACACAGATAAATCCCAGTTTGCAGTCAATCTGTTTTGCTCTCTTCACAGGTTACTGACCCCAAAGACAAAAGGGGGGAAAAGGTAGTTTTCAGCGACCGTTTCTATCAACCAAAACCCCCGACGCCTGCTTCTAATAGAAAAGAGAGAAACATTTGGAAGACTGGGCTAAGTGAGACAAAGTTAGTGAAAGTTTATCCCAACTTCGTCGGTTTGTGTGGTCCTCCTGTGAGCGGTGAGCTGCGCAGACAAGAGGGGCACGAGTGACGTCAACTTGGGTTTCTGAGTGGACAAACAGGGCACGCGAGCTCTATCTGTCCCTGTAGACCTGCTGCAGGTGACCACACTGGCCTACAAGTTAACAGTACACAACTTATAAGGACTTAATGGGATGAAATCTGTTAAGAATGCCTGCTATTGTTTTGGTATAGACATTACTCTCAGCAAGTCTGATGCCTCATATCTCTTTTGGTACAATTGATCCGGTAGACACATCCTGTAATGTAGCCTACAGTGTCCCCCAACCACCTGCACACACATGTATGCTATGTGTCTTACAGTAAGTTCCCTTTGCTAACAAGAAAGCCCTGTCATCACCCCAGTTTCATTGTTGGTTGAGAAAATAAAAAGGAAGTTGGACAATCTGACCTATATCTCTTTGCTCTGGAGAAAGAGAAGCAGGCATGTCACTGACTTAACTAAAGAGTTGAGGAGGGTAGACTGATTAACAAGGATCACAGAGACACACAGTGGGACGAGAAGGAGAGATAAGGAGAAGCCAAAAGAGGGGAGCAGGTGACAAAGGAATAAAACAAGCAACAGCTGCAGAACAGCAGAGAAGAAGATGGGTGGACGAGTGGCACAAAGCTGCTGGCTGCTGCTCACACTTTCTCTGAAAGGTAAGACCCTGTGTGGCATTCCTGGTGGCACCCACATGTAGCAGGGTGAAGATCAGCTGGCCCAGGCAGCATCTGTTTCACAATAGTCTGAAGTGAATTAACTGTTGTGCTTGACAGTTCTTTATTACAGTGACATAAATGTGGCATGTAAATCATAAAGCTTATGCGTGTGGTCACAACTGCTTTGAGGATTATTTCAGTATTCACAATCTTGGCAGTTTTGTTCATTGTAACTTTTGGTTACATTACTTCCAAATAGCAAAAATGCAACTAGTGATTTCAGACCAAGTACATTCCTTCCGAGCAGACACATACCACCTTATAGTATTAATATTAATTAAAAAAAAGTCAAAATAGGCCATGTTGTCTAGAAAATACAAATGTATTTATACAGAGCACAGTACAACTGTGATTTCCTTTTACTTTTAATCTGTAAAATAAAAGTAAAAAAATGTAACTTGGTGGTTAACTTGCAATTTTTCACACATATTCTCTGCTTCTCAGGTATTCTTGCAGGTGATTGGTCAGTTTATCTCCCCTCCGGTCCTATTTATGCTGCGATTGGTTCCTCTGTGGTTCTCCCTTGTTCCTATGACTACCCCCAAAGTTCTAATGAAACCAAGGAAGAGGGACGGCTCTCTTCTCAGGTAAGTCAATAAAGAAGGCATTGTTAGCAGTTGCAATACATGCTGCAGTGGGTCTTTAACTAGTAGAATTCCTCCGCAAGAGCTCAAATCTGTAATCAGAAGGAATAGAAATGAAACAGAGGGGTGATGAAGGATGACTAACTAAGCTTGCTTTTAAAGTTTTGGGAGTGGTTAAAACATCTAGAGTTAACACAAACATGGCATCTGCAATTTTACAGTAAGCCTACTTTAGCCCTAGTTTTAAAAAGTCCTTGTTTTCTATTTTAAGCAACTCCTTTATTTTTCTTCATCAGGGTGGAGGAGAAGGACAGAAGTACAAAGTTTTGTCTGAAATGTGGTGTCTCGAAGACAGTCGCTGTATCACACCAAGGTTGAAAACGCAGAGAAACATCTGCCAATAATTTAAGCATAGAACTAATAGCACAGGGGTTAGACAAAATAAATATCTAAGTCTGTCTGTCTGTCTGTCTCAGATATGTCTTCCACAGTGACGGTGTCTTCCCAGATCCGTCCTACCAGAGCAGGGTGGAGTACCTGGGACAACCAGGAACAAAAAACTGTTCTCTGAAGATTTCTGATCTGAAGCAGTCGGACAGCGGAACATACGTGTTTTACCTCATCACCAGCCACCCTACACAGAAGATGCCAGAGCAGAGTGGTACACAGCTCCTGGTGACAGGTAGGAATCTTTCATTTTAATACTACAACTAATCATAATCAACATGATTATCACAAACAACAATCCATAGATCCTCATTTGCAGAGTTGCAAGGCATTTAAGAAAAAAAGAAATGTAAAGCAAGATTCAATATGGCAACATCATCATCACAACACATACATCAGTAAGTCCTTTTCCAATGTGATGTTAGCCCATGCAGTGTGTTATTTTAAACAAAAGGAGGGAGCTGCTTTTATTAAATGGAGCCTTGATTTTCACCCATGATTGACATTTATCTCAGAATCTTAACTGACAGTCTCATTTTCCATTGACTAACCACAGTAGACAAACCACAGTCATTTTATCTGTCCTTTTTGTTTTGACTGGTTTTGTCCTTTGTGTCTCACTGGCACACTGTCTTACTGCCTGTCTGTCTAGTGCTCCATGCCTGTCTGGCTGGGAGTAACTGCCCAGTTACAATAACTGTGTTGAGTTGTAGGTTTCTGGTAGCCATTGTTTAAGAAACAAACATAACTATGGAAATTTGTACTTTGCTAACTTTATTACTTCGGTAAAACTTTACTTGAAGGTATCTACATAAGAGTGACATGACACTGTCATGAACACATGACACTGTCATGACACATGAACCCTAACCTTAACTTATGACAAAACCGAATGACACTGACTAAAAGAAGCATTATGCCATTAAAGTTTATGACTTGTTTATAATGTTTATGACACATTCATGACAGTGTCATGTCACTGTTATGTCGATACCTTTAAGCAAAGTGTAACCGTTACTTCTATATTTACTACTACTTACTACTACTATACTACGTTTTTATTTATTTTTTATTTTTTTTATTGTTTTTTATTGTTTTCTATTGGAAAACAAGTGTTGATTTTTTTAGCACCATTGCTCTAAGTATGTACCACTTCCTTAATGCAACTCTGTGTTTGACACTTTGTGCTATTTATGAGAAGTGGAACTGAAACTGACTACTGACTGCAAAGTAATGTGTAAACTCAGTTTGGCATCATTCTTATGTCAAAGGCCACTTGTATGTTTCCAATTAACAACCTATATTTATGATGAAAATCACTCACATCCAAAACATGGTTGTCTTTGCTGAACTTTCAAAAAAGAAGAAGTAGACTGTCGAAACACAATTCAGTTTGTGTGTATATGGTGTGGTGTCGTTCCACCACAAAGATATTATTATGAAATCATTGAGAAACGTCTGCGTGAACTATTTTTTGAACTATTGTTTTCTTTTTTTCTCTCTCTGTTGCCATACCATGTCATCCTTTGTGAACAAAAATCTGTAGGATGCGCTAAACAATGAAACATGATAGAATACTTGAGAACATAAATTAATTATTAGAGACAAGTTGGATAGTTGCATTTGTCTGAAAGATTTTCAACTCAGATTGGGTATAAACAAATAAATAGCTATGTTAGACCATATACTGTACAGTAGAGAAAAATATAATAATTGTAGAGTTAAATGAATTCAACAGTGAGATATATCCAAAATAATTAAACAATCTGAAATAATCTGGCAGGTGTTTGGATCTTTAACCACAGTATTTCTACCTTCTTGGTCCAAGCTCTAGCCATTCACATGCACATTAACGAATACTTCCTGAGACAGTTTGTTCTGACTCTAATCGCGTTTCTGTCCACTACAGAGACGACCCCGTCTGACTCTTCAGGAGCCAAATTGATGCTTATTGGAATAACCATCGGGGTTCTACTGGCTATTGTGGCCATAGTGGCCATTCTCTTAACAAGGTGAGTTCTTTGCTTCTCATGAAGCTGATCAGTATTATTGTATTTATTTGTTTCCTGTTATTAGTCCTATCACCATCTTCTTCAAGAATCTTAGGAGGAGGTACGGTACTGTACTGTTGGGTTGGTGTGTAGTATAAGTAAAATAATGTAATTTTAAAAAATCTCTTCCTGCTTGCATGACATATAACAAAAGAGCTCATATTTATAGAAAGTGTGTGGTTAAAAAGATAAAAAGATAAGTGAAAATGTCATCAACTGAAACCACCTGACGCTTCATCCATAGCAGTGTGCAGTCACATAATCCTTTCTTGAACAAGATGCCCATAGTCTAAACAAAGATCTGCAGTGTCTGAGTTTGCGTTACATACAGAGTTAAAGCATTATTTATTATATTTCAACAAAAAATAATCAAGATTAACTTCACTTAATAATGTAATTTACAATTTCTTTATACATTTTTGTCTGTCCTTTCAGGAGACAGAAGTCATCAAGACACCAGTCGTATGTCCTGGCCGAGACAACCGCTCCAGCACCTTAAGGACTCAAAAAACAAAAGATACCTTATTCAATGTATTGTATTATTTTTATTTTATAAGTAACTTAAGATAGGTAAATATTTTGCTTAATACCCTCTGACACTCTTGTGCATTTACCCTCATGTTGCCGGTAAAGCCATAATACAAGAAAGATACCTTCAAATAATATTTCACACACACACACACACACACACACAATGCTGAAACCCTTAGTTCCTGTATTTCAATGCACTGAGCTTAACAAGGAGGCTCACTTGGGCTTTAAGAGAGTAAATGCTTTACTTGAAAACTGACAGAAGTGAATCCCAAACTGTCTGCTATTCTGTTCATCTGATCATCTGATTTCATTTGTTTAGGCGGGATTGTGCTTAGGTTTAAGCTAAATGCTGCTCTCTGGGTCTAACCAAACATTCTTCTAGAAAAAAATGATTTGTTATAACTTAGAAAATTGACTGAAAATCCTGTCGTCTATTCTCATTTCCAAAATCTCTCTACGTTGTGCTCTAGTTGGTTGAAGTGTTGCAGGAACAGATATGAATTTGAATACATCCTCCATGGTTCTTCACAGATGACGACCACAGATGACATCCGGAGTTGTTGCGCTTGGATTTTAACAACACGCCACAGAGCACCCAGCACTGTCCTATAAACTATGTCCAGAAACAGTTACTGAAAGCCTGTTAGTTATGATGATGAGCATGAAGATGAAGACAGGAAATAAAGTCATAATGATCCAATTAAAAGCTGTAAGCCGTATGGACTGGGTCACATCTGCTTTGTTTTGAGTAAACTCTTCAGTGTGATAAGGCTCTAACAGATACTGACCAGAGCCTGGCCATGAAAACCAGGAGGACAGTGACTCTGACGCCCGGACATCCATTTACAAAATGGTCTTGGATATCAACTTTTCATCTCATTAGTCTTCTGAATTTTGCTTTTTTTCTGATTTATGGTATTAAAGCAAGCTGACTTCCTATAGTGCACACATCTATTTTTTTAATGCTGATGAAGTAAACAAGGAAGTACATTACTTCATTTCTACATTTCTATATATTTAAAGAGACAGTTTTACATACTATATGTGCACATCCGTTTGTTGGGTTGCTTTTACAGTACATTTTTAACATTTATTTGATGCTTTAATGAGAATAGAGTAGCTGCTCCACAGGCACAGCAAGGCTTGGTTAGGTTATGTTTGGTTATGTTGTCTTGGCTATTTTGAAAAACTGAGACATTTCCCTTTGTTTGTGCCATTGTATACAAGCAAACGTAGAATTTGCCTCTGAAAAAGAGTCTTTCTAAAAACTCCGGCAAGAGTGAAGATTTTTTAAATGTTCATTTGCATGTACTGAGACAAACGGAGGTTTAGGCAGCCAAGGAAGAGAAGAGAGAGGAAGTGATTTGTTGCTGCGGTTGCTATTTTCGGAATTCAGAATCCACTTGTTACGACCTAACTCAAATGGTCATACCAAAGACATATACTGCAGCATATAAGATAGAAGATATAAGAAGCCTCAGCACAGCAGAGCCAGGTGAGCCAAGCTACCTGCAAACAGGAGGTACACGTTTGGACACACGTCCACAATGTAGACCGGAAAACACTTAAATGACACCAAAGGATCATCATCACACACACATATAATGCCACTGATTATCTATATTCTAAAGCTGGTTGAAGCTACAGTGTATGTCATCATCATGAGATTTTCTCTAAATCTGATATATTTAGTACAGGGAAGAGTTATTCTGAGATTTGCAACATGTGTGATATCTTCCAACCATTTTCCAACAACTGTTCAAAAAGAAAATTGCCTTTAATTTGCCTTTAAATAAGAGTTTGACATGGTTATTCTTTAGGAAATGTTAATAACATGTACTTTGAAATAAAAACACACAACACAATGTATACAGTGATTACAGCAGCCAGTTGGGAGTCAGTAGTTTTCACCAGAAGGTACACAAAAAGATTATTGAATAGTGATTACTACCATATTAATAACCAAAGTTCTGCCATCTGTGTGTATGTGGCACATGTTGATCAGCTTACAGATGAAAAAACTAACTTTAAAATGCATTGACCCCAAATGCTATGCTGTTGCGGTTATTTCTGGTACAATTTCAAACACTAAATATGATAAAATCTTAAGATTAAACCTTCAAAACCTAACCTTAAAACCTAAAAGCTAGGGTTGTGGTTAATAATGTCAATAATATTTCTAATTTGGTGGACTGAAGGTAACAAATCATTTACAAGAACAATATTTCCATGAGTATTTTGAACTCAAGATGGCAGCATATCCTGCTTTAACCACAATGATTCTGGACACAGTCTACAGCAGTGAACCACGTTAGGCAATACTACTTTCATAGATTAAAGATTAAATTAAGCTATTTTCTCATGAAAGCATTGTTGCCTAAAATTGGCAAGGATTGAGTAAAGTTACATTTCCTGTCTGTCTTCTCATGAGAAGTCCTTGACATTTACCCAGACAGGAGTCAAGAGGGAATGAGAGGTGTTGAGGTGTATTTTCATGTTGGGAAACTTGGTGCTCAGCAACTATGTTAAGCTCCAGGAAGTGTACAAAACACAGACATTTTTAGCCAGGTCATGTATCTGGTATCTGGAAATGTCATCATGGTGGAGGTTGACAACAGACATTTCCTTCTCTGTAAACCTGTTTGTTTGCTTTTTACCCATTTAGGCAATGCTGATGTTTTCGTAATCACGGCTGTTTTCCTGAAAAATAACCGGGCAACATTAGACATTTGGTGATAAACTCTCATTCATTTATTTAAACTGAACCAGGAGAAGGTCTTACCTCTTTATTCACAGTAGAATGACGTCTCAGCCTCCTTTAACAATGAAATACAAGTATGTACATTCACCTCTTCAACAGTTCATCACAGTCATAAAATGAAATGTGACAGTCCAAAATCAAGAGCGTTAACTTACCATGCCCAGATAATCACCAGTGGAACCAACAGGCCAATACAGACTTTGACTCCAATACCAACAAAGATGATGACACGGTTAACTGTTAGTAGAGTTTAAAAAAAAGTTTGAGAAATGAAACTAACGTTATCTCATATTTTTAAATATAGTTAGAAATACAGCAAATACATTGTAAAAATGTAGTCAATTTTGGAAATTCCACGCTCCTCCTAAAAATCTGCTAATTTTAACAAGCAGTTTGTTATTCAATTGTAGTTTTATGGTTGTGATGAATAAAATGTGATTCTTTTTCCACCATGGGAGCGATTCCAGGAATTGATGGATAGGATAGAGCAACACAATGTAATTCTGCTAAATAAAACAATCACATTCATTTTCAGTTCCTATTTTTTATAGGTTCAGTCTGCCACTTTTAAAAAAACAATTCTAGTGCTGTGGTATCAGAATTTTGGATAGTCATCATGAAAACATGAATTGTTCCTGTGGCAAGGGCTGGGAAAATTGGCAGAATGGGTAGCCAAGTGACAGTACTCTGATCCAGTGGAAATCACAATTGTCCAGTTGACTGCACTGAAGCCCAATAGATTGGGCTAATCCGTTAATTAGAACTATCATTCCCCATTGGATGATCAATATCAATACAATCGCTGAACACATTGTAATCTGCTTATCTTCCCTGCATACTCACTGTCGGTATCACCCGTTGTCAGCAGCACCTCAGTCGAGTTGTTTTGCCCCAGTGGGTTCCTGGCCTGGCAGAGGTAGAGTCCAGAATGGGACGCCTCCACATAGTGGAGAGACAGCACCTGTCCTGAGCCCACATGGATCAGAGAGCTGAAACTGGAAACAGAAGCCCTGTACCAGGTGTAGTCTGCTACAGGGTTAGCAACACTGCTGCAGCTCAGATTCACACTGCTGCCCTTCGTCAGGTGACCAGAATAACTCATCTCAACAGATACATTCAACGGGGGATCTGTATTAAAAACACAACCACTGTGCTGTTGTATACATTCACTCAGAGGATGTATTTTTTGTTTAAAAGAAAATAATAATGGAAGATCCTAACCATTTGTAGCTAAATTGTCAAAGTATATTCCTTTAAAGAGTTAAAGACATAGTTCAATATTTTGGGAAATACGCTTATTTGCTTTATTGCTGGCAGGTGGATGAGAAGATTGATACCACATTAATGTCTGTATGGTAAATACAAATAAAGATATACCAGCAGGAGTTGGTTAGCTTAGCTTAGCATAAAGACTGGAAACAGGAGAAACAACTAGCATGGCTGGGACTAAAAGAGGCAGCGGGAGCGGGAGATGCTTTTTTGCCATGCATTTATATTTATCTGCATCTTCATCATCATGGGTTAAAATAGGATATTATTGATGTTCAGTCATGAGCATGATTAATCACTAATTTGTGTCACAGTAATAAAGATACTGCCATAAGGTTACATGCTATTCTTGCCACCACCGTTGGAGCATTATGGCGTAATATCCAAAATGAGTGTGCTGTAGAAGTGCTGGTGGGTGGATTTGTTACTTTTGGACAGAGCCAGACTAGCTTTTCTCCTCTGTTTACAGTCTTTGCACTAAGCTAAGCTAACTGGCTGCTGGTGGTAGCTTCTTTTTTAATGGTCAGGCATCAATCTTGTCATCTAACTCAATAAGTATTTTCCCAAACTATTCCTTGTGAAATAACAGTTTCTCAACCAACAATGTCATAATAAACATACTTACACTGAACATCCAGAGCCACAGAGTCAGATAGCACTGACTCCTGTGATTTGACAGCACATAAATAATTCCCAGAATCCCCTGCTTGAGCCTGGAACACTGGTTTGGCTACCGAATGCCCATCTTTAAACCAAACGGTGTTGGGAAGTTGGCAGGATGTTCTACATTCAAGCGTCACAGTGCCTCCTGCTTTCACCCTGTTAGGATACACTCTAGCACTCAGCTCTGGACACCAATCAGGTAAAGAAACAAAGAGCATGGTATTAGGGACAAACTGAAAATATTGAATTTGAACAGTAACACTCAATGTAGAATCATTTTACCTGTGACAGACAGATGCACTGATTCTTTGCTCCGCCGTGCATACATCTGCGTATCAAACCAGAAGTAGTAATGGCCAGTGTCGTTATCCTGCAGGTCATCAATGGCCAGGTCACAGTCGTGCTGCTGGTCGCCAAGATATTTAAAACGATTTTGGTATGAAGGAAGGTCTGAGAGCTTAACGCGTGTCCAGGTGCCATTTATTAATTTCCCTTTGTACCATGCAGTCTTATTAACAGTTTCCCCATCTGGGTAGTTGTATGAGCACCTGAGATGCACCGATGATCCCTTTAAAGCACATGGATTTGGGTTTTCAAAAGTCACTGACCAACCAGCACTCACACTTCCTGCAGAGAGATTATGATATTACATTACATGTTATTTGGCTGACGCTTTTATCCAAAGCAATTTACAGTTGCTATGTATGTGTCAGAGGCCACACGCCTCTGGAGCAACTATGGATTAAGGGTCTTGCTCAGGGACACATTGGTTGATGTATTGCGTAGCGTAATTGAACCCAGATCTCCCACACCAAGGCATGTGTCATATCCACCGCACCAATTCAATTCAATTTCAATTCAATTTTATTTATAGTATCAATTCATAACAAGAGTTATCTCGAGACACTTTACAGATAGAGTAGGTCTAGACCAGATAGAGTAGGTTTAGACTACACTCCATTGCCCCCCATGTGATTTGTTTAGATGGTTTAAAGGTTAATGTATTCATTTTATATGCATAGTTACATGAACACTCAGAGGAAATGGAAAAATACTCCTCAACAGGAAGGTTTCTTAAAACTTAGAATGTGACTTAACCCTCCTGTTGTCTTCGGGTCAAATTTGACCCCTCTTCAAAAGGTTTCTATATCAGAAATGTGGGTTTCTTTCTAACAGAATGTCCAAAAAAGTAACTTGGATTTTTTTTTTTACAACATTCCTCACAAGTAATAAATAAATAAATAAATAATGAGTTCACTACTTTCATTGAATTTGGGTGTTTTTTTGTCAATTTTATTGCATTTGGAGGAAAAAATATAAAAGTGACATGTGAACAAATGTAAAAAAAAACAACAACTGAAGGGTTAAAAGATTTAAACAGAGTGTACTCATCAGAAAAGTCAATCCCCGTGGTCTGTTTTAGACCATTGGTTCTTCTAAATAAGAAAATAACCACATACTGAAAATGAGATTTGGAAATTCTGTGTCAACAGCTGTGTTATAAATGCACCAAGCTCATTTGAACATGCAACAACTGATGTTTGGCAGCCCTTTGGTACTCTCTACTGCTCCTTAAATATATTTAAAAAATCCAATAAATACAAATGGAAATAAATGCAATATTGCACTTTAACTCGAAATGAAAAAATAATCTCCCCTACCTGGTTTGAGGATCAGAAGCATGAGCATTGGGATCATCTTCTCCATCATGACCAAACAGAATTTAAAGATGGATGTGAGATTGTGGGGTTGGATGTGAGCTCTCATGGGTGGATGTGAAAGCAAGCGGCATGCATCAGGAGGAAAGTTGTAGACGAGTATTATCAAAACATCTGAAATGATATGCATGATGCTCCGTTAGCTGCTGCCACGTCACACGTTTGTGTGATAGGAGGAGTCAGCTGGTCCCCTAAATTATTTGAGTGCTTGTATTTCTTTATACCCAAAGAGGGAGTGTTGAAAAAATCATAAAAAATAATCAAATGTTTTACTGGAAATTTAGATGCGTGTTAACAGACAAAAAAACAAAACAGTAAATGCAGGGGGCAAGAAGAAGAAAAACAGAAAAAAGAAAATGGGGAACTTGTGGTTGAAAGTTAATTTCCTCCATCTTGCATCTTGTTCATGACCTGCATGCTGTTTTGTTGCTTCCTTCTCATGCTTATTTCCGACATTAGTTTACTTCAAATGTTTGATTTTAGAACTAAAATCTTTGAAAGGTTAGTCTCCTGCATCAACAGGGATAACAACTGCCACTCAAACAGGAAGTTATTGCACAGTTATTTATAGTTTGCCAAGGGCTGAAAATATTTCAAAAACTACTTTTCATCTATCCTACTGTGTTATGTGCAAATTAGCCTCTTTCATCTTTATATAATTCATTGTCTCAATGTGTAACAATAAACAGCATACATATAGTTACATAATTGGGCATTCAAACAACAACAAGTGCATAAATAAGCAAGTATGCGGTGAAAGGTAATGCCATTTCTGCTGCAATGACAGTGATGTCCAATGTGTCCCATCATCCTAGTTTACAGTTTAAAGTTTTTGCTAATTGCTTACACACTGAAATCAAAAGTATTACAGAATTATCAAAACCTTACACTCAAGGAGCACAACATTGGGCCAGATTATTAAAAGTATTAAAAGGCTGCGCTTTTCAGTTGGCAAACATTTTTTCAAGTATTTTTAATTACTGTTTCTCTCATAAAGTGTTGCCTGATTTATGGAAACAATCTTGCATTATACCAGTACCTAAAAGCAAAGCCTTTGAGTGTATAAATGATCTAAGACCAGTAGCTTTAACCGCCATAGCTATGAAGGTATGTGAGAAAATCATGTTAAATAGTCTGAAGCCCCACGTGGAGCAGTATCTTGACCCCAGCCAATTTGCTTATCAGAAAGGGAGAGGGGCAGAGGATGCTATTGTCTGTAAATGGGACAGTGTCTATGCTCACCTGGATGCAGGGGGACGGTGTGTGAGAATTCTGCACTATGATTTTAGCTCAGCGTTCAATACGATACAACCACACATTCTCATAAATAAGCTTTTGATGATGAAGGTTCCAGGTGTTTTTATCTCGTTCATTTTAAATTTTTTAGAAAACAGGTCTCAATTTGTTAAGTTAAACTCAAAAGTTAAGTCAGACAATATCGTGTCAAACACAGGGTCACCTCAGGGAACTGCTTTATCACCTTTTCTTTTTACCATTTACACGGCAGACTACCGTCCACAGCAGGCAAGCTGTCAGGTGGTTAAATTTGCTGACGACACAGCGCTCATTGGGTTGATCAAAAATTATGATTATAGTTACTATCAAAATGAGATAAAAGCCTTTGTTGATTACTGTGATATGCATTTCCTGGAATTCAACGTTAAGAAAACTAAAGAATTAGTCATAGATTACAGGAGAAATAAGATCACAGCTGAGGCAGCGGAAATCAAAGGTGTAGATATAGAAAGAGTGAACATATACAAGTATTTGGGCATTGTTTTTTAACGACAGGCTAACATGGTCTGACCATGTTGACTCATTGATGAAAAAATTAAGTCCACGGGTCTACTGTATGAGGAAGTTGCAGTTATTTAAGGTGAACACGGATGTGGTGAGAATGTTTTTTATGTCAGTCATATGTAGTGTTTGGAGTTACTGTGTGGTGGGGTGGGGGGGAAATGCTGGGGTAACTGAGAAGGCCAGAATTGATAGAGTGACTAAAAGGGCTGGGAAAATGGTGGGAGAGTTAAATACAGTGGATCAGGTATAAGACAATCATCTGGTAAAAGTGACACAGAAAATAACGAGAGACCCGGGTCACCCTCTTCATGGTAATCTGACTGGCAGGGTTATAGAGCGTAGTGGTAGGCTAAGACCTCCTGTGACACAAACTAAGCAGTATGCTCTTTCTTTTGTACCTCAGGCTATTAGACAGCACAACAAGCACTTTAAACGTACATTTTTATAAGTTTTTATTTCTTTTTAAATTGTATTTATGTATAATATTGTAGTGCATTTGTGGTAATGTATTTGTTCTCTAGTTTTTATGGGTAAGATGGCGTGTGTGAGCACTGTAATTTCCATTTTTATGGATGAAATAAGCTTGACTTGACTTGACTTGATGTGCACCACTTTAAGCACAATGTCAGCATCACACTTTTTGCAAAACCCTAAACACATTTTTTATTCAGTAGACACAGAAGTATATCATGATGTCACTGCCTTGCAATTCCAAAGCACTGGCTGTCAAATTACCACACCTATGAGCCAATCTGTGCAACACAGCCATCGGGTGTGTGAACACATGATTGCTTACAGTAATTGTAGACACACCATTCAGGTTTAAGCACTATAAAAATGCAGCAGGTAAGTTCACCTGCCTTCAACCAAAAGGATGGATTCGACATTCAAGACGTTTCTTCCCACGTTGTCGTGCCAATGAGAATATCGCCTGTGATGTTGATGAAATTCTTTGGCCAGATCCAACTAGGCGAAGATATAATGTCTAGTATTTTCTGTACTTTTTCAGATCTTTTTGTTTCTGTAATTGTCCCCTGTACTGGATACAGTATTTTATGTATGTCGGTAGTTTGCTGAGCTAAGAGTTTTATGCATAGTGGCTGCAAGCTGGGACATATTTTGTTGTTGAAATTTATGAATTACATTTCACTGTTTTGAAAATATTTTAAACTGTTTGCACATAAAGCCATATTATAAGGATATAATAACCATGGAGCTATTTGGCTATCTTCTCTGGAGACTGAGGGCAGAACATGCACTCCTTGACCAGATAAAGGAGACCTCATCAAAACTGACCAGAAAACAACTTATGACTTTGATGATTGTATTTCACTCATAAATAAGCCTATGTAGAGGGCTTCCAGTTAGACATTTTCTGTACTATGTTGTAGTGCAGAAAACTGTCTCCTTGTGTGTTGGGGATAACCAGTGGTCGCTGTCCATATATTAATAATGTAATTATCAACAGCTGTGATTCCCCAGGTTGACATGTTGACCGATTTGGGTATGTGGAGAGAAATAAATTATATTTTCAGTCTGCAGCATTGGCCTTGTGTAGAGTTTGGTGAATTTATTGTATATTTGCACTTTCTCAGTGCACTTTACATTTTCAGTACCTAATCACTGAGAAGTACAATTGCTAAAAGTGTTTTAGGTTAGGAACAGAAGTGTGTAACTGGTTCAAACTGAATTAAGTCATATGAAACGTGTGTTTGTGTGTTTCATATGGTAACAAAATATGTTTTTTACAAATTAGTGTATAGTTTTTGCAAGAGGGGTCTGAGGTGTTTTGTCACTACCCAATGTCAGTCGAGTGCAAATGTGAGTCCTGCATGCTCAAATTTAAACGGTTTAAGGCATAACGTGTCATATTGAAATTTGCGAAATCCATAAAATAATAAACTTTTGTCATTACAAACAATAACAGAAGATGGAAATCATTTCAAAACCGTTTCAGCTATCTATGATTGTTTTAATGCTAACGTTAACTCAACACGCCATTTAACTGACAGCCTTTGCTGTGTTTGATGCTAGCTTGCAGCCAGCAGTGAATGAACTTCGTTAAGTAGTGCTATTTTTACTGTTGACATTACAGAAGTGTCTCGTTAGCATCTTGTAAGCTACTTGTCTCAAAGTGACGCATGCGCTACTCAGATCTGCACTGTCATCGGGTAGTGACAGTTCTGCTGATTGGGTGTGTGGTTGTGCTAATTGTGTTTAGTGTTATGAAAAACCATTTTCACAATAGTGTTTACGTAATCAATTGAAAAAAATCTGTAATCTGAACAGACCTTGTCTCTTGGCATTTTCTCATCCAGCTGCATGAGTGCAGATGTTTTGCTATCAAACTTATCATAGAGAGGTTGTGCTTGTCTAATCTTGTATCTAATCTAATTGTAATTTCCCCATAGGGGATCAAGAAAGAGTATAAATTATTATTATAATCATAAAGTTGCCTGTGGAATGTACTTACGTAATTTAACTTTTGAGGCAAGCGAATGAGCCGGTCAATGCTGTTGAACAGTAATCAGGGGATAAGACTTAACCTTAAATACTGAAACCAGAAAACTGAACGATACAGAATAATACCATCCATCCACTGCATTTAGTGTTACATTGCTACTTCACCAGATTACGCAAGAACTTTCTGCAAATTATCCACAGAATTTCAAAGAAGAAGAAAAAATCTGAATGTTAACACATTTTTATAGTGTTTTTCAAATTTTAATTCTGGATCATAGCTGAAAACTGTAAAAAAAAAAAAAAAAAAAATTCTGTTTGTGTCTGAGCACCACTCTATTTAGCTGACAGTGGCACAGGCCAGCACAATAATGGTGTTTTTCAATTGCAGATTAGTACCGCCTCATAGGTGAGGCGAGCGCGGCTGGTCGTCATAGCAGGAAACTGCCGTGACCTGACACTACACGCACACACGGAGGTGTGTTGTTTTTGGTTCTTGGCATGTGGCTGTTGCCACAGCCAGTAGACAAATTTACTTTCAAAAGAAGCTGGAGGCAGCAAAAAATAAACTGCTGGCTAAACTACTTAAACACGGTGGGTTTGTTCAGGACACCCCGTCTGTCGCCAGCAATGAAAAAAATGGTGACGATTCCCTTTGACCAATCAGTATTCTCCAGGTCTTCACATCACCTTTTGGGATCGCCTCAGCTCGCTTGGAACCTCGACTGAAGTAGTAATAAAAAAGTACCTGTTGGCAGGTACCAGGGACCTTTTTTTGTAATGGAAAACCAAAAAAGGCGAGTAGAGTCGAGGCGAGTTGAGGCGAGTCGAGGAGGTACCATGTAGTGGCAAAACGCCATATTTTAGAGACCCATTATTTAAGCTATAGACATCCAGGAACATTTGGAGAAAGTGAAGGTACTACTTTGCACGGCTGTTGCCTGTTGTGTCTCCACAGTGTCTAATGGATCCAATGTCTCAGTCTTGTTTACCCACATCACAGCTCCCTTTTATGTGTGTGTGTGTGTGTGTGTGTGTGTGTGTGTGTGTGTGTGTGTGTGTGTGTGTGTGTGTGTGTGTGTGTGTGTGTGTGTGTGCGCGTGTGTGTGTGTATTCCTTCCACCAATTTTTGGCTTAGGCCGGCCCTGCTTAACCTGTTTGTTTCTCTGTTGCAGAAATGCATTGTCAGGAAAAAGTCCACGTTCCTTCTGGTGCCTTGTTGTCTTCCCCCCCCCACACCACATAAAAACTGGTTTAGAACAGGAAGATGGAGAAAGACAGAGAGAGGCGAAGAGAGACTCAACATTATGTGGTGACATTGACGTACTTATTGAGACGCTGTATGTCCGAGCTGTGTCACTTTTTCCGAATAAGGAAGCTGCCTGCAGACCTGCTGGGGTATTTTCACTTCATTTTGCGGTTAGTGTTTCTCTTTAATTTTTAGCCTTTTGAGATACTTTTTTTTTTTTGCTTTAATTTCTTTCTTTTATTAACAGAAACCTTGTCAGATGTGGGGACATTCATGGCCATGGGTCACAAAGTGATTATACTTTAATATAACTGCATATGAAAACCAATATGGATGTATGACAACAGCTCAGTAAAACAGAAAGTGTATATAAAATAAAGGGATGAAAGTGTATATAAATAAAATTCAACATTTTTGATTTATCTATCTATAAAAACATAACTTATTCCTAATGAAATCCTAAATAAAAAACTTTGGTTCAAACTATTTTTATAGACAATAATAGTATTTTCTTAAATCACTTTGATGGGTCCTAAAATACTGGCAGCCTTTTCTCATGAAGCCGTGACTTATTGTATCTGCATTCGTGCAAATAATCATTTGATTGTTTTTGTGCCTTCAGGAAATAATGGTCATCATGTAAACTTTCACATTCAGTCACATCACATTTAATCTGAAAGGAAAAACACCAGCAGTCTTGCACTGATTACCTATATTGTATTACTATGTTGTTGTTGTTGAAAAGTAAAGTCAAATTGTTTAAATCTTTGCAGATTAGTGGAATAAAAGAGACTGAGTGGGGGGAATGGAGGAGAGGGGTGAAGGAGAGATGTGGAAGAAGAGGAGGGTTTCTCATATCTGCTTGCTCTTGCTGGCTGTGCTCCAAATCACCGCACCCTCCTCAGGTAACTAACCACATCCAAGATTAAACTTTCCAGTTCTTACTCCCATAAAATCAATATAGTCTAAAGCAGTGTTTCTCAAATGGGGGTACGTGTACCCATAGGGGTACGTTGGAGTACTGCAGGGCGTACGTGACAGTTTTGCAAAAGTTCGAATTTAAAAATATGTCATGCATAATTCCTAAAATAATTATACTATATTAATGAATGAAGTGATGGATTCAAAACATTTGAAATGTAGCATTTAAGTGTTTTATTGTTGTATTGTACTTCTTTTTTTTTTTTTTTTTTAAGAATATTGTTTGGGCTTTCCCGCTTTTAATTTTTGACAGGACAGTTAGGTGAGGAAGGGGGAAGACATGCAGGAAATCGCCACAGGTCGGATTTGAACCCTTGACCTCTGCGTCAAGGCACAAACCAATCCGGCCACATGTATTGTACCTTGTTTTTGCATAGAAAAAACAGCTCAACTCAGCATTTATCTGAGTAATATCAGGCAAGATCAGACTCCACGATGTGTGCTCGCTCTCCTGCTGCCTGCTTATGTAGTGTGAAAAAAGATCCATAGCAGTCTAAACACATCCTTTTGTGATCATCAACATATTTAATTTGTTCAATGGAAAGGGATTTATTCCAATTTAACAGCTGCTAGTAAATATACCTGTAGCTTACATATAATACATTGTTTATTGTTTATTTTTGATTTTATCCAATTATTTCTATTTTTGGTCTTTGGTCATCACTGTTTCAGCTCAAACCACTTTGGCATCGAACCCTGCAGCTCTCAGTTACCGCACACGGCCAGCTGACGTCACGGTGGCTGTGGGGAAACCTGCAGTGTTTCGCTGCGGAGTGCCCAAAGCTTCTCCAAACCTCACGTTCACCTTCTACGGGAGTGACGGCAACTACAGAATCACATGTCCCATGGGCCACGTGGAAGATGTCGCCCAGGTGAGCTGGTCACCGCCTGGTTCGGCATTTATATCCACGACCTTCCACTTCCGGGATTGTTCAGGTGCTGGATGTCTTTCATTTTGGCCTGATGTCTGTTACCTTCTGCTTTCATTGTGTTGGTATTTTAAACCGGTGGATTTCTGGGGACTATGGTTACCTGGTCCTCCGATCTCTGCAGGGTAAATCCAGACAGCCAGCTAGACCATCTGTCCAATCTAGATCTAATCTAAAGAGTTTTCTGTTGCATAACTAAAACAACCTTTGAACGTACACATGTTCCACCAAAACATGTTCCTTGATTGTGACTGGTTTAAAGAAATGCCAATAAACCAGTTTTTCTCCCTTCCTTGATTGCTGTGTGGACTCGCCAGACCCTCCTCTACAGCGCTGTTAAGCAAGGTCTGGCAATGAGAGACTATATTTACTCTAATGCCTCACTTTCTCCTCACTTTCTCCTCTTCTTAAGAGTCAAATTCTCTCTCTGTCTCTCTCTCTCTCTCTCTCTCTCTCTCTCTCTCTTTTAAGAGTAACTATGGCATTTCCCATCTCACATCATGTTTATATTCTTTTCCATCTCTTATTCTTTCCTCTTCATCTGAACCCCTCTTCCTTCCCGTCCCTGTTGCTCTCCTCAGGCTCTCTCTGGAAGATGTCTTATGGAGACAGATGAGTCATTGGCCGTGTGGACCCTCAAGGGAACTTCTTTCTCCGACAACGGCACACGAGTCGTATGTCAGCAGTCAAATAATCCTGATGCCCCTGCTGCCGTCCTGCATGTTTATGGTGAAACTCGTCTATTGCCATTCAATATCTATATGTTCTCGGCAGGTTTATCACAGCATAAAAACACGTTTAAATCATTGTTATTCATTTCATATTTACGAAAAGCACCCCAAGAGTGTTCTCTAAGAGGTAGTTGACTGACTCTGATTAGATTTTGCACAAGCTTGTCATTCCATAAAAAAATCTTAAATCTTGTCTGCCAGACAACAGTGCCAGCTTCGTCACTCTCATTGGCTGTGTCGTTGGGGGCTTCTTTGGCATCCTGTTGGTGTTTGGTTTATTGTATATTGTGCTGAGGAGATCGGAGACCCTCCAGAAGTGGTTCAGTAAGTACACAGCTTCAATTCACCGTTGAATGCATTGACTACAAGCTGCAAATTGATAAGTAATGTGTGGTGTCTCTGTGCTTTCAGAGGGAACGGAAACAGAAGATTATACGACCACAATAGTAACAAAGGAGTAAAAGGAGACAGAAAGCCGTTGCTTGATGTTGCTTTGTGCCAGTAGCTCGTAGTTCTACGTTTACCCAAAGTAAACTCAGGGATGGGTTTTCATGCTGTTTTCTGTCTTTTAATTTGTATTGTTATTATCTGTATTGTGCACATGCTTGTTCTCACGCAAAAGTTTCATGATTGTCAGGTTCAGGACACTTTAACTTATTAAATCAAAGACGGTCAAGCAAGAAAACGAGACTCAGACGGTAGTTAGCAGTTAATAGACAATTGCAAGAGGGAAGAACGCACGTGAGCAACCTATCTCCAGCATTGCTCTCAGGGAACTTCAACTGTATTTCTGCAGAGAGTCGTTATTTATTCAAAACACACACACAGATTCACAGTTGTTGATACAGAAGGAATGCTTTGTGATGGCTATCCATGAGGAAAACGGGACAAAGTGCAAGCGTATGACCTCGGTCCTAAAGATATCTGCAACCCGTGATTTGCTGCAGACATTTACTGTTTCTGCACTTAGAGAAACATAACTCTTTAACGTGCGTATGATAAGCATAGAAAAGCTGTTTGTTAAATGTGCATATAAAGAGCATAAAGGTTAAACTAACTATTGTAAGACATTACTACAAGCAAAAAGGTTAAACTATTGTAAGACATTAATAAAAGGAAATAACATTACTAAAAGGAAATAAGATGAATAAAAGACTTAATAAAAATGAATTCTCTATCAATGATGATTTCATGATGCCACAACAAAAACTGAGTGCCGTGTGTAACGTGTTTAGTTGTTTATCATCAAAATCGGTGTTGTCCATTCATAAACTTGTCCTTTTTCATAAATATTAACCACCATTATCAATTCCAAGTATTCCTTTTGGCTTTTACATTTTACATTTGCATGTCTATGGGGTCCATATTCATGCGTCATCTTGAAATTCGGTAAGGGACATACAGGACATGCTGCTCTGCCTTTTGCGTTTTCGTTGTCACATGATAAACTCACAGGTGCTGCTAATGCTGCTAATGGGTATCGTCTTTTACCGGCCCCCCGGCAAGTTTGAAGAAGGAAACATGGAGGACCACACATATTCAAAATCAACATTTCAGGAACAGAAGTCTTCTTTTTCTTTGCCCAGAAAAAGGATATTTAAAAGAGGAAGAGACCAACTTTTTGAAGCGTGAATGCTACAGTAGCTATACGTACTTTGAACTGCCAACCGAACCAAACGGTTCTGCCATCTCTTCCCTGTATATCTGCCCTAACATGACAAACTGCGTTGACATGCAGTCATGCTGCAAATTACTACACTAATTCACCCATGCACAGAGTTTTAAATTGCAAATTGCCTACGTTGGAAACACTCCCACACTGTAACAACTGCCCTTCCTGTTTAGCCAGAGCCAGCAGCTTACAGTTGGTTCTCACACTTGGTTGCCTGGCATTTGGTATTTCTAATGTGGACTGACACATTGTTCTTTAATTAATGTCCTCTTCATTATCACCAACAGTTTTTTACACCTTACACTGCTGCTGCTTCATTATAAAAAATGTTTGGTTATTTTGCAGGGGCACTTGTTAGGTGGACCATGTGGATGAGTAGATTAAAGCTTAGAGACACATGCATGGAGCAGTGTGATACATTTTTGTGTGTGTCTTGTTTCCTCCTGGTGGTGAACTCCATACATGTCTGCTTGTGTCAAGAACAAGACCTCCACTGTCTTTTAATGTCGCTGTCCTTTATCCTTCTGTCTTTTGGTTGTTTTATTGGCAGTATTTGGCACAAAGTTATAAGCTACTGCAGGTAATTAAAATACAAGTGGGAGGAAATTGTCCCCCCTCCACCCAATGTTTGCTTGCTTTAAACCCCAGCTAATTTGTGACACTATACCATCCACTCAAACCTACTATGGTCTTGCACACCTCCCCCAAATTCATTGAAATAACGCAGTTTTATGACTCACACACAGCTGCTCACATGGCCATTGGGAAGAAACATGCAATCCATATTTAGAATAATAACTGAGCACTAAGCGATGTATATAATATATGTATGTATACATATAAAATTATATAAATATATATATATATATATATATATATATATATATATATATATATATATATATATATATATATATATATATATATATATTATACGTATATATAAATACATGTAACTGGTATTTGACTGCTTTAACTGTGGTCTTCATTCCCAGGCATGGACAGCTAGCGAAACACACACACACACACACATACACACACACACACACACAGACAGACAGACACATAGGGCAATCAGCAGGAGAGAAATCTGCTTCGTCTTTTAGTTGACACAACAGAGGCAGTATGGAGCGTGTTGACTCAGCTGCTCCGCTACACCTCAGCACACTCCTGATAGGTTACTGTCAGATTCTGTCTGATTTCTTACTGCGTGACAAAAGATCAAATTGTGCGGTGTATTTACAGCAGAAGTCAGTGGGGTCATGTCTCATTCGGCATTTCTGAGCTCCATTTGGGACAAAAGCCCTATATGTTCTGAATACACAACGCTCTTGTCATGAGCTTCCACCGGTACGTTTTCAATTGTTTCCAAAAATGACTATGCAAGCAAGCATATAATACAGCAACAATGACTATCTATGACTTGATTTATGCAATTCCTATAGGACATTTTCAAATCTAAGTGAAGATCTCTAATCTGCTGACTGATCTCACTCACTGCTATGTAAGCTAAAATGTTCTTGAACCTTTACTGTTTATGGACAAACCTAAATCCTAAATTCCACCATAACAGAGACGCATGTGTCTTGTTGCTGTGTGTGTGTGTGTGTGTGTGTGTGTGTGTGTGTGTCCACTGATAACCTCCATTGTTCAGTGTATGATTTAAAGCTAACCTTTGATAATGAATCAAATCAGTTTAATTTACTCAACACCTCAGGAAACAGAGATTCACCTAACACAATTAAAGCTATAGAAAAAGTTGAACATATTGAGTAAAGTTAGCAGTAGAGCGGACAATAAGTTTAAGAATCTTTTTTACTGACCTACACTTGACCTATTTCCCGCACAGTCATGGTGGACCATTGAGACGGAAAACTAAATGAACAACGCTGCAGCATCGATCTGACCACCATACGGAGTCTTTTCTATCAGCACTTGTACAATAAGATCTTTGTCTGTTATATTTTTCCTCTGCAAGTTGGCATGGAAAGGTTTGGAAAGCCGAAAGCAGAAAAGAAAGATTGCATTGGAGTAAAACTAAATGCAGGAGTTTTCATACACTCGTGATGTTCATTTTGTAAATTATGGTCCAATTTAGAGTAAAATAGACAATAAAGTGGGGTATGCCTTAAGGCGTGGCTACCTTGTGATTAGTCTATATCCTTGACGTTCCACTTCCGGGATTGCTCTGTTGCTGGCCATTTAGGCCGGATATCATTGCATTGGTCTTCCTTTGTGTTGGCATTTTAAGCTCCGGTGGATTCATAAGGACTATGGTTGACCTGTTCTCAGATCTCTGCAGGGTAAATCCTGACAGCTGTCCAATCTGAGTTTTCTGTTTCACCAAAACAGGTTTCTTCCCGAGGCTATTTTACCAAAGCACTGCGGCTTTTCCCGGTGCTTAGCACCGCCCAAGGCGTTTGTGATTGGAAACCAGAGCAGTGCTGTGTAGACTAGCCAGACCCTCCTTTGCAGCGCTGTGGAGGAGGAAGGTCTGGCAAAACGAGACTACCTTGTGATTAACAGAGGCTTAGCAATGCTAGCCATGGGACTGTGTACATTTAGATAGCTGTGAACTCGTTTTATGTTAGAAATTTGACACTCTCACTGTATGTTTTCACTTCATCAAAGTTAATTGTATCATTTGAGGTCGGAGGGTGTATTATTCTTAAATCCTAAAATCCTGTCAACCATGTTTTCAACAGGATTCAAGCATTCTGCTGCCACCTACCATCTAGTGCAGCCAGTCACCGCAGATAAGGCCATAAAAGGTGTCTTATTTTCTTATTCTTATTCATATTCTTGTTGTTATTCTCTCTCTCTCTCTCTCTCTCTCTCTCTCTCTCTCTCTCTCTCTCTCTCTCTCTCTCTCTCTCTCTCTCTCTCTCTCTCTCTTTTTGCTTTGTCATCACCAGTTGCCACTCTATCTGCTGTCAAATTAATGTATTATCATTTACACACACACACACACACACACACACACACATTTGACCACACACACTTTGAACTACGGTATGTCACTTTGTGTCTCTGTCATTCTCTGTGTCCTCTGTCCTCGCAGTATTATCATTTTTGTGAGGCAGATGCATGCCACAACTTTGTCAGTGTGTGAGAAGGAAAAGGTATAAATAGTCACTGATCATCACTGTGACACATGCAGACACTCATATACTTCTGCACACATGCATCGTGTATAGTAGGAACACCAACAGATCTACACAGATGTTTCAAGACATTTAAGAGGTTTATTATGATGTGCACAGTAAAGACAGCTTACACCATAAGCAAAAGGCATACTTTGCCAGTCTCCTTACACAACTATAAAAAATAAAAAAATAAAAAAACGTGTTTACCAGAAACTTCCAACTGTGGTCATTAAAGTGAATTGAATTGACTGAGCTCCCAATTTAGGCAAGGTTGTGAGTTTGAATCAATCCTGAGATAAGTGAAAATCTCTCCCTCCTGCCCAGGATGAGCAAAAAAAGCCTGACAACCATAAGATCAACATAGTGCAATCTATTTCACAGAGAGAGGAGAAGTGGTACATAACTGGGATACCAGACACAGCAACACACACACTCACACACACACACACACACACACACACACACACACACACACACACACACACACACACTTCTTTATCTCATCTGAAACTTATAAGACTACACCTGAAAAAGAAGAAAAACTGAAGTTGCTTTTGTTGTATTTGTGAAGTTATGATTTCATCTTTTCATCTCATAGTTGTTCCTCTATATTTTTCATGACTAACATCCCTTCTGATTTGGCCACTTTAATACTTTGACCTAAAAGCTTCATTGACTATCAATGGTGCGTCAAAGCAATCTTGCTGCTGAATCACAGGCAGTGTCTAGCAAGTTTTACGCTAAAGATTAATATGAACATTTGAATCTGTGTCTCAGTATAAGATTAAGTGTACAGTGTATTACAGTAATTACAAAATAAATAAATAAATATATAAATAAATAAATAATGGCCCCTCTGAAGCTAACAACTTTCACTCCATAATGCATATGTACACATGCTGATGTTTATGGAATAACATGAATACTGGTCTCTAATGCGTGTCCGTCACACTTTGACAAGCTGAACACACCAAAGTTTACATCCCAAACAAAGAGGAGGAGCAGGTGCTACTTATGCAGATAACATAGAAAGTACACAATTTTGAGCAGGCAGTGTCTTGGTGCATTCACACACACTTCTCTGCAACTGCACCATCAGCTCAGCTCAGGTAAGCACAGGTATGGTGGAGCGAGGCAGGATGGGAGTCAGGGTTAGGGGTCAAGGGGTCGCTTTTCTGCAAAAAAGTTGATTGTAAGGGTTGTGATTCTTGTGTAATTATTATTATTATGAAGATTTTAGTATGAAAAAGAGACTTTCTCGCTATCAAAGATGGACTGAAATACATGTGGTAGGTAGAGGCCATTTGAGGAATTTAATGAAAGATGAGCTTTTAAATTGTATTGGAGATTTTGAGAAAAATTATAAAACAATAAATAGGCTTTTGATGTGAAGTGAATGTTATGGGGGGGGGGGGGTACCTGCATGTGGGGATTTTGTTTGTCATTATGACACCATGTGGTTTGTCTTGACTTAAAAAAAGCAGCATTTTGCTTTATTTTGACAAAAAAAAATTTTTTATCAAATTCGAGTAGGGTTTAAAGACATGTCAGTTCAGCGCTGCAGTGATTGGGTTAACGAAAGAGAAAGCAGGGCACATCAGTTAGAAGTATCTATTCTGCTGTGTCATCTGAGATCTGTAAGATATGGGACTCGGAAAACAAAAGCCTGTCCACAGTTTGACTAAGCATTTTTTTTAAACAGGGGACAGAGGCCATGATTGAAAATAAGTGACAATAACAGCATTATAAGGAGTCTCTGTATTGTCTTTGGTTTCATTTGATGTCCATATTTAAAAAAAAAAAAAAAAATTAAAAAGTAAAAAACTCTCTGCAATAAGTTATATGCAGAAAAACTGGTTTTGCTATCCAAAGTTTAAATTTAAACAGTCTGGGATGGTTAAAAAAAATACATATGTGAATGGGAAAACTAGTCTGAGCCAGAGAGAAGCAGAAAAAAAGCAAAAAAGAGAGGAAAGGCACAACCTAATTTCTAAAATGCAGAGACTCTAACCTCCATGGAGGCTCTGAAGATCAGTTAAAGTGTGTGTTGCATGCACACTTTTTTCATACACCTAATCTATATTTTAAATGTCTTCAAAAACACATTTTTTAGTTAAGAAGGACATACTGTTCAGTTGATCAACCAAAGGTTAAATGAGCTATTTTTATGTTCTTGATCTGTAATGACCGTACATTTGAAATATAACAACTTGTTGTGACTGTGAATATGTTATGATTATGCGTTTTGAAGATCACATTCTAACAACTCAGTAATGTCTCTGGAAAGTTGCTATTTTGGATACTACATAAGACATAAATGTGTAAAGCCAGTAATAAATCCAACTGCTCATTTGAAGCTGAAAGTGAGAGAAAGGACTGTCTTTAGATACTGTAAAGCACATAATAGAGGTTGGGCCAAAGCAGGAAAAGGGATTTCTTTTCCTGGAATTGAGAGTGCAGGTTGCAGGAAAGTTGCCTGGAAACATGCTGGTTTTCTCTCCAAGACAGAAAATGATCCAATGTTTACTCTCCAAACACCCAGAATGCATCCCTGCTGGTGAGACACTGACCTCTCACACAACAAGGACATTCTTCCTGGGGAGAGGGAGAAGGGTGTGCTTTGTTGCTTGTATGCATGTGTGTGTGTGTGTGTGTGTGTGTGTGTGTGTGTGTGTGTGTGTGTGTGTGTGTGTGTGTGTGTGTGTGTGTGTGTGTGTGTGTGTGTGTGTGTGTGTGTGTAAATGTGTGAGAAACAAAGGGAAAGTGATGGGGAAAAATATTTATTCTCTCTCCCAATCATGTTCTCTCTCTCTCTCTCTCTCAGTCGTTGAAGATGGAACATCTTAGTGTGGTGGCTGTTTTGGCAGGTAAATTAAATATTTTACAAAATATTAACAACATTGAACTTGATTTTAAAAGAAAAATGACCATATTTCTTCAAAAGTCTGTAGGGAAACCCATTCTAGCAGGGCCACTGACTGCATGCATTAAATACAATTTCCACTCAACAAAATCCACATTTCATTTGTCTGACTTTCTTGCAGTGCTTTTCACCCTTTTCATGGAAACTGAAGCAAGTAAGGCCTTTAACTCTACTTTCACCTAGTCTATTTTTGTTGTTGCGAAACTGGTTCAGCAAGAAATTAAATACATTCACTTCTGTCTCCATTACAATGACCAAATTCAAATTTACTGTGACTGTAAATGACCAAATGTAGACCTAGAAACTTCAACCAATGTGTTGTTGTACCACATTGTACACTTGAAAGGGGGTCTTTTCATTCTTTTTTTCTTTCCCCCCTCTCTTTGTTTCTCCTCCTTCTCTTGTGTTTGGTCTGCAGATCCATTTGTTTACAGTAAGTACAGACATATTTATCTCCTGACTATAATTTGCGCTATATGACCTAGCATCTCACTCTTTGTATTGTTTATAAGAAAAAATAACTAGCACAGAGTATCATGTATTCACATATACTACAGGCAAAAGCAGCCACCACAAACATCTGTCGTGCAAAATATTACATAAAGCGTAGATCAAATGTCAGATGATTCTTCAATTAACTTTGGAATTGAATATTTGCTTTGTCAAGTGCACCAGGACCCTCTTAACTTTTACCATTGTGTAACAGATTATGAAAGGCTACGAATCGGAGGCCTGGTGATCGTCGGCTTGTTGGTTGCTGGAGGACTTGGCGTTTTACTTCGTAAGTTCTGAAACCACACCGATGAATGCAACAGTATTGTAAACCCATAAAAAGCATTTTAATGTATTTTCAAATTCCCAAAGTCTGAGAGCTAAATGCAGAGCTATATACATAAGAATATAACATAAGAATCACATAAGAATCAACATAAGAATCACAATAAATGCATAACACGTGTGTATTGAGGTGTGTGTAACCTTAGTAACCAACCCTACTTTGTCTTCACAGATAACAAGTGCTCCGGGAACAAGTAGGTTTTTTTTCCCTCCCTCACTGAATATGTGTGTGTTTTGGTGTCTGAACTTTAACATGTGACTTGCTCCCCCTTTTCACTTGTCTCCCTCTTATTGTCTCTGTCTCTCCCCTGTCTCATCCCAAACTGCCATGCTTACTGCCGGGCGCCCTCCTCTCTTAGAAAAGTGGAAGTTGACAACAGTGAAATCTGATATGATGCCTGACAAACCAGTTTGGGCCAGGAAGAAGAGCTGTCAGGCAAGGGGTGGAGAGATTTGGTTCCGTGGCCAGCTCAGACGAGTATATCTGTACAGACCTGTGCAAAGGCATCCCGTGTAAAAGTAGCCTCATAGATTGACATGCCATGAGATCAAACAAATAAAGCCCCCCCCCCACCGCTGTTTTTTTATGTATACATTTTGCACCAAATCTGTAGCCTAGTGGTATGTAAATCAGGGTAATTTATATTCAGGAATGTTTCTCCTTGAAAATGCACATGGACCTTTGCAGTTAAGTCTGTATGCTTCTTAGTTCAGTCAGCACATGTTGCATGATAGGCTACTGAAATAGTGCATTAGGAACATGTGAGGTTTAGTCATTGTGGCATGCTGTCCATTGCATCTTTTGCAGTAGGATAAACTAGTTAGATTAATCATTTGGTCAACCATTTCAATATTGACATGACACAAAAACAATATTTGTTAGAAACCAATGGTGTGCACATTAAAAATGGAAATAAATGTCACTATGTTTAACCAGATTTGACTATGACAGTGAATGTTTTTTCACGTGTTTATAGGCTAATATGAGCAGGTTTAAAGTGTATATAGCTATAATTGATATGCACCGACATTGTAGACATTATAGACTATAGAGTTTATTATTATATTATTCCTGTTAATCTATGTGGATGTAAAGAAGCCCAGCTCGACACATTTCGAGATCGTCGTTGTCGACAACCAAACATTAATTGCTTTACAACTCTTCGCCGGATCTCGGTCCTGACTCTGGATCAGCTTTAACGCCCCGCTCGTCTCCAGCTGTGTACTCTTTAGCCCCCAGCCGGACCACAGAAACCGACCCGGGATCAGAATTCACGGACAAAACTCCAGCCTTTCAAACTCAACCCCCTTTTCTGAAACCAAGCCAACCTGTTGAGTGTCATAGTGGATAAAGCAGGGTGTTGGCGTACTGTGTGGAGAAAAGTCGCTGGTTCTGAGTCAGATATCCGCCTTCTTTGGAGAAATTTCCTTGTTTTTTAGTTGCTAAATACAACGTGTGAGAGGTAAGAACAAAGAAACTAGCTCATATTTCACAAAAGTATCTCCTCGGGTGTTTTCTTTATTTGAGGAAATTTGTTTATGAAGTTAAAATTTTCCAAATATGCTAATGAACATCCTTTTAGGCATAGGAAGAACATTTGAGCTAACGTCATGCTAATTTTAATGATGCATTTAAGCTAACGTTAGCTTCTGAACAGCATCGTTTGCAAAGGAAAACTGTTGTTAAATGTCTGAATTTCTCATTAACTGGCCAATTGAGGGACTTAAACGGCTTAAATAAAATATAGCAACGTATTTTTTTTACTAGACTAAAGTACGCCTACATTATTCTTAAAATTGTGAAGTAGAATACATATGTCGTAATAAGCCTGTATTGTTATCCGGTTGACATTATAACTCGAGCTCAAGAGTGCCAGGACAATACTGCACGTGCCCATGGGCCAGCGTGCGTAGCTGCCAAGGTAAACGCCGCAGCCTACCGTTACACTATTTGACACAAAAAGTTGTTGTGTCCGTCTGTATTTTTAACGCAAGTTCTTGTTTGACCCTCTGTGTAAGAGAAAAATGACAATACACCACGTGTATATTGTATGTAGATGCATGGCTTCTTTCTCTGACTTGTAGAGCATCAAACGCACGAATTACTCGTTTTAGACAGTTTATTCCTGAAACACACAGTTCCAATGAAGACCAATGAAGTGCTGTGGAATTTCTCAATATTGTCATACTGCAGACGCTTTATTGAACACATACTGTAAGCTTGTGTGTGTGTGTGCGCGCGCGCGCGTGTGTTTGCGTTTGTAAAGGCCAATTGATAAGAACAGTGGTGATAACAGTTTGCTACCATGTGGCACAAGGACAGATTGTGGCAAGGACAGATACAGGGGACGTCAAATACTACTGTGCAATGTAAACTATTTGTTGTATTGACTAATTCTTTCAGCACTATTGTAAGGCAGGTTTCTAGATCATTGACACTGTTTATGGGGCACATGGCAAAATGCCTTGAGCAATTAAGTGATTATAAAAACATAGAGATGCAGAATTATTTTTTACATTATCAATGTGTTTCTGTGACCCAAAGTTACAGCTACTGACTGTGCATGGGTAGTCTGAATCCACACGTTCCACACGTTTCTGGGATAGCTCAGTTTCTGCCGGATTTCACTCTTTTTGTCCGGATGTCCGTTACCTTCCACTTTCTTTGTGTTGGAATTTTAAACTCGGGTCGATTTATAAGGATTGTGGTTAACTGCTCCTCAGATCTCTGCAGGGTCCAATCTGAGTTTTCTGTTGCACGACTAAAACAACTTTTGAATGAGCATGTTCCCCCAAAAGAAGTTCCTTCCCGAGGCTATTTTGCAACGGCACCGTGGCTCTGTCCGGTGGGAAGTGCCCAAAAAAATTGTGATGGGTTTAAAGAAATGCCAGAGCACGTTTTTCTCCCATGCCGGAATGCTGTGTGGACTAGCCAGGCCCTCCTCTGCAGCACTGTGGAGGAAGGCTTGGCAAAGCAACTAGTGCACTGGTAAACAAGAAACCACAAGTAAACATCAGGTTTTAGTTTTCAGTGACAAGAATCACGGAGCAAATGTTAATTTCATACCAAAAACTGACCCTCATACAGTACAGGGGGATTCAATTGTACAAGAGGCACGGAATGGGCCAGAATGGACTGCAGCAGGAACATCTATTGTGTTTTAAGCAAGTGCTGTTGCCATGGCCATATAGGCTATGCCGCAAAGCTAACATACTCTTTGGCAAGCTGTCTACACTATTTCTGTCCTCCAACAAGTGGATGTCTCTTCTGATTTAAATGCACCTTAGTTCTACTTTTATGAATCGATTTTACAGAGAGAGAAAAGTGAGGCAGAGAAAGATGAGAGAGGTTAGAGGGTGAGAGGCAGATGGATGGAAGGTGAACACAGGCAGCAGACAGCGTTGTATTTCCTTTCTCAGGTGAAACAGATTTAGCTTGCTATCCTCACCTCCCCTCACATGACCACAGTTCCTAAAAAAAGAAAACGAGAGCAAGTGAGGAAAAACTGTGGGAGGGGAGAGAGCGTTCTTAGTTGAGAGACACTTTCTCCTCACCTTTTCCTCACATCACTTTAGCAACATCAACAAAATGACATTGATTTTACTCAGACTTTTCAGTACACTACTTGTGTAACCACAACACTTGCATTTGCAGCTCTGCAGAGACACACAGCTATTCAATTCTAATTTATTAATGAGATATTGATAGTTGTATCTGTTATTGGAATGTTGGAAGCACAACAGATGATTCAGGGCTTATACAAAGTTTATTAGAGAAATTTCTAGTCAATGATAGGTGTAAGATTAATAGTTTTATTCATGAAAGACGAGATGAAACGAGGGAAATGTAATCCATCCTTTTGTCCGTTGACTACGACCGCCGAGTGAGGAGCATGAAGTCTGTTGCTAGCCGCTCCCTGCGAGCCTTGTGGTTACCATGTGTGACTCAGGGCTCTAGTATGTTCCACTCCCTCTTACCCTCCGTCTCTTTGTGTCCCTTCTCATTCCCTCTCTTTCCACACTCCGTCATCTTCCTGCCTCCCACTGTCATTACCCTAGGCTTCAAGGAAGACCTCCTTCTCTCCCTCTTTTGCCCACTCTTATTTCCCAACTTAATAACTTGTTTGTACTTTTCTTTTGCTTTCTCCAACCCATTTACCTTTCTTCCTTAGTGAACTGCCTCCACTGACTCCCCAGGACCCTCTGTTGTTTCCTTTTTTGAATCTCTGTTGCTTATTTTTACCATTACATATGAATGGAGTCACACTCAAGCTGCATTTGTCGAAAAAAAAATCTTTGGTTAGTAGCTGTCAGCTGTTATTACCTAGCAATAAGCAGCCACAGAGACAAACAAGTTAACTCAAGCTTTTTTACATCAATCCCATTTATAATAATTTATCAATCCCATCTCCAGACATTCAGTTCCAGAAAAAAACATTATATACTGTAGTCATAAAATGACCAACTACTGTCCTGAATGTAATGGTAAAGTGAATGGAGGAATAAGTTAAGCTAAACTCGACAGTTACTCAGCTGAGCTAAAAGCAAATTATTCATCACAGATTGAAAAGCAGGTTCACACTGTGTTTAGTGTGTTAAGTCCACAACGTCAGAGACATTTCTTAGTGTGTGTGTGTGTGTGTGTGTGTGTGTGTGTGTGTGTGTGTGTGTGTGTGTGTGTGTGTGTGTCACAAAGGATGTCTTGCATACTGGAATCCAGTGCTGCTAATTTAGGAATAAAAAATTCCACAGAGAATAGGCAGCTGTCTTTGTAGTGCCGTACGGAATACACACACACACACACACACACACACACACCGGTGTTCAGCATTCAAACAGTTGGGTGGGGGGAGTGTTGAAAAATAGAAACAGTGACAAAGTACATGCTGTGCACACTGCATCCTGTAACACACAAACAGTCAAATGCACACAAAAGAGAGGAAGCACAAATTGAATCTTTGGTTTTTGGCATAAAATAGAAAAGTAGCATTTAGACAAGATAAAATATGTACTTTTACAGACTGTACAATGTTTTGAGATTTTTTTGCAAACATCTACTGTATGTTTTTCATACAGTTCATATCACACATTCTTATGACACTTGTCCCCTGACCCTAAACAGGGTAAGCAGTTTTAAGAATAAATGGCTAACATTTGTTTAATTTTTCAATAGTTTTAAGGGACAAATGTTAGTTGTTCAGAGCACATAACATGTGTTTTTGTGTATGAGCTTGATTGGGGTGTCTGTATGTGTGTTGTCAAGTAACTCAGTCACAAAGGAATAAACACTTCCACATTCACATTCAAAGCCAACTGGTGGCCTTTCTCTGTATGTGTGCACAGTGTCCCTCTGTGTGTGTATATTTGTGTTTGTGTGTTTTTTACACCCTTTTTCCACTTACACAAGAAGTGGATTTTTTGGTTGTCAATTTGCCATCAGATAGTTTTGGTCTTATTTGACCAGGTTTTAAATAAGCGTCTCTTATTTTGGCCTCCCTAGAGTTCTCACAGAATAAACAGCTATGTGTGAGACATGTTTATGGCAACTACTTACTAGTTAAAAAATCATCTCTAAGGTAACTTTGAACAGCAAAATTGAAATATTTAAATGTAATATAAGTAGTGGGTGGGATCATGAGAGATCAGAGTTGCCAGATCTTCCTCCACAGTGCTACGCTGCGAAGGAGGGTCTTGCAAGTCCACACAGCATTCCAGCATTGGAGAACAAAATGCTCTGGTTTATTAGCATTTCTTTAAACCAATCACAATCGCCTTGGATGGCACTAAGCTCCGCCCGGTGCCGCCTCAAAATAGCCTCAGGAAGGAACTTGTTTTGGTGGAACGTGTACGTTCAAAAGGTTGTTTTAGTCGTGCAACAGAAAAGTCAGATTGGACAGATAGTCTGGATTCACCCTGCAGAGAAACAAATCAATTCTAACACCAAGAAAGCTGGAAGGTAACTGAAATCAGTGGAAAAACATGCATCCGGAGGAATTTCCTGCGGCAGCGCAATCCCGGAAGTGGAACGTGGAGAATATAGACTAATGAAAGAGTGACTGATACATCTCTACTTTTAAGAGTTAAGACTCTTTGTACAGCCCTGTAGCTTATTGTGTAACCTTAATGTTGGATAAGAGAGAAGAGTGGGGTGCAAAAGAGAAGATGATAGTGTAAGAGCTTGAGACGGGCATAGAGCCTAGAAAGCCTGTGCTCCAGAAAATGAGTATGGGAAGGGATAAATGAGTGGAAAAAACTTAACAAAAGGAGAGGAGAGGAGACGGGTGAAGGAGCAAGGACATGCAGAGGTGCGTCAGAGATGCGAAGTATTACAGGAGAGGTGTAAAGAGACGGAAGAGGATTGGAGAGGAGACAGCAGCTCAACAAAAGCAGTAGAGCAGTTTGAAACAGTGGTTTCACACAAACGGGAGATTCTCCAAGCTTTTCACATATGTGGAAAAGAATGTCAGACAGAGAGAGAGAGAAAGAGAGAGATAGAGAGAGAAAAGACAGAACGAAAGAAGCAGAGAGTGTAGAGACAAAGGAAGAGAGAAAAAGACAACAAAGTGAAAAACAGTCCTAAAGAGAGAAGGACAAAGAGGAGGGGCAGTCGGAGACAGGCAGAGTAGCATGACAGAGCCAGAGAAGAAAGCTCCTTGGAGCCAGGCTGAGCTGCAGTAGTAGCTCCACAGGGAGAAGCCTTTATTGGTAATAAAGCCCTTATTGGTATCGGCCTACATCAAACACTTTGCTGCAACAGAATACAGTTTGTTTTGTAAAAGTTGTATGTAGTGTACTAGTGGGAAACTCTATAATATCAGATTGATTATTTGATTAGTCGATTAAGTCTATTAATTGTTTGAGTCACTTTTAAAGCAGCCTCTCCAGTGTGACAATTTGTAGTTTTTCTTTGCAAGCATGTAATATACACCATACTTTACCTATCCTCCAGGATGCTCTTGGCTTCTTAACTAGCCATATACACAATGATTTGAAATCCACTCCTCCAGCACTCACCTCCTGGCTCCGCCTTACAGTAATATTTGCTTTAGAATATGATGTTCAAATAGAAACAGGGAGGTGCCACCTAGTTTATACTCTTCTGCTTTCTCTTCCTCACCCTATCTCGTCTCTTTTACCCCTTCACTTTTCTCACTCTTTCTTCTCTCCTCTGCCTCCCCTTTCTAATAACCCTTTCCCACTGGCCAAAAAAAACAACTAACACACGCCAACTGGCTTTTGTCTGCAGTGGGAAAGGTTACAATCGGCATTCACTCCTGGGACAAAAGACTGCAGTATACATAGATATTTATAGTGATGGAAACAGGACACCTGGGGAAACACTAATTTTCCTTTTCGCGATGCTGTGATGCATGAACATCAAATTAGTCAGCGGCGAGTTTGAAAGCGAGGTATAAAAAAGAAGTAAACACTGTACCATTTTCACTGGCCTCCATGCTCCTTTCTACTGTTTACTAACCATCTGTCGTAAGAGTAGTGTATCTCTTTTGGAGAATATTAGAGCCAGTACATAGTGTGTGTGTGTGTGTGTGTTTGTGTGTGTGTGTGTGTGTGTGTGTGTGTGTGTGTGTGTGTGTGTGTGTGTGTGTGTTAGAGCCCGACCGATGAAGGATTTTTAAGGCCAATATCAATACAAATATAATATCAATACAAATATTTGATCATTTAAAAATCCAATATTCCAATATATCAGCCGACAGTATGTTTAAAAAAGATATCCAGAAACGCGTAACAAAACATGAACAGATTTCCCAAACATTAGTTATTTGTAGTTATTTGAGTCCTAAAATAATAGGATAATGCAGAACAGAGGAATATTTTTTTTTTAAATAAGAAAAATATATTGAAGTTCTGGTAAATAAAATGTATAAAAATACAAACTGAAAAGGAATGTCCTTTTGAACAAAAACACAATAAAAAAAAAACAGACAGGCATATTTGTCTTCTGTCAAAGGTGTTTAAAAAAAAAACTTGCGTACACACAAATTTGGGTGGAAAAAGGGTGTAATAGTCTCATTCTTCTGTCTCCTGTTTCTGCCTTTTACCTCCTCTTCCTCATCTCTCTACTCTCTGTGTGGCTTTCTCCTGAGGTGAACCATTCTCTAGTGGTTCTTGGCCTGTTTCCCATCCTCTACATTCCCCCTGCCTCGCCTTGGGTTGCTGTGGAGAGGCACCAGGAGAGGTGCACTCATCTTGCTCTTCCCTTTCTCCCTTTCTGCCAAACTCCAAATACCAACAGCAAAGGAGGGAGACACATTGTCTTTCTTACATCCTCCCTTATAAAAAAATGATATTCTACATAATAGAAAAAATACTACAACCTGCTAATGTACGCACATACAGTATGGCGCACAGGGAAACTGCTAGGTGCATGCGTCATCACAGTAAACTGTAAAATTTCAATATACATAAACATGTTGTCACTTTTGGAATCTATTTTATGTTAACAACACGTTATAAGACAGGGAAACTGTGTCATACCTTTCTGGCAATATACAGCCTTTTTGAACCAGAATATTCAAGTGTCACACCGACGGGAAAAAAAAAAGAATTCACACTGCATTAATATTGTGAGATCGGGCACGCCTTGACGGAGGTCTGCGCCCTTCTAGTTGCTTCTTCTTCACTGCCTTTGTTAGCACATTGATATGTATCTTGGCTCATCATTCACATTTTTATCCGTACCGATATCGGTACCTGAAATTCGGTTCTGGTACCTAACAGTACCTTTTTTCTGTACTTTCCCTCTGTAATTAGAAAAAATGATTTCAGTTGTAAATATAATACCTTGGTAGTACCGACATAATTCGATCGGTACCCAAAAAAGTACAGAATTTGATACAACCCTACTCATTACCGCCACCTGTAGCTCAGTGCGATGTTTTTTTCCCTGCGATATATATTGCGATATGAAAAAAGTCATTTTTAAAAGATGACGTAAATAGCTCTATTTGGAAATAATAAATCATTCTCAACCACGACGGTGATGTTGTAGGGTAGTGCATCTACATAGAAGATAAAAGTGAAAAAGGATCTTTTCTAATGTGACCCATTCTTTGTTGAACTTTAATGCTTTACAAACACCAAAGCAAGTAAGCGCTGTGACTAACGTTACTCTTCTGAAGTGGTTTTGGAGGGAAATTAGGAAAAAATACCCTGGTTGACTAGCATGCCACCACTGTATTCATATAATTAAATAATTATCAATCCAGGCTGAAGTGTATGACAATCAATGACTGCATGTTGCTTTCTCTTAATTTGAGATTGTGGTCGACTAGCGGGGCCAGCTCGTTAGTTTGATGAATTGACCAGACCTGCATGTCACGCGCACTAGCAACAAACTCTGTGTATCAAAGAACAATTAAATCGGTGGAAATGACGTTAGATCAGACACAGACTTCTGTAGTAGATTAGTTTTACGTTTCCAGTGTTGCAGCTCTGGACCGTAACGTTATGCGCATCTCTATGGGTCAGCGGCAGCTGCTGGCTACGGTACTTTTCTACACACGGAGAGCCTCACTTCCCATAACAAACTCCGTCGGACTAATGTCACATACACACGTTGCCCACATGGCTACCTGTCTTAAAGGGGAAGGGTTGGATGGTAATAATCATGTAAAAGGAGAACGGTGAAAGTTTACTTTTCTATCAAGCAGCAAAAAAAGGATTAGTGGCTACATTGCGACGTCCTGCGATGTGACTATCGCGCATGCGCACATCGCGATGTTGATGCTAAAACACAATATTGTTCAGCCCTAATGTGCATCATGTGCACTTCTATGCTATGTGGAGTAGCCAGACTCTCCTTAAGCGCACTTTCGAGGAGGGTCAAAGTGAGACTACCTCTTAGATAAACAGCCAGTCAACCCAATTTGAATTTGATGTCATTTAAATAATGTATTTTTTTGCATAAGGGCCTACATGTTTGTTTGTGCAAGCTTTCCTCACACGTGACTGTGTGTGAATGCCAGTTTGAAATGGCCACAGGTGTGTTTGCTCTTCTCTACGGAGTGCTCTTAACAGAAAAGTGCAGTGTGTGGAAAATCACTTCTGCATGAAGGTGTGTCTCCTCCCGGATCACATGTCACCCCTGCTGCTGCTTCAGCATGGCAGCTAACAGCATGGACACGGAGCCACTTAGTGCGTGGAATGTCATTGTGGCTGTTAGAAAATGTACTTGTTTGTTAAGGATAGCAAAATAGGGGTTATTGTAAATCCCACCTTTCTGTCAGGAGAGAACTTTTAAGATGAGGGAGCTTTTTTTCAGGCAGGCATTGAAAAATATAAAATATCTCCATTGACTGATGGTACTTCAAAAAGAAGCTCAAAGCTAACATCTGGGCACTTATGCACTCTAGAAATAAGATTAAAATGACATTACAGACAGGAATAGCTTTGGAAGGGTGAGTGCATTTTAATATTATTCTCATGGATTTTTTGTCAGCAAGTGAACGCTAGTTTGAAAGAAGAAAATCTGGACCATTGTAGCATGTGACTACATGTACATACAGTACTGTAAATTATATAGGTTGGAAAAGTCTGTAGTGAATTGAAATAAAACGTTGAAAAAAGAAGAAATTAAGTGTTGGAGCTATAACATGGCAGCAGTGTTATCATTAAGCATATTGATTTAGTTCCCGTTAAGGCTTCATTAGAGTACTTTGTACCCATCAACATTAGATCAAGTTTCTGTTTGTGAGAGAGAGCGGGCTAAACTACTTGGTGCCTATCTAAATTTAATCAGACGTCTTTGTGTGTGCTTCAGAGGAAACGGATGCATGTACTGTAAGAGTGAATCTGTGTGTGTGTGTGTGTGTGTGTGTGTGTGTGTGTGTGTGTGTGTGTGTGTGTGTGTGTGTGTGTGTGTGTGTGTGTGTGTGAAGTCCTTTCAGTGCCCCTCAGAAAACACCGAACGGCTAAATGTTGCATCAGGTCACTGTTGACTGTTGGCTGGTATAAGCCAGTTTGGAGTACTGTAATCAGCTTATTAACATGACACAGGCAGACTTAAAATTGAATTAATTGTGCCATTAGGACTGGAGATAATATTATTCACCCCATGGTAATACAAGTATGGCCTTAGTCTTGTTAGTCAAAGGAGAACTCCGGTCATTACAAATGCCTAACCATGTGCAGTGATTCTTTGCGAGTGAACACAGTGAATCTGACTGCAGTAGATGTAAAAGAAATGCATACAAGTTGTGCTAATTCAGCTCTGTTTATTTCTGGAGTTGAGACGGCAAAACAAGTAGGGTTGGGTACCTCTCACATCTGAACCAATACTAGTCTCGATACCGGTACCTGAAATTCGGTTGTCTTGTTGCTGAAAGGTGCTGTAGAAATAAAGTTGCCTTGCAACCTCAGCCTGTCAGTCAGTCCCCAGGGAACCAATACTCACTAGTACTGACGTGATTCGGTCGGTACCGGTAAAGGTATCGGGTACCGTCTACAAACTACAACACAGAAAAGCGCTAATATATATGCCTATTTTCAAAAATAGGCATATGCTTATTTTTTAAAAGTAAGTGCTGTAGTACAACCAGCAGGGGGCAAGTTATAATTGAGGTAAGTTTGGAGACACTACATTAATTAATCATTAAATTAATGAATATTTTTGTTGTATCTCTTTTTGGTGTCCCTAAGTCTGGCCGTCTCAACACCGGAAATTAACAGAGCTGAATTAGCACAACTTTCAAGCATTTCTTTCACATCTACTGCAGTCAGATTCACTGTGGAAGGAATTACTGCAGATGGATAGGCATTGTTAATGACATTTCAAACATGTTAAGAGGCTAAAAACACGTTTAAAACTTGCTCTGTTTCAGCGTCCTGGGTGCTAACTCTAGCAGGAGGATAACACTGTGTAGGCAACAGCGATAGTTTTCTTTTTTCTCTCTACTGACAGCACTTCAAATTTACAAATAACAGAGCTACGGGTTGAAATTGACCAGAATTCTCCTTTAATATAAGTTTTCTTATCTTTATCACTAAGGGTTTTTGCTATGGTAGCTAACTTCAATCAATACATCAATATAATTATCTTCTGTATCTGATGTAACTCATGTAGTTGTGTTGTGGTATGTGTCATGTATTTATGTATCTAAGTATGTATGTGAAGCCTTTGTAAAGAAAAGCCGTGTTCCTTTTCAAAGGAACAATGAAAAATCGATCTATAATGTTATTGTGTCATCACACTCTTCAGTATTTGAATTTATCTCTGCAGGTAAACAGCCTCAAGCGTGAAAATGTCAAAGATCTGTGCTTTGGTGTTGATGACACGTGAGTAAAAGTCTTTAAGGTCTTTTTATTTAGTCAATTAGTAATTTCCTCTTTTTAAAAGTCAGAAAGTGAATCGGTTTCATTGCCGGTGGATCAGTTTTAGTCAACCAGAGAGCCACTTAGCACTAAACTCATTAATGTTCCATCTCTAAGTATTCCACTTCCGCTTTACAGAGGAAATTCGGCCTGCAGGTCTGTCTTCCATCAGCACATTGCTCAAGTATTTATATTTTTTGTGACACTATGTGTGTAACATGTCTTCTGTGAGACAAAAAGCAGCAAAGTGGATGAGTGGTGTGAGTGATCATCTTGTCATTGGCTGTCTGGTTGACCCTTCACTGCCGGGACATCTGATGGGATTATGTGTCCTACAGAAATATAATGTATGAAATCTCTATAAGGGAGATGGCAAATTAAGTGCTCTACAATTACAGTCCTGAAAAGGCAAGGATCACAACATCCACAGCTCCTTCAGGTGTTATAAAAGAGAAAAGATCGAGATAAGGAGCAAGAGAGATTAAAGGAACACGCTGGCTTCTGAGAATATAGTTCCCAGTTTGTACATGGTTAGAAGATGGCTGTGTCTCATGTGACCTTGTTATTTGTACACCCTGTGACTATACGAAACAACGTGTAAATAGGAACAGCCGTTATTTTGTCACTTATTGGGAGCAGTTGCTAGTTGGAGCCGGTTACCTCCAGAATCTGGGCTAAGCTAGGGCAGCGGTGGGGGCGTCAGAGTTACAGCACGTATGAAGATGAGAAGGGTTTTAATGTAACATTTTTAAACAGATCTGGATTTCCAATAAGCAAAGATTAAGGAGCTTTTTAAGAGGTGTTTTATTCATCAACACTGACAGTTTCATTTGACATTTAATCTAGATAACAGACATGGCAATTTACCTGTATTTCCTTTCCAAAAGTACCTAAAAAAAATAGAGAGCTCCTACAATATTAAGTGCACAAAACCAATTTGAGTGAAACTATTTGGAGTATTTAACAGTGTTTAGACCAGGGGTCTTCAACGTTTTTTAAACCATGGACCCCTTAACTGAAAGAGATACAGAGCAGGGACCCCCTACTACATATATTGTATAAAATGAAGTTGCATATTAAACTGGGCCTACAATAACATGAAGGGCGGCCCGAAAGCCTTTGTACCTTTGCATTGTACAGCAATTTGAAGACCCCCTGCAGTGACTCTGAGGGCCCCCTAGGGGTCTCGGACCCTCTGTTGAAGATCTTAGGTTTAGACCACGTGATCTTAAGTTTTCAAAGTAACCAACAGCAATGGTATTTAGTTTTTCTTTTCCACCCTCGTGATCCATACTAAACCAAATGAGAAACCTCGAGCTGTGTTTCGCTATGGTGAAGTTTCTTTCTGAATTCTTGCAGTTGTGTCCCTGGTGCTGGCGGAAGAACAGAACTGTAAGTACACTAATATGTTTTTTCCACTCAATCAGCCCATCCAACTACAGTAAACATTTGAGTATAATATGTTTTTTTTGTTTGTTTTTTTAAAGTAACTGTATATTTACATCTGAAAATAATAAGACAAGAGAACAATAACCACCATCATCTGTTACATTTTTGATTAAGTGTAATGTCACTTTTTTATGTTGAATAGTATTGATTTTATAGTCAGAAATGTCATTAGTGAGAGAATCAAACTAGGCCATTGTGTTTGGTTAACTGGCTTTGTACTGTTGACTGTATTATGGTGGATATTCCTGTATATCTTCATTTATCTGCTGCAACTTTAACTGACCCTATTCATTTCTGTTCCTACAGTGGAAGAGGACCCATTTACCTTTGGTAATCTATTTCTTTTCTGAATGTACTATTTTATAAGTTAATGGAACTTGAAGGCTGATCTTTATGATTGACATTAAGGGCAGTTTGCTGTAAATCACTTGATTTGAATAGATAATGGTGTTTCTCATGTAATTTGCTTGTAATGTTGCTTTACTTGGATGCCATAGTTACATTTATTTATTTCCCAATGGTAATCATGACATCTTTGTGCAGACTACCACAGACTGCGTGTTGGAGGCCTGATTCTAGCTGCTGTCCTCTGTCTCATTGGCATCACCATCCTGTTCAGTAAGATGCAAATTATGCACACACTCTTATCCACACATACAGTGTCATAAACTGTCTCAAACAATGCACAAATACACAGATACCGTAATTCCTCAAATAAAAACCGGGACTGCAGAAGGTACCTGGCTTTTGTTTGAAGCAGGCTTCTATTAGAGTTCTATTAGGCCTTTATTTCTAATTACATCTGTTAGATAAGTAGAGTTGTATGAATGAAATGAAAAGCCATAGTGTTTCAGTGGACAGAGAGCATTCAGTTTTTAGGAAACGCAAAAAATCTACAGTAGTTACACCAGTATCTGATTAACGTTACAGACAGTAGTTTGCTAGCTTTGTTTCTAGCTCCAGGCTTACTTGTTTCCTCCCATTTCCAGCTAGCTAGCTGTGCTCTGCTCTCGTCAGCTCATCCTTCTGTTTCTTTCAGTCTCGGATTCTCCTGGGGTCAATCTCGAAATGTCCGAGAAAAGTCTATCACTAGCACCAGAGCCAGTCATTCTCTGCTGTCACTAAATGAGACCCGTGTTACACCCAATGTAACTACTGCCATCTGTTGGCACCTGTACATTACTACACACTACACTATACTGAGTAACACAACAGCCGCACTGACTAAAAGACCAGAAGGACAATACTTCAATCCAGAAAAACTAAGTGTGGAAAAAAGCATTTTATTGAATCTGTTGAATTAAATTGGTAGAAATGTACATTACGATAAACTTGAATGCATATTCTATGAAAGGCATTTAGGATTTAGGACACACTAATTTTTCACTGGCCTTAATTTGAGGCCGGCCTTTATTTGCCCATGTTCTCACACGCCCCGGCCACTATCAGAGGCCCGGCTTTTATTTGAGGAATTACGGTATGAAGAAAGCCAATTGCTCTTTTCTCTTGTTTCAGGTGGCCACTGCAGGTGCAAATTCAACCAGGACAAGAGGTGATCCTTCATATGGTCAAACGTTAAAACATTTGTGTAATTGCTGTGGAAACTCTAGGAATAATATAATATAATATAAAATTGTAAAAACAGTACATATGACCAAGATTCCAAAGATCATAGAAGTCCACTGTTTTTCTCGTCTCATACTCTCTCTTTTCTTCTCTTTGCAGAAGGAGGACAGGAAGCAATGCTCAGCAGATGCTCTCCGACCAAGGTTCACCTACCTGCTTGTTAATTGTCATTGGTGTGAAACACTGTAGCCCTTTTCTACAGGACTAGAAACCTTTTGACCAGGGTCTAAATAAAGTTCATGGGGCGGTACCTTCTGAAAGTACAGGAACCTTTGAGGTGGGGTTTGCAAGGAAGACCGTCGCTGATTGGTCAAACACACACAGTGCTGCTGCTTATGCTGCATTCCAGGCAACTCGTAACTTGTGTTTTCACAACCTTCTACCTTTACAATTTATCGCTTGTTTTTTCTATGTGCAACAACAACTTTGGTCTGTTTTGTAAATCCAACACATACAGTAAAGTACACGTGACCCCTCCCTTGTTCCCCCTCAGCCCGTTCCTTGCACTCTTATTGGCTGTAGCTCCCCGGCAGAGTCCCCAAAAGCTCCAGATGTTTAGCCTTTAATATATCTGGAATGTTTTAATGAGACACAAGCGAGCGTCTCTCTCTCTCTCTCTGAACAGTTCACACAACACGCTCGAGCATGTGCACGCAAGTGGGCACCTGCCAAAAACAACAACAACATCCACCCTGCATTGAGGAAGTTAATCAACTGATTGATGGGCGGAGATAAAAGCCTGTGTCACTAGTCTGGCTATCACCAGACCACGCCAAGCTCAGTAGATATGAGATTGGTTTACCCAGTCTACTGTGTCGCACCAAGGCATTTTAAAAGGGCAACGGCCAATGGGGAAACACCAGCACTTGTGTCATCACACTCTCTCCAACCAATGACTTGAGTTTTGAGGTTATAGTTAGCTTAGTGTGTGTTGTGTATGTGCAGTTTGTGAGCCACTTAGCTGGGGCCTACGGGGACACACTGCACTGGCAAGTTCCACTTACTTGCGCACATACCCTGCTCATTATCTGACAATGTGAGTGTTAACACTTCACCTCATTTTTAACATGCAGAGAATAAGAAACACAGAATGATATTGTATATCACTGCAAATTGAACTTGAATAGCCTAGGGTAAAATATGAAGTTTGTGATATTGGGATATCACAAACGTCAAAAAATGTACTTGATTTGACTTGGCTTGGAATAAAGCTTAAAATAATAAAACCACTGTTTAATTCACATTGCAAATTAGATCAATTGTTATAATTCAGTGTAATCTGTTACTGAACACATTTTAATGTAGGAAATTAACCATTTGAATTCACCTGTCTGTCTGTCTGTCTGTCTGTCTGCAGGTCGTTCCTGCGATTGCTAGATGTCAGCCAGAACACACAACTGTCTTCTCGAACCTGCGACCAACAAATAAGATGGAGGAGCAGCAGCAGGATTTAAAATATCCAACAAGAAGCTTTTGTTTTTATTGTTAGAGAGCAACAGAAAGTAGTCTGTGTGTACCGGCTGCAAGGTGTGATGCTTTCGGCCTGATAAGTGAGCTACCGATCTGCAGACAGCACCTTCACACACACACACACACACACACACACACACTTTCATTTTAATCAACTGAAGCTGGAAAGGCTTTGAAACGAAGAAACTGTTCCTTCCATGACTCAGTGTAAATGCTTTGTCAGTCATTGTTGATAGTTTGGTTGATTGACATACAACGATTAAAAGAAACCTATTACCAAACATTTCCTCAAGTCTCCACATACAGTAGGTTGAGTCAATGTCTCACACTACTTCTGTTGTTTGTACGGTATGTGTAAGGTAAACATTGATGTAGATATGCGTTGCCTGCTGTGACCAACCTAACCGATTGTCCGGGCTTTTCTGTCACATATATGAAATCTGCATATTCCTGAGTGTTTAGAGTGCGTTTGACAAACTATGATAACCTGTTAATTCCCATGTTTAGCTTTATGGAGGAAAGTAGTGGATTGCACTGTTCAGAGATACAGAAACACTCTGTCATGTTTCTATAAAAAAACTATTGAAACAAACAACTATGAACTATGGAATTTTGTGTTTCCACAAAAATCAATTAGATTTTAACAGCAGCAAAGTATGATATATGAAAATATGTACAGAATTATTATTATTACTAATGTTACATTTACAGAATTTATCATTTGTTTTAAAAAATTTTAATTCTTTTTTCTAATTTTTTAGAAATCCCCCAGTATTTCACTGCTCAAATTGAAATGCACAATGTGACAAATGCACTCTTTAAATTTTGAATGATTTTAACATTGTTTTCCTACGCTTTGGTTCTGAACTATCTAGTCATTGCTTTGTAAGTGGGCTATTGTATTAGTTTTTAACTCTAAGTGGATGAAATGACATTGTTAAGCAGTCAGGATGTTCCACTAACAACTCAGAACTGACTCAAGAAACTATTATATATTTTATTGATCTTACATTTGCAAAAACTATACAAGTTAATCACCGGTTTGTTACAAAACAAATCCATAAAAAATAAATAATATTTTGCAGTTCAGAAATGTAACCCTGGCACGCATGTCCTTCTCCTCTCTCTCTCTCTCTCTCTCTCTCTCTCTCTCTCTCTCTCTCTCTCTCCCCCCGCTTTCAAGTGTAAGCTGTCCAATAGAAAGAAAGGCATAAAAATGCCCCAAAAATATCCTCTTTACCAATATAACATTGTTTATGTATATGAGAGCCTGAGTGCAATAACAAATGCAGAGTAAACAATAAAATGGGATATAAAAATAACCATGGCATATACACTACATGCAGAGGACTTGTAATAACAGGAAATGTACAGATGTAATTATTACCATAAATAATAATAATAATGGTAATTACCATAAATGGTAATAATTACACCTGTACCTTTTCATTAATGACATGTTCCAGCCTACCGGTGTTGTTTGTTTTTTTATTTCCTACTCTGTTTTGTTAGTTAATGCAGAGACGGTTTAGTTACAGATCAAATGTGGGGCCCAACTACGCCTTCCTTGGCCCCTCCCTCTTTATTTATTGGCTGACTGCATTGAGGGAGACGGCTGCATAAAGCCAGCCATGGTAGCCAGAATAGGACCGGAAATCAAGCGAATTCGCATTCAAAAAATAAAAGTCTAAAATATTTCAGAATAATGATAGGTATTTTAAATGTTTCACAAGTTGTTTTATAATTGGAGGTGTGTACTTAGTTAAATGATTGGTTAAGGAGGCTGAGCATGAAGAAAAACCTTTGTTTCCTACATCCTCAGAACCTTTTAGGCTACTCCTTCACAGAGAGCATCATAACCTTCTCTTTCATATCCTGATTCCACTCAATCAGCCTCCAGAACAGATTATCAGACTCCCCATTCATCCCCTTTTTACCCTCTGTGAGCAGCAACCTGCTGCAGGACCCATCTATGCTCTGTTCCTTACATTTCTGTGGCTCCCCTCTGGACGCTGGCTTCACTGACCTATGCTCTTACACTCATGGTCACATTTTAATGACACAATACATGTCCTTGTATCTAAAGTTTTCTTCAAATAGTGCAAATATACATAAAATATAGTGTAATGGACAAAGACAGTAATACAAGCCATCTACTGATATTGTCTACAGCCCTATAGAAGCCAATTGACTAAACCAATTTCCCATCTTCTTCATCAGCTTTTAGTGTTTTTAGCCACTTCCTGACTTTATTTCTATATAGCTAAATAAATGTACTTCCATATTATTTTAGCCTATTTAGTCATCTCTTTTAAGAAATACAGTAGGATATAAAGAAATCAATAAGAAATAACAACTGTAGTAATAGTGGCAATTACATTTATACAAAATCCCTGATTAGACCTAGTTATCGAATGTATCCCTTACACTCATAATCTACTAATCCTTGTGTTGTCTGTACGTCAAAATTGAAAATCAACAACTTTTTTTTACATCTTTGTCCCTTTTTCATCACTTTTGATGCTTTTTTCAAAGTTTGTCACTTTATTTGACGTTTTCAACACTATTAACTTCAGTTTTACAGTTATTTTTTGAAATATATGGTCAATAAACCTCATTTATAGGAAATTATAATTGAGTTATAAAAGCAGAAATTAGGAATTATTTAGACTAAAATTAAAGGAATGTATGTTGATGGATAATCATAGACTGGAATGTGTCAACTTTTAATCAATACTATTTTGAAACCACTTCAGTTTTTTTTTCAAATGCTATAAAATTGAATAAGACACCCCAAAATTAATGAAAGTAGAGATTTGTACTTGCCAAAGAGCGTTGTGTGGAATAAATCATGTTATTTTGGGTAATTACAATTGGATAGTTAAAAAGAACATTGATATTGGAAAACGGGTCAATTTGACCCGAGAACAACTTGAGGGTTAATAGATTGTTTTTATATTTATATAATAGATTGTTTTCTATTTATTTTACCATGCTAAATCAGTTCACATGAGGGTTATCTCATCTCAGTTAATCTCATATTACAACATAACATAGTGTCAGTAGCCGACAATATTCACCTACGCCCAGTAGGTCAATCAGAAAACTCAGTTCATGTTTGACGATGCTTTTAGTTTGAAAGTCATTACCGGAATCGTCTTATTCATTCTGCGTGACTTGACACTAATCAGAAAATACTATCAAGTTCTATCACTAGAGAATTCACCTGGTAACAGCAGGGGTGTAAAAAATAAAGCTCGTGGACATTTACCGATAAATACTTTGAGAAATACTTGAGTCCGGCCGTTAAAAAAGAGATATTTGATTATTCTGAAAGCACAGAGGTAAGCTGCTGCACTATGGACCCCAGTAAGTCGAGTGCTCCTCCGGCGGGATGGTCTGGCTCTGATGAGAAGACTTCCATGGGCCACGCGCTCCCTCCGCCCTACCAGGACCAACCGTACCCGGGTAACCCACAGCCCGGCCTGGCATACCCACAACAGCAGCAGGTAACTTTAAGTAGCCCAGCAACGGGACACACTAATTAAAATAGGTAATTATAGTTATTAATAATTTCATGGCAGGTAACAGGGTGCCACACAGCTTTTTGTTGTTTTTCAATTACACTAACTACTAACGGTAAATATGCTAACAAGCTAATCTCTAATATATATTTGAATGCAAATTTTTTCGAGAGAAGAGTTTTCTTAATTTGTAGTAATTCGACGTTAACGTTATTGTAATATTGGATGATAGAAAAAAAGAATTTCGTAAAGCAATTTAATATGACTCCGCTCATTTATTCATCAGTGTATAGGCCTAACGTTAAGTATTGCCTACATTAAAGTAGCCTAGCTACTTAAGAACTAAGAACTCTATAGTTATTAATAATTTCATGGCAGGTAACAGGGTGCCACACAGCTTTTTGTTGTTTTTCAATTACACTACTAACGGTAAATATGCTAACAAGCTAATCTCTAATATATATTTGAATGCAAATTTCTTCGAGAGAAGAGTTTTCTTAATTTGTAGTAATTCGACGTTAACGTTATTGTAATATTGGATGATAGAAAAAAAGAATTTCGTAAAGCAATTTAATATGACTCCGCTCATTTATTCATCAGTGTATAGGCCTAACGTTAAGTATTGCCTACATTAAAGTAGCCTAGCTACTTAAGAACTAAGAACTCTATTTTGCTTTTCTTTCCTATAGTATATTATTATATTTACAGAACTACACACTAACATTTTTTTCCTGGAAGGGTATCAAGATAATAAGCAAGATTATCACAGTTTGTGCATTCATATATGGGTATTTTCTAATTATCCAAATTGAATTAACATGGAGTGTCATATTTATTTCTCACTGATTGTAAAGAAATCAGCAAGAACTTTTGTAACTGTGACCTAATGGCCTGAATGTAGTCTGGTAACCACTGGCCAGCACAGTGTTTACCAAAAGCACCAAAATCTGTTCAAGAAACTGTAGCAAGTTTCTTCACTTTAATTCAATTGCAACATATTATAGTTTGAATTCAGTTTTTAATTTTTTCAAATCCCATGTAAGCAGGCCACACCCTCATCAGGGCTGGTTGTTGAATTTAAGTTTAGTTTTCATGTGAAACCCCGCCTATTTACTGTACTTCCTTTCCCCTCCAAAACTTGTTTTCATTGTACCTGAAAATAGTTTGACTTGCTGGGTTCAACGTTAAGGTCTTCAAAAATGTACCATGGCCGAAGGCAATTTTTATTGGCCCCAAACTGTTATTGATGTTCTTCTCTGAAAAAATGTCAAAAGCGTTGGAAAAAGAAAACCTAGAAAAAAAGCACTCAAAACATAAAAAATAAATCAAAATGAATGTAAAAAAAAATATACACTCAAATTAAAAAGAACACTGCAAAAAGCATGAAAAACCCGTCAAATGTAATGAAAAGAAGTACATCAAACACCAACTCAATTCTTGATTGGCCAACTGCACATTCAAATCAAATCATTCAACCAGCATTCTCCGACGGGGGCAAGAGAATGGTAATGTCATTTATGATACAATGATGCCCTAACGGGCAAGTGGGTGTTATTTTCATTTGTTTATTTATTGTTTAATCTATATCCACGACCTACCAATTTTGGGATTGCTCCGGTGCTGTCGGAAATTAAACTCTGCTGGATTGATGAGGACTATAGTTAACTGCTCCTCAGATTTACAGGGTAAATCCAGACAGCTCGCTAGACTATCTGTCCAATCTGAGTTTTCTGTTTGCTAAAACAACTTTTGAACTTACACGTTCCACCAGTTCCTTCCCGAGGCTATTTTGCAGCGGCACTGTGTCTTTGGCCGGTGCATAGCGCCGCCCAAGACGGTTGTGGTTGATTTAATAACATGCCAATAAACCAGAGCACGTTTTCTTCTGTCCAGGAATAGGGGGTGTTGGTACATGATCCGTCCTGCCTGCACGATCCGTTCTGCGCATGTGCAATATGTTCGCACATACGCAGATGATATCATGATGAACGCGGATTTACGATCTGTTCCCATAGACAGTTAAAGAAAGTCTGTTTGCTAACAGCTAATTCGGCTAACCACTAGCTGAGACAGCATGTAAAAGACCCTCAAAAGTTAAAATAACCGTTTAAATATATAACAGTTGTTACGCCAGTTCTACTTTACTTGTGCTCATTTAAAATACAATCACTCAATACTTGTCTTTATTATTACTGTAAAGTCTTAATTTAGATGTAGCCTGCTTGGCCACTGTTTAGTTTGAGTAACGTTATTTTAGGCTGAATCAAGCTGTCAGCTAGCAGTTAGCCGAGTTAGCTGTTAGCTGTTTAGGTTTAATTACTAACTATAACTAGGATGTTAGTTAGCAGTAATTAGCCTGTGTCAATGTTATCTCCTAACATATACCTACGCTCTCCATCTCTGCTGATTGGGAATGATTGAGATTTCTCTTGGCACAGCTACCAGAAGACTTCAGACACGTTGCCCACGTCACAACTACATCGTCAAGCTCAGAGGTCGCGCAGTAACGCCTAGCCATCACCGGAAAAGTGCTTCTATTTTCCTTCACTGGTTCCACAACAACGGGATCTGTTGGTCCATTTCTTTAACTGTCTATGCATGTTCACTGCTGTCTTCAAATAACTCACCGCTGTCAGCTACAGCCGCTGAACAGGCCACACGTTGTAAACAGCCATGGCTTGCTTGCCTGTTCCTCCAGTAACGTTAGCCGTTAGCAGAGTTAGCATAGCGGCGTTAGCCACGGTTAGCCAGGACCAGTTGGGATCACTTTACTGGCAGTGTCTCAATTGTTTTTGCGAGTAACCAACTCGGGTAACGTTACTCTACCTATATAATTCATTGTGAGTACACAAATGTTGAAATTACATTAAATTCCCGTCCCTTGTAGCCATGATAAATTAGCCTGAAGCTAATGCTTAGCTACCTGTTCAGGATGAAATTAGCCAACTCGGCGTCCTTTTAGACTCAAAGCTGCCAATATTTACCTGGTCACGCAACTGTTAGAAACTCTGCACAGTACCTTTTAGGGATGGAAATCACCAGACGCCTCTCGATACAATATCATTGCAATACTTATGCCACGATACGATCTTATTGCGATTTTAAACATACCGAGTTACCAATACAGAGTTCGGGAAATACCTAATATCGGCCGATAATATTGGCCCTCCAATATATCAGTCGGGCTCTACAGTGGAGGAAGGGTTGGCAGTGCAAGACTACTTATTGTTGAACACTGAATTGTATTTTATTTTTGTGGCCTGCAGGGCTATGCACCTCCGCCACAGTATGGGGGTGCAGGATATGGACAACAGCCTTACCCAGGACAGCAGTACCCAGGACAACAGTTCCCAGGACAGCAGTTCCCAGGACAGCAGGCCACCGTCACTGTCCAGCCCACAGTGTACGTGACTCGAAGCCCGCTGCTTAACCCAGTTAACGACTACTTGTGCTACTCCATCTTCACCATGCTATGCTGCTGCTTTCCGCTTGGAATTGCTGCCCTCATCTACTCCATCACAGTGAGTTTGATTCTCATGTGTTTTTATTTGTTATGGACTGGTGCATGGATACACAGAGTGAAATGTCCCCCCAGCTAAAATCCAAGTAATCACATTCTGAAAATGTGTGAAAGTGTGAGTTGTGGAAGAAAAAATTCTCTCAGGTCCAATTCAGTGGCTGGTGGCTAATAAGAAAAACACCTTGCATCACACATTTCTGTATTGTTTTAAATGTTAACTCAAAGTATCGTGAAATTATTTAAAGAATAACATAAATAGAATAGAATAAAAACACTAACCAAAAAGTCTTAATTGTTACTGCAGAGTTGGAAATGTAGCTCATGCTGTAATCCAAGCAGCACTGATACTGCAGTTGGAGTGATTAACGTGCTTTGTGTCTCATGGTGGATTGATTCAAATTAAAAATGAGAAAAACTACGGGCGTGCAACAAAATCCGCTCTACCAATTCAAAATCGATTCATAGAATTCCAAAAATCGATTCATTTTTTTTTTCTGTCTACTGCAATCACATGATAGATAGATAGATAGATAGATAGATAGATAGATAGATAGATAGATAGATAGATAGATAGATAGATAGATAGATAGATAGATAGATAGATAGATAGATAGATAGATAGATAGATAGATAGATAGATAGACTGATAGATAGATACTTTATGTATCCCCAATGGGAAAGTCAAGGTCCCAGTAGCTTATAGACATCACACACAACATACACATACATCATAACAGGATGATAAAATAACAAACAAATCCACATACATACATACATACATACATACATACATACATACATACATTGGAAAAGTAACTACATTTACATACTGTGAATTGTTTTTTTAATTGAGAATTGTTTTTTTTATCAAAAATTGATAATTAATCTAATCGTGACATTTTCTGAATCATACACCCCAAAGAAAAAACCTCCAATCAGCGTAGGAATAGCTATCTGATGAGCGTGCTACCTTTCCTGCAACAGTGTTATAGCTGCAGGGGGGGAATTACCGTAGTGTGTGTGCCAAGTGAGCCAAGTTTTGGGAAGTGAATCGGAGTTACTGGAAGAGGTGGAGGTTGGTTGGGGGGGGGGTTTGAGTTAACCCAAAAAGTGAATGACTTTTGTCTTATTCAAGTGATACATGTGAGGAAAGCACACACGTCATTGGGAGGAAACGTTGCTTGATTGTTTCCATGTAGTCAGCGTTTAATCCTCACAGGGGACAAACTCTTTATAAATTCTTCTGGTGTGTGTGTGTGTGTGTGTGTGTGTGTGTGTGTGTGTGTGTGTGTGTGTGTGTGTGTGTGTGTGTGTGTGTGCGCGTGTAGTATCTCCATGCCAGTGTTCTGTCAATACATGCTTTTTATTAAAATATGCTACTTAGCGGACCTGCACATGCGTAGGAGTAGTATTTGATAGGGGATATTGGATCTCAAATTACGCTACCACAGTACACTTACTCCCGTCTGATCAAAACATATTGTAAATAAATATGTCATAACACTGACACATACATTAGACATACACAAAAACACATTAGGTAGCATTTATCAACAAGACAGCATAAGTTGTTAGTGCTGACAGTATACCGGTGTTATGATGTGAATTTTTAATATACAGCAACACCGGTGTATTTGATTACACAACGTTTGGAATGCGACACCGTCTCAGACGAACCCTTTTCAATGTAACACACATGGTACGACTGGAGGCGTGTGAGGGTAAACAGTAGTGCTCTCTGGTGTTACATTACAGTGATGATAGGATACGATAGGATAGACATTTAAAGTTCGAAAACAAAGCTGCAGAACTGGTTAAACATGATGACACAAAGAGAGAAGCCGTGTCTGTTGTTTGGAGGTTTCTTGGTTTTTAAAAATGGTGCTAACTGTAATGTTACTTAACGTTACTCTGCCGTGCTAACGTTAAGACCTGAGCACGCAGCAGAGCAACTTAATGAACTCAGTAACAACCGTCGGGAAAGATGGTTCAGAGCAATGATTAACACACTGGATTTAAGATGTCTTGCCTCACCGTACCGTGATATACTGTGAAACCGTAAAATCTTTAAAAATACCGTGATACTAATTTTTGGTCATACCGCCCAGCACTATAAGTCGTCATAACACTGTCTGTCCCTTTTACAGAGACGTCGATTTGGTCCTGTTACTAGCTCTGCTGAAACAACTTTGTCACTCCATTCAGTGTCCGTATTTTCTACAGAATGGTGCGGCAGAAAAATAAGCAACATTTCCACCTTGAACAGTCTGTTCAGGAAGGGGCTTATTATCTCTGACCTCTGGGCTATAACAACACTCTCTGTTGATCCTACATTATTTTGTAGCACAGACTCCTCTCCTGCTCTTTAATGAACAATCTCCGGTTAATGTTTGCAGAGCAAAGTCCATTAAAGTTAATTTCTGGCCAGTGGGTCGTTTGACTGGTGCCTATCTGCATCTTTAGAAGCAGAACACTGTGACTGTAATATGGATTAGTCACTCAGCGCATAACCTGGTTTGGCCCCTGCTTTCAAGGCTGTTACAGTAATGAACAGATACTGTATGAGACAGGAAATGGACTGCTGCAGGACTGAGCTGACCAGGCCATGATGCAGGAATAAAATTGATTTGAATCGATTTGGAAAATCAGTGACGATACCCAGCCCTAAATACTAAGTCATTGGTTTTGCAATTATTTAGGTCCTCCAAATTTGAGCCTAGTGACAACATTAAATGAAAAACTAAAGGATGACCAAAGTTATTTTTTATTTATTATAGACCTCATTAATGCCCCTACAAAGACATTGCAGTCCAGACTAAAGACTGACTGACATTGTCATCCCTAGAGCTATTTGCTATAGCTAAACACACAAAGCCATACTGAATTGTTTGATTCTTTTACACAGCTTGTTAAATACAGCCAAGTGGTTATATGGGAGCATCTCATTGGCCTTACAGCAGGGTTGGGTATTGAGAACTGGGCGGCAACAAGGCAAGACAAGTATTATTTTCCCCCTTTTATTGGTGGACAGTGTTACATTGTGTGAGAGATTATTTGCTCCAAGTGAGAATGTTAGTTTGAAAAGGGAATATATTTTGACATTTATTCCTGGAAAAATACGAGAATCTCAATTAACGGTATTCATCTCTGCAGGGTTAACACTGAACATTGAACAGTTGGAAATCATTTGTTGATCCTGAGTAAATCCTGGTGAAGAACTTCACTTTATATTCCTGTAGTGTTTCCTCTAAATCAGACATGGACTACTGTTGACTTCAGTCTTCTGTACTGTATGTCTTTGTATGTCTTCTTTCTTTCTGCCCTTCCTTCTGGTTAAATAATGCATCTGGCAAACGGACACCCACGTACATTCTCTGATCTAAATGAGCCAACTTCTAGTAATTCCGTTTGATTCCAACACGTAGCTCTGTTATTTGGACTGCTGTCAGTAGAGAGAAAAACTAAGCCAGCAGAGCTAAAAGAGTTCAAGAGCTATTGACCATTATGCATAGGTAACTAAGCAACAGTGGGCTTTTGAACTTTTGACCTGCTGCAGCCAGCCGCTCTGCTCTACTGGTTCCACTCTGGTGTCAGGTTACAGCTTGTTTTCGACAATCGACTAATGTGGACTTAACCGGAAAACAGGCAATTGTTAGAAAAATGATTACCAAAAGACGACAAAGAGTCACTGAAGTTTAACTTTTGTCCAGTTTACTTGCACAAGGAGTCAATCACGTACACTTCAATGAGTACAGAGATGGACTGAGGAGCAAACTCCACAGCCTCCACTTTGTACATCAAAATGCCCCTCCCGGCTCCATGCCTTGAACAGCTGTACTATCGCAAAAGCAAGATGAAAACAGTAATGAGAGGAAAGGGGAGAAGCCTGGCCTTGAGAGTTTAAAGATAACTGGGAAGGCCTGTGATTCTGGGCGAAAGCAGACGATCAAAACACATACATGTAGCTGACACACAGTTTAACAGCTATATTTTTTTCAACAGAAATAAACAAACAAAAGAACATTGAAAGAAATGTTGGAAAAATCTACAAAAACATTTTCTTTCAGAGCGCTGAAAAAAGTGATTTAAAACAAACCCGCCAAAGGTGACAAAAACTTGTTTAAAAAAGTGACCAAAAAAAAAAGAAAGAAAAAGCACCAAAATCTTCTCAAAAAATGAACAAAAACGTAATTAGAAAAATGCCAAAAAAGTGAGAAATGGAAAAGAAAAAGTGTGGAAAAAGAACAAAATGTTGACATTTCTACCCAGAAAAACACAAAGTTGCATGGTTGACGGGAAGACAACACAAGGGTTAAGGTTCTTTTAGGTCTTTTATTGACAGGACAGTTGAATGTCATGCAGGTCAGAGTCAAACCCGGGTCACTACGTTGATGAGTAAACCCCTGTGGGCTCTTCCAACTGAGCTATCCGGGCACCCAACAAAAATGTTTTCTGGGTATGTTATTCCTCATGGAAATGCTGTAGTACGTGATCCTACTCACAAAAACTACCTTTTCTGAAATGCTAGGATCTGTAAACCTCATGAATTGTGGCCATCACATGGTCATGAGGATCTAATCAATCTGGCAGTACAGGGAGCCTCTTGGATTTTCCTTGAAAAGTGAAAGAGAAAAAGTGGGAGGGAGAGGAAACCATGCCTTAGTCAGTGGGTAGCTCATTGTGTCCCCATTATTCTCTTACTGGGAGGACATAGAGCCTAGAGAGATGCAGAAGAAAGATAGAGGCAAAATAATAAAGAAGAACTGAAAGAAAGTGGCCCATATTTTGAGATTGAGAGCAGAGAAGACAGAGATAAAGAGGGTCTGTCGTGTGTGCGTGTGTGTGTGTGTGTGTGTGTGTGTGTGTGTGTGTGACGTATCAAAGTTTACAGCTGAAAAGCTAAACAGAAAAGAAGGCAGAGACGGAAACATGATAGGAAGTAACAAGGGGAGTGGCTGGCTGCTAGAATCTGTCTCACTTAACATCATCTCTCAGGCATTTCAACCCGGCAGGAAGGCAAAGTGACCTCCCAAACAAACCTGTTTGGAATCCGACTTAAAGTCACTTTTAAGTTTTTCTTTTTTTAAACCTTTTCTGCTGAGAAACACAATACTTGGACAATAGAACTAGAATGGAAATGACCTGATACACACTCTGGCAGTTCTCACTTTGCAGGACTTTTATGATTGGAAGAAAATGAGAATAATTTTTTTTGCTGGACTTGAGAGTTGAAATTCTCAACACAGCAGCAACTGGAGTGTCCGGACAAGAGATGCTTTTGTCAGACTCAGACATCAGGCCTCTGTGTGTATCCCGCTCAAAGCCACTCCTCGCTTCTCTGACAGCGTCGTCAAATGGTCCTTTGTTTGTAAAAGCATGAGCTTTTCCTCACAGCTAAGCTCTTATTGACAGTGGATGAAGATCCAGACAGTAATCTGCAGGGACCTAAAGGCCCTGACACACCAAGCCGACCGTCGGTCCTACTTGGGCCGATGGCAACCAACCGTCAACCTGTTTTTGGGGTTGTCGGCAGTTGGCTGAACAGACGATTCATCTGATTGGCTGTTCATCTTGGAAACACATAGAGCTGTCATAACTGGTGAAAAATTACGCTTGAAAGCTCTTTCTAAAACACACAGGTTCAAATTATTGGAGTAACTATTTTTGCACATTATGTCCATTAGATGGAAAATGTACGAGATATACACTACTTGTGTAGGCATAATGATCCAAAAATAATAAACTAATATCCTATACCATGATATTTAATATAAATGTTGTTATATACCTCTTTTACTGCATTACTAAACAATTAACCCCCCCAGCATGCAAGCTAGCATACCAGTCAGCCTCTAAATTAGTAAAAATGTAACATCTTAATGTTTAATTCACATGCTCTTGTCACATCGTAGGAAAGCACATTGCTATCGTCGGTTTGGCTTTTTAACGGTAACCAGTGTATGATTGATTGATTGATTGATTAATTTGGTCAGTTTGGAGGGTAGAGAAACAAGCTGTAAACACAACACTGACATAAGACCTTATAAAAATGTAATGGTGAACAGTTTCCTATTACACATACAGAGCAATGTCAGCTCATTTGGAGACTTACCCTTAATGTTGGACTTACTGTAACATTTGTGTCCTGATGAATTTAAGTCCAATAATCTTTCTCCATTTAAATCAGAAAAATATATATATATTTAAGCAGTGAAATGCTCCACTGTGTTCACCAGCTAGTCGCTCACTTTGATTTGTGACATTACGTGCTGGGTTCATAATTTATCAGAGTTTTTTTTTGCTGAGAACAGCTGCCTGCTATGCTTGGAATTAAGGTATTTGAAAGCTGGGTTACAGGCCAGAAAACCAAAACAGTGAGCTGAAAGATGCTGAAAACCATAAAGCTAAAGGGAGCTGCAGAGTTGGGTGATCATTTTCTGTGTAATTTGATCCATTGTTGGGATAAACATATTGATTGCTGCAGCTTTACGGTGAACTGACTGATCATTACAAATCAAAGCTATAAAACACTGTAACGTCATGGTCAATGATTGTTTAAATATATCCAGTGTTTCATCCTATGCTGATAACAACTTGTAGTGTCTTTTTTAATGTGTGGGTCTCACCCCAGAGAGCCAGCCTATACCAAATTCCAGATGGGGGATTTTAAAGACCCACCCAGTGGACCTTTAAAGTTGAAAATCACACAAAGCTTACCATGAGGAGGCTGGCAACCCTGAAATAGGCTGCGGCCTTGAGGCTATGTCTGTTTAGGCTACATAAGCAACAACAGCCCCTTGAGCCCTGGTTACCTAAAAATACCTGCAGAACATAGAGCCTGTGTCCCTGCATCTGTGGATGTAACTGTATGAACAAAAACAGGTACCCGCATGTCAACCACAGGTACATCAGCCAATCAGATGAAGGCTTAGGGGTCAAACTAGGGCTCTACAATTAATTGAATTTCAATGTTGGCTCCCAACAATCACCCAAATAGTATAATTGAGAAAAAAACGATTAATTTGCCATGTTCTGTTTTTTTCAAGAACACTCTTATTTTTTCTTGTTTTCTGAATGACATGCGTATGAGAGGAAATAATTCATACGTCTATCTTACAGACACTATCATAATCTTGCATGTTCACCACTATACCTATACACACACACTATTAATATCTGTACAGCATTGTATGTAAGAGTATTGCTGTGTATGTGAGAGTATAGTCGCGCGTGTGTGTGTGTGTGTGTGTGTGTGTGTGTGTGTGTGTGTGTGTGTATGAGAGAGAGTGTGAGTATAGCATTGTATGTGAAAGAGTATAATCGTGATTCAATATTGACCAAAATAATTGTGATTATTATTTTTTTCCATAATCGAGCAGCCCTAGGTCAAACTGTGGGAATGAAAGTAAGGGGTGTGGGATGTTTGGTTGAGGTGTTGTAAAATGTTTTGGCAAATGGTCGTTGTGATGGGAAAAGACAGACGGGGGGAAATGCAGCAACGCCTAACTGTGTGGCGAGATTTTACCATATTGCATTAACAAGCGTGATTCTTCACCATCATGAATTTCTTTTTGTCTGTGTGTGTGAGAAAGGCCCGATAGACTTTTGGTATCTGTTCCATCCTGTCTTTCATCAGCTCTGTTGAGTTTGGCCCTCTGCAATTTTCTCACAAATATCAGCCCTGTAATTTCCATCCTTCCTCACTATGACTCAAAAACAGACAGACAATGACAACCACACTGGCCCACTCACAGAGACAGAGCACCCAGACAGTACTGCAGGCAGGCAGTCAATCAGGCAGCAGCAGAAAAGCTGAGCCAGGGCGCCTGGTTCGTCACTGACCTACAGCCCTTTGCTGCTTGTCATTCCCCCTCTCTCTCCCCTTTTGTGTCTTAAGCTGTCCTCTATAAATAAAGGTTTTAAAATGCCACGAAAAATAATCTTTAGAAAAGCTGAGCCAATCTGCAAAAAGCATCAAAAACAATGTAAGCACCAGTCTGTAAAATATAATGTACGGATATGAAGATAATTTCAAGCTGCAATTCTAAAGAAGCTAATATGTCCACCCGATATTTTTAAAACACAGCCTGTGATACATGTATACAACGTTTTTACATGGCATTTCAGAATTCTTTTTTATTCTAAGAGGATTCAGTCTGCATTCTTTTTTTTATTTACTGCAAGTTTATTACAGCCTCCTTAGGTCTCTCCCCTTTTATTTGCTGAAGAACTCTGTTACATTTTTCTAATCATTTCCTAGAAAAAATCACTTTTTCACACAGGGCCATGATGGTTTGGATTTTTTTTAACCTTTAATAACACCTTCATTTACAAATTGCATTTTGTGTTTACTTGTGTTGTCCTTGACTATTGTTTAAATTGGTTTGATGTTCCGAAATACTTAAGTGTGACAAACATACAAAGGAACAGGAAATGCCACACCACTGTATGTATGTAGCATTAGCCCACACCCACACTAGTTGAAGTATTTATTTAAAATGTGGCAATTTTGTTGAGGACAAATTTGACACGCTTGGTCGTGATAATGGCTGTTAAGGGAGTAGTCACTCAGAGGAACTGCACAGTTATTTGAGGATCTACACTTATTGACGGTTGTAAATTCACTTTCACTTCCTAAATCAGCCTTTGATTATAAAGGTGTGTATCGCATATGGGATTCCTAGCAGTAGTGACTCTTTTCATATGGTTTCGTGGCCTTCAGTTAAATAGTTGTAGTTTGAATTATATGTTGTGATTTGTACCTTTTTAAATGGGTCAGTTTTGTATATAACCAATTACAAGAAATGCTTTCAGGGTTGGATCATGATGACAAATACAGTACGTTTTTCATGGCTATTTAACTCAAATTGTCATTTTCTCTGCATGCAAAGGACATACAAAGGGAGTATAACTTAAACCAATTATTGTTCTCCGTCAGTTATTGATGTAGAAAACAGGAGAAATCACAAGTTTACCAGTTAGTGACCCTGGATGTGGTTAAGAAACAGTTTTTGCTTAGCACTGGCAAATGTCAGGGTCTGGATTTGGCCTCATTTTGCGTGTTTGGAAACATGTGCAACCTAGACCAGAATAGGTTGCAGCGCATGATCAGTATGGCGGGACACACACAGGGTCATTAGGTGAGACCTCATTCTGAGTAAGGCTGAGCGCAGCCTCAAACACCCTACTCACCGTCTGCACAACAAGTGTCAGCTAAGCTGTCGGGGCAATGGAAAGATTCTGCAAAAGAAATAAGAACAGCTGATTTAAAAAGTCTTTTGTTCCTTCAGCAACTAGACAATGAGACGATAGGATCTGATGGTATTTTTGTCAGGGCCATGAGGAATAGTACTATGCAATATTTGTAAGGTGTAATATACTGTCTATATATACAGTGTATATATATGTGTGTATATATATATATATATATATATATATATATATATATATATATATATATATATATATATATATATATATATATATATATATATATATGTGTGTGTGTGTGTGTGTGTGTGTGTGTGTGTGTAACTCAAATTGTAGTATTTTTTTGTGAGTGTGTCTGTGTATTAGATGTGTCATGATTTTGGCAAAATTTGCTTTTAATTTCAACTATCGAAGTGTGTGTGTGTGTGTGTGGGTGTGTGGGTAGGTGTGTGTGTTTATATCGGTTTTTATGATGATTGTTTTATGTATCTGCTCCTTGACCACACAGATTTCCTTATTTGGGATAATAAAGTTGACCTTAAACGTTTTTATATAGACTACTTCAGAGAATTTTGTGTTGCTCGTGTATTTTTTTGAACAGGGAAGAAAATCCTGTATTTGCATTGAATTTTATTGCAGTCTGTTTAAATTTGCATGTGACACTTTCACATGGGACAACATTAAGCCCACTTCATAAAAAATACTGAGAAATACATTGTGTATGGCCCTTCAGCCATTTTCAATAGTGAAAGAATAAACCAATGAACTATCTTACTACAATAAACCTTGTAGTGATGCGACAGTGCAGCGTCCATTATGAACAGCTCCAGACTCCTGACTCCCTGATTCAGGCTTTGCACTGATTGGTTAAGAAGATGTCTAAGCTTGTTGAAACAGCAAACATTGGGGCGCCTGTGTAGCTCAAGAGTGGCATTGATCTTCTCATCAACAGTTTTTTTTAACACAAAAGTGAAAAAGTGTATTTCCCTAGATGATGCATGTTTCCTATGCATCAGGAAGTAAAGCTTTATTATGGCATGCTTCAAATTCAACACAGATTAAACTACAGATTGTTTGGACAGAGCAGAGCGGTTTTTGCAGCAGAACACAGAGCAGAGGTTGAAAGCGTGCCAGACAGCTGCTGGTAATCATGACCAGCTTTCAACAGCAGAAAGGGCCTTCTCACGACACCTACAAAAGACACCCACGCACGCACGCGCACACACACACACACACACAAACATTCAGTTGTATACACAACAGCGGTGAGGGAGTGAGAGTATGAGTTTGTTTTCACTTTCTATTTAACCTTTTATAGAAAAGGAATTAAAGCTGGGTTTGTATTGTATGAAAAGGGAAGGTATGTGCTTCTATTTGACTGCACTCTGACTGACTGACTGACTGACTGACTGGCATGGCTGTTAGTCCAGGGTCAACCCTTCAAAGATATGAATGTTTTTGAAAAGCTCAATAATTCTTTGAAAAGTTGCTATTGTCAAATTAAACTGGAGAAAGTTTTCAACAACTCTGCTTCAAATTGAAAGACAGACTTTGTGTAGATGGAAGGCCAAAGTTAAGCATAAAAGATGCATTTTTTTATTGTATCCATATTACTACTACATATGTACTAATATGAATACAAATCCAGCCTATAATATTGTGGTTTAAGTCTATTTGGCTACACAAGCCAAGTAGTGAATGTTTGCACTCCCACTAAATTGCTTGTTTTCCTGCCTGTCTCTCCTTTTTTACTGTCAGGACAATTAAACATTCATCTAATTTTACTTCAAGTGGCTGTCACATAGCAGGTGAACGTAGTGGAGCATTCAGAGCCCGATATTCCCCCAGGAGTCGGTGGAAACCAAAAACAGCTAAAAGCGTGTCCAAACTGTGTGACTGTGTCAACTGCCTGACCACTAGCACAATTGTGGTTTAGTGCATATTATTTTTGAAAACAAATAAAAACGACATTAATTTACACATCACACAACTCCTTAGCAGCTGTTAGTAACCGTTGACAGTAGGGGCAAGGTTGCGCGACTTCGGTTTCATTGAACGCATCATGTATAAAAGGCTGTCTGTGGGTAGTGATTGTTGGAGTGCATATAACGTTCATTAAGTCGTTACCTGTACCACTTCCCTGTCATTGCCACCGGTGGCCACAGGGGCCGCTGTTGAGCTCAGTTACTTTGATAATGAAATGCACATGTCTGGTTGTCATACAGATCATTACCTTATGTTTAAAAAAGAAACCTTAGTTTGATAGAATTTTTTTTTAACTTACCCCTATCTCATTTTAAACATTTTTCTCACCTTTAGGCCCGTTCCTCCAACCAAATTGGGGACCAGCTGGGGGCAGAGCGGAGCAGCAAGATTGCCCGGACACTGAACCACGTGGGCCTGGGACTCGGCATCGGTGTCATCATCCTCTCCATTGTCTACGTAGTGGTGTTGGCACATTAACCCTTTAAGTCACCTGGCGGCTAAAAGGACTTTTGAAAAATTACTGCTATATTAATCAACAATAAAAGGCCATGTAATCCATTACTCTTCAGCTCTGTAAAGAGTAACCTTCAATTTTCTATATCTCTATAATTTCTTCAACATTATTTTGTGTTTGGGATTTTATTCTATATTGCCACATCAAAAATCAACGTTTTCTGTTAATGACATTTCACATTCGGACAGTTTTGCTCCAACATATATATACAATACAGGTGTTATCCAAAGAGTTTCACATTGTTGTGTTCTAATAGCAAATGATCAAATATCAATACACAGTATGTAGTGCCACATTTGATATTAAGTTGAGTTTTGTGTAGTTTTGCAATTGAAAGAGATGTGTCTGATTGTACAATGGATGAAATATTTCTCCCCCTTTCAACAGAATTGTTGGCTGTAAATATGCACTAACAGCCTCTTACTTTCTTAATGCTAACAAAGAATAGCATTTAAAAAAACTAACCAAGGATACTTAAATAAACACAGAAGGAGAGAATCGGCTTTGTTTAGCTTATGCCGAGCAAATAAAAGATGTATCTGATCTAAGAGTGCACACTACAAGGTCATTTACAGATATTTTAGAATTGCACCAAAGTCCTCCTCTTACTTCCAGCTGAACTTTAATGCCCAGCTTCACACAAAATCAGTAAACATTTTAAAAGCATAGAGTGTTGTGTATGGCCTGGGGTTTGCATGTTATGTACCGTAATGTCTGTATGTCAATTTCTTAACCAAAGCTGAAAAAGAAAGATTTTTCTGTATATCAAATTTTCTTTATAAATAAAATTAAAGTATATTGAGAGAAAAAAACACTTCTGCTGTCTGGTAGATTATTTAAAGAGCCCACATCTACTGTAGTCCCCTGGAAAGCTGAGAGTGGCACTATGGAACTGTGAGGGCCCTATGTTAACGATCTAAGAGCACGGCGTGAAGCGCGGGTGCGTTTAGGGCATGTCCAAATTCACTTTTTGCTAGATTGATGGCGGAAAAAAGGGTTTATGTGCCAGGCACATGGTTCAAAAGGGTTGTACTTAGTGTCTTCGTTAAGTCGTAGGTGTGTTCTGGGCGTAACATGCAATAAACCAATCAGAGTGTCATCTCCCATTCCTTTTAAAAGCCAGGCATGTTTGTACCTTGGCACATTGCTATTATGATGGTGGATTTGCACCTTCATATTTTTATTTGTAATTTTTTGCATGTATGTGTGCGGCTGCGCTTCCCTGTGTGTGTAACAAGCATAGTGTGTGCGCGCTGTGCAGAAGCCTAGGCACATTTTACTAATACACTGTTAAAATAACAATGACATGCTGCGCTATGACTTTAGACCAGGTTTTTGTTGTTCAATGTCGCGATCACTTCCCACAGCGTCAAGATAGCAATACGCCAAGAATTGCCCTGAACACACCTCCCTGTAAAACCAGCACGCCCATGGGTTTAAAGATGGGCACAAAGATGGGTGCAGGGGTGAGCTCAGGGGCATTTGCTATTTAAACAGTGTGGTCACTGGTCTTAAAATAGCAAAGACACTTTGCGCCACGCTGCGCCGGGTGAAAGATAGGGTCTGTGACGAAGGATCTCTGCAGGCAGGTAAAACTGGCTGCTGTCGAATCAGCCAATCATGAGCACTGCGTTCTGGTGCTCGCTGAAGAAGACAGCTTAAGTTTCAGTTTCGGGGAAAGCTTGGAAGAGAGCTGGCATCGACAGACTGCACAGATATTTGTAGATAGATAAAATAATACAGTGTTGCTGTAATTATTTTTAAGTTCCTAGATTATGTTTATTGCACTGCAATAATGTGGCACATTGCTGTTCTTAAGGGGAACCTCGTACAGCCAGGAGTCGCCCTGAGCCACATCATCCAGCGCCCACTGTACAGACACCAGAGTACTGTGTACCCTACAACCTACAAAGATGCGAGTCGCTGGCAAAAGAGCTGCAACACTCCCACCACAATGAGACAGCGTACCGTGAGCCTAAACACACAATCCCTGCATTCACCAAAGGGGATCTGAGAGTTTGCCAGGCTTAAGGTCGCTCTGGGGAACTTACTGCCTGTGGACGCTACAGAGCGTTTCAAATGCCAGATCCTGGTGGACCACCTGAAGTATGAGGAGGCGCTGCTACTAGCGGACTCCTACACTGCCCTACACTGACACTATGGCAAGCTTAATTGAGCATTATGGACAGCCTCACCAGCTAGCTCTCAGAAAAATAGCTGATCTAATGGAAGCCCCTAATGCATGTGGTGACACCAGTGGGTTTAAGAGGTTCGCCCTGAAAGTGAGAGCACTTGTGGGAATGTTAGACCTGCTTGGGGACAGTGGAAAGACTGAACTACACTGTGGTTCACATGTGACATGGCTGCTGTCCAAACTGCCTCATGATATACAGGGTGAGTTTAAGAGGGTCCTGTGCCCAATGCGTTACAATCCCAAGCCTCTTGCACTTTTCTGACTGGCTTGACTATGAGCTCAAGATGCAAGAGACGGTGTATGATCCTCCAGACGGTGAAGACAAGAACAGAGCAGGACCTGAGCTGAGGAGCTGAGCAAAGCAGCCAAATCCTGGTTCATCCCACATCACATGGTGAGCCATAACAGAAAAAAACAGGATTGTGTTTAACTGTTCCATGTACAAGGAAAAACCTCTATGAGCCCTGTTGCCTGAGCCCACCTTAAGTTCCAGTCTACTGGGTGTACCGCTGCGCTTCAAAGGCATGTTTCACCAGGTGAGGCTGCTCCCAGAGGACAAGTCCTTGCTACGCTTCCTGTGGCGAGACCTGAAGACAGATGAACCACCCAGCATCTACACATGGCAAGTCCTTCCATTTGGCACCACATGTAGCCCCTGCTGTACTACCTTTGCGCTGCAGAAACGTGTTTGACCATAGTCAGCCAGGTGAAGATGTTCGGGTGTCTACAGAACGATCATTTTATGTGGACAACTGTCTGCAAAGCCTGCCCTCTGGGGAAGAAGCCAGATCACCTGGTTGACAAACTGACGTCACTGTTGGCTACCGGTGGATTTGAGCTACACCAGTGGGCCAGTAACACCCCTGAGGTCATCAGCCACCTGCCCAAAGAAGCCAGATCTGACAGCAGTGAGTTGTGGCTCAATGAGTCAGGCACTGATCCACAGGAGCTCGCCCTGGGACTCCGCTGGCTCTGCAATTCCGACACCTTAAGGTACTTAAGGTACCGTATGCTGGAGCAACCCACACCCACCATGCAAAACATACAGAGTCTTGGCACGCCTGTACGACCCCCCTGGGATTTATAGTCCCCTTCACCACGCGGGCCTAATGCAGCACTTGTGGGACAAACAGAGAGACTGGGATGACCCATCACTGCCGGAGGATGCATTGCAGTCATGGTTGATGTGGGAGGAAGAATTGCAGCATCTCTTCCAGATTATACTGCCTCGCTGCTATGTGAGTCTTAAGATGGACACTTCAAACCTCCAGAGAGAGCTATACATCTTTGCTGATGCATCAGAGAAGGCATATGGCTCAGTGGCCAATGTGCAGACAGAGAGCTCACATGGCTGTGTGGAAGTGTGTTTCCTGACTGCCAGCTCCAGAGTGTCCCGAAGAAGCAGCAATCAATACCAAGACTAGAAAACACTGCTGGAACTGGCTGGTAAGACCAGATGGAGTCAGGGCCCTGCCTTCCTACAACAGTCACCAGAAGTCTGGCCCACACAGCCAACCACAGAGGAGACAGAGAATTCTTCCCACTGCCTGCTGTCTCACTACAAGCATACAGACTTTTCTGCTGCCAAATACTGCTTAGTTTTCTTTGTTCAGAGCGCTGACAGAGGCTTTTGCACAATCCAGCCCTGGGTCATCAGTGAGCCTTGCTGGTCTTTCTGCTGGTGACTACCAAGAAATAGAGAGAGTATTGAGACGAGCCCAGCAGGACAGTTTTGCTGAGGAACTCAGCCTCTTGAGTACCGGTAAGCCAGTATCTGCCACCAGTAGGCTGATCTCCCTAGCACCACAGTATGACAAGACTGTGAGGCTCATCCGGGTTGGAGGAAGGCTCCGCCGCAGTGACCAGCTAGAACCAGATTTTAATCACCCAGTGATCCGGGACCATTGGCATCAAGTGACTCAGCTCATCATCCAGGATGTGGACAACAGCCTTTGCCATCCAGGATCAGAGCAGTGTAAATATTGGATTCTGCATGGCCGTGAGGCTGTTAAGCGCCACCAGCACTCCTGCCCGGACTGCCAGAGGTGGAAAGCCTCTCCTGTTGTGCCCAAGATGGCAGACCTCCCACAGTCCAGACTACAGCGGCGGAAACCCCAATTTTTTCCACAGGCGTGGACTGCTTCGGGCCTTTCACAGTTAAGGTTGGCCATCGCCACGAGAAGAGATGGGGCATACTGTTTAAATGCCTGATGACACGCGCTGTGCATGTGGATTTTCTGTCTATTCTGGACTGGGATTCCTTTCTTCTGGAACCTCCGCCGCTTCATCGCACGAAGGGGTAAGCCAGCAGAGCTCCGGTATGAGCAGGGCACTAATTTTAAGGGCGGTGAAAGAGAGCTCCAGGCGGCCTTCAGGTCATTACACCCTACACTCCAGGCTCGCTAAACACCAGATTAGGTTTCAGTTCAACCCCCCAAGTGCCTCACACTTTGGAGGAGTCTGGGAAAGGGAAGTGAGATCTGTTAAAGCTGCACAGTGTGCCATTATCCAGTCACAGACTGTCCCAGAAAAGGTCCAGCAGACAGTACTTATTGAAGTGGAGGGGATTTTAAACTCCAAACAACTGGGTTACGTGTCTATAGACGTGGCAGATGCTGACCCAGTGACTCCCAACTTGCTCCTCATGGGGCAGGTCAACCCCTCTTTGCCACAGGCTGTGTATGCAGAGTGTGAGCTCCTGAGTCTCTGCCGCTGGAGACACACTCCAGTACTGGTGGACCAGTTTTGGTTCCACTTCATCCGACACTACCTCCCAACTCTTCAGACTCACTCCAATTGGCATAAGGACCATGAACAGCTGCAAACTGGAACCATAGTCATGGTGGTAGACCCACAGCTGCCAAGAGCACAGTGGCCTTTAGGTCATGTCACGGCGGTTATTCCAGGACAAGGCCTGTTGCTCGCCTTGTTGCTCCGCCTGCCATACCAGACACTGATACGGCCAAATCTTCTTAGTGTGGCAAATTTAGCGAAACAAATTTGGGGGTGGCTGTGACGAAGGACAACCTCTGCAGGCAGGGGTGGACTGGCTGCTGGAAAATCAGCTGATCAGGAACGGCTCTGCGTCCGGCTCCTCGCTTCAGTTTCAATTTCAAATCAAAGTTTGGAAGAGAGCTGGCTTCAAAAGACTGCACAGATATATATAGATAGATAAAATAATAGTGTTGCTGTAATTATATCTAAGTGCAACTACCAGTAAGTAATACAGACGTTTGTTATATGTTTTTACCTCATAATAACGTTGCACTATGTTTATTGCACTGCATTGCAGTTCGTGTATAATGGCGGAGTCTCGTATGGCCCATGGGTTTGTTTAGAACGCTGCACATTAATGGAGCCTTACGTTCTCTATTAGAAATATTTATGTTCTTGCACAATGTGTAACGTCTGTGTTAAGGAGGAATTCTGCAGCTCATAATGACGTGTTAAGCTGAATTTAGCATGTTGTGTATTGTTGCAAATAATGTGCAGAAAATTAATCTTTGAAGGGCTATAGTGTGTATATTTCTTCTTTTTAAGCAAGTTTTGTATTTGCTTAGTAATAATCCTTATGACATTATACTTTAACTTCTTGATTGTGTTTGTTTATTATACCTGCTAGGCATGTACTCATTATTTGAACTTTATATAGTCTTCATTTTACTGATTCATGCCCCTATCTCTGTTTCAGAACCACACACACACACACACACACACACACACACACATAAACCTTTATTCCAACAAAACGCCTAAAAGGAACATCTTGTCTGCATTCTAATCAATGGTAAAAACTGATATTAAATTGCATTCTGGGATATAAAATATCTTAAATGTATGTTAGTAAAGTCTGCAGAAACCCTGTTGTGGAAGGACATTTCTTCTTTTATTCCTTCTTTCAGTCTAAGGCTGTCTGCAGGCAGTTTAAAGTTCAGACATTTTAACTGCTGCGGGGGAGTTGGTGTTTTCCCACACAGTGTCAGATATGTCTGACAAAGAACTGGCAGTAGTACTATGACTTACGGTTAGAGAGCAGATCTGACTAAATATCGGCACAGTCAAACATTTGGGAGTGATTAGGAGTTACTGAAAGTGAAGGCTGTTACCGTAAATGTCTTGCCTCCATCTCCAGCTCTCCCAGCCCCACCCTCACTTCCTGCTTTTACAGTAATTGCATTGTTTATCCTGGGAACAACTTGATTTCCTCCAAGAATTTGGAAGAAAAATACTAATGTAATACTGCCATAATTAATTTTTTTGAACCTTCTTTTCCTATGTCCCACTGTCTTGATCAGCTACGACTTTCCTATTTATTCTCTACGTTCTTTTCTGCAGACATGGTCACCACGCTAAGCACGCTGAGCATTCGGGCCGTTAACTGCTCAATCATGTTTCATTTTCTCCTTAAAATGTTTGCTCTAGATTGAGTTGATATAAAGTAATGCAACTGGATTGTACACACACACACACACACACACACACACACACATATATTATTCATAGGGAAACATTCTTAACCACAGAACTCAAATTGGTTGTGGTTTCGGTTAGTTTTAATGTTCTGTTATTGTTTCCTGTTATTATTGAGCATTTGTTCTGTTTTCTGTTATACTAGTTCTACTTCCTGTCTTGCTGTTTGTCCCATGAGTGTCTGTATGTTCTGCTTCCTTGTCATCCCCGCCCTCATGAGTTTTACCTGTTGTGTATCACCTGTTCCTCTTGTATTCAACCTCTGACTTCCCTTTGTCTCATCCTTTAGTTTGTTCCTGTGTGTGTGTTCAGCATTTGGCTGCTTCCCTGTGGTCTTTCTCCCCCCTGTGAGTTGTCCCTGCAAGTTGTGCTCCAGTCTTTGCTTCTTCCCCATTCTTTGTTTTGTTCCCTTTTTATGGGCATTATTTTTGCCTGCTTCCTTGGGACTCGTGTTATTTTGTCTATTGCTTTTTGGTTCCCTTGTTGGTTGGAATAGTTTTTTTTTTGTGTTAATAAATCCTCAACACAAACTCTCTCTCCTGCCTGATCTCTGCATGTGGGTCCACAATTCCCTGAACTGTGACAGAATCACTTAAAAGAGTTAAGGAAGCGCGATAAGGCATGCATTCATGAGTGATCATGTGGCTTTCCTTTTGATTTCATGTAGTCTATGGTGAATTCATTTTGATTTGCGTTTTCTATTTCAGTTGTTTGCACAGCTGCCTATGTATTATTTTGCACTCAATATGTATCTATTTTAAAGCCCATGTAAGGACAAGCGTTACCAATTAGCTAAAGATCTAAATGGACATTCTTTTCCTTTCTTCACTGAAAGTTCAGTTGGCTGGGATTAATAATTCTCTGCAGGCTTGGATCAGCTGTCCTGGGACCCAGCACAGACTGAGCATGCAGGAGGACCATGCTTGTAATGCTGTGAAATGCTTTACAAAGAGGAGGCAGGTGCTGTGGTTGCAATGGTTTTCTTGCAATGCATCTCCCTTCAAAACAGGATATTAACATTTGTCAAGTGAAGAACCGTACTGTGGTTTTAAGACTGCACTTTCACACGATACCTCCCAGAAATATACAATGTGTTTATATAGTTCAAGAAGAATGTAAGCATTTTAAATTGAAAATTACTGTTGCAAAATTCAAATTTGTAAAGTTCCCGTACTGTAAGAAGTAAGATTTCCATGTCTTTTTATAAAGCAGGTCAACGTGCTATATAAAGCTGTGCCTTTAAACAAGCCATCAGGACTATATAGCTCCTGGAGTGGTTAATGCCACTGACCTCGGTACAGGTGGTTGTCGGCTCAATTCCCGGTCAGGGTGGGGGTCTCCAAGGTGGACCCCTCGGCCAAGGTCCCCCATGAGTGAAACCACAAATACAAGAGCCATACTGGCTTGGACGTCACCCGGGTTAACAAGGTCCGCGGTTGCTAGGTCAGTTACTAGGGAACCAGGGCAACCTGATGGGCTACTGGAACAAGCCATACATGGACTAGATGCTACTATACAAGCAACCCCAGTGAGAGGGGTGCAGAGACTATGGGATATGTGGATGCTTCGAAACACATCATCAACACTGACAAAGAAACAACTTGTGGCCCAGTGTTCGAACATCCGCAAACGGCAGCTACCACCACAACTAGAGATTGATGAGGTACAACAAATATGCTACGGCAAGAACAAGTCTAGTATATATACATAT